>OZ035962.1:108752033-109352033 GCA_964034945.1 Chrysopilus asiliformis
CCTGATGTTAAACGTATTATATAATAGGCTTATGTGTCTGTCTGTCTGTTCGCTTAAATCTCGAGAATCCCCGAGCGGTGAAGGCCGAATCCTTTCGTTAATATCACTGTTCAGAAGAAGTTTTAATAATAATAATGTTTATTAAGTCAATTAAAGTCTTTGGTATTATCACAAAAAAATTTAGTGTGATAGAAAAAGTTCTAGTGTATCAATACAAGGTGTATAACATTTTTGAGTTATTCAAACTTCGAGATTCTTCGGATAAAAATACTCTTACAAAAACATTTTCATGACAATATCAAGGTTTTTAATAAAGGTTTTTAATTTAACCATTGATAAATTTTAAATAATAATCATATTTCTCCAAGCAAAAAATAAGAGTACTTGCAGAGATGTGAAACAGAACCGGAACCGAGAACCGGAACCGAGAACCGGAACCGATAAAAGAACCCCAGAACCGGTTCTCAGTATAACGGTTCCAAAAGTTTCCAAGGATTCTAAGTTTTGAGCACCACAATTAATTTTTTTATGAGTTTTTCAGTTTGCGTGGAGTAGAACTTTGAAGTGTCTTGGGAACAAATAATTCCAGATAATTCCACGATAAAAACCCAAATCTCTCCGGAAATACTCCAAGTCCAATATAAAACACCGTTTTCCAAATACTTTCGGTAGATTTTTTTTTATAGTTCCAGCCAGAGCTTATGGGTATACCCTTTAATGCCGAAGCACAGCTCAGGAGATATTTTAATAATAATTGGATCAACTTTTTGGCTCTTGTAGTATTTCCGACCCCCTAGTTTTGTTTGTGACGAGTTACTTATAAAAGAAATTTTCACACAAAATAATTAAAACGGTACGAAAATTCTAATCTTGAATTTTAAAATCATCTTTTTAGATTGAGGTTTGGATATTTATTCAAATTTTTTTTGCCCGCGACGGTGTCTCCAAGATACTTTCTGACAAGCAACGCCAGAGTTTGCCGTATATCAGATGATATTATTATTTTTTTCTTTTGATTTTCCTTAAAATTTCGTATTAGTCTATGATTAACCCAAACTAAGAAATTGAAAAAAAAAATCATTGTCGGCAAATGAATGAATTTTGCATATCAACCAGTTCTCATATCGCCTTTTGTCGTTTATTTTTATTTATTTAGTATTCGTTTCGTTACAACTTTGCATATTCTGATCATTTTCTACTGATCTCCATTTATTTGTGTTGATCTTTCTATTTCTGGATTAGCAAACTTAACAATATGTGATCTTGGAACTTAAATAATATGCAAATTACTCCAGACAGTGGTACCAGTGATCGATAAATATCCCCACCATTGCACAATTTGTTGACTTTTTGATAACGATATTTTTACTTTCTTCTACTTGAGTTTTTGTATAATAAAGTACTGTTATCTTCGGGGTTTTCAATTTGGAAGATTTCGTTTAAACGGCCTTAAGAAAGCAACACCTAATTCTGTTATTTTGGATAAAATTTGTCTGTCTGGCTGTCTAGGGGTGCATTTGTTAATCAAAATGCCAGTTTATTTATCTATGATCAATTGAGGCGTTAAAAGCTCGAGTGGACCAACCCAATGTTGAAATCGTGAATTTTTTTGTGTTTGAATCATTATTGTGAGTGAGTTTCTAGATAAAAATGTTTGGATGCACAAAAAAACATTTCAACATTGAGTAATAAAGTCCACAGATTTTTTTTTCCAAAAATTTACAGTCAATAATAGTACAGAGTGGAAAAGCTTCAAAAACTCGATTATGTGGGTTGGTCCACTCTAGCTTTTAACGCCTCATTTAATTGATAGGCAAAACATTTACAAAATTTCTGTCAGTCTAATTTTTCGTCAAAGGTGTGGAACCTTCGGAGTTTTCTAGATTCTATCGGTTCCCTGACAAATTACGCTACGGCTGAGCTTAATTCTCCTTCACCAAAATTAGTTAATTACCTTATTTTTATGCAATTTCGTAAAAGCACAATTCTGGCAAAATGATATCTGGTTCACAAGCTGAATGTTTTATTAAAAAGTCACGCTGCCAATTTTGTAGAAGCACCAATTTCAATTTTCCATAACAACTTAAAATTTTATGAGCAATTTTCCAATCGTGATATTCAAGAAAATTGAAAAAAATAATCTTCCGTCCTTTTTTTTCTGTTATTCATCATCATCCTACAGCTCTCGGAGAGCTTGGCGCTACAGCTCTTGGAGAGCTTGGCGCTACAGCTCTCGGGCTACAGCTCTCGAAGGGCCTGCGCCATCTTAATTGAGGTTTCATAACAATTTCTTCTCTGCTTCGCACCTACAGTTTTACATGGATCGCAAACCATGGATGAATTATAAATAACATTTGTAAGGTTTTTTACGTTGCAACCCATCAACAGCAGAGGCCGTGATAGTAATAGCAATCTAGACCGATGATGTCATTAGCATCAAGCGGCGACTATCACTACTCATTTCGTAAAACTAGTTGAGTGGACTTGAATCACAGCGTGTCACAGTCGGGAATTGAACCACCGACCTCCGGAATACAGACCAAGTACTTTATCACTTGGACTACACCGGACTTTATTTCTGTTTTTAGATATTGATTATTTAATTTCTGTTTTAGTATTTTTTTAAACCACACTACTTGTGGTTTTCTGCAATTTTCACTGAATTTGCTAGAAGTTTAAGTACAAATAATGTAAATATTGTTATTTTTAACTATAAAGAAACCATCAGTTGATTACATCAGATTGTTTTTATTTTACTCTTCGTTTAGTAATGCACATATGATTGTTTATATTTAAATTGCCGAGTGTGCATACAACGGGCAGACAATTATTAGACTGCTTCGGCGGGAAAACAGCAGACTTATCATTGTGTAAAGTTATAGTATTTGTAGCCCTGCAGTTGCCCTATAAGTTAATAATACTTACTGTATTAACAATAAAAGATGTGTAAGTAGACACTGTTGAAGTTCATTTGCCTCAATTTAGTTGAACATCATCAGTTCAATTTTGATTTAGACTCGATTCAATTTCATCTTTTAATTTGCTAAAAATTAATTTGAGTCGTTAGTATTTTTGTTTAATAAATTTGCTATGATATCGAAAATTTTTCCCCCAAACAAAAAGTTTTTCTTTACATCTCAAAGTTACATTTTCACGATGGTTCCAAATTACGACCAATATTGAACAGTGGTTTTCACATAACATTAGTTATTTAAAATATTTTGGTTTCCCATTTTTCCTTAAATTACAAAGCACTGATCATTAAAATATGACACAAATAATACGTGAAAAAGGAGTTCAAACTTTTAAATCGCCATTAACACGTTCGTGACATTTGCTTTTTCAACATTTTTTTACATTTGGACATCGTGTACCAGGGGTGGACTGGTGGGTGGGTGGGTGGGTGGATTTGGACTTCGCACTGATATACTTCTTGATAATTCAGAAATAAAAATTTACGTCCACGAAAAAACTACCGCACTATTTACTCGCGCGGTTTTAAAAAACTGTACATGTACCACCAGTGGTACACGATGTCACCAACGTGTTAAATAATATAGAAAAATCTTATTATATGTACTTCAAACATATAATTGTAATTCCCAAGACCAAAAATAAATATCCCTTTGTCTTTTATTCCTACAAAAAATTACTTTGTATCTGCATCTTAAAAATATTTTCATATTTATGTAGGGGAGACTGGGGTGTTCTGGACCGCATTTTCATTTCGGCTAAAAACTCGCAAAAAAATAAGTTTTTTCTGAAAATTTCAAAGCTTGAATTTGTAGTACGATAAATAACCTCTCTTTGGGTCACAGCAGTTCGGTCAAATTTTATTAAATTATACAAGTTTTATCAGTTGGCGCAAAAATGGCGTTTTTGCGATTTTGAAAAATCTCGGGGTATTGTGGACCACTTTGTAAATCGATTAAAAATGGAAAAATGTGATAGACAAACTTTTTTTTTGATTCATATATTTATTATATAACAGACAAAGTGAAATGAAGTGAAAAATTGCAATGAAAATCAGTCCGAAACGCAATGTTCGCAAGTCCAGTAACTTGCAGTCATTCCGGAGCATCCCAAGTGAACAGCTCGATCGCACACGTTGCAATGGATGGTATTTCGGCGGTTCATTTTTTTTGACATATTTTTCTTACAAATTATGCAGAAATCGATGTATTCTTCCACCTCACAATAGGTTGAAGATGGTTGTTTGTTCTATGATGTCTTCGATTTGACACGATCTTTTTGCTTTTTCGATTATGGTTTATCACCTTTTCTCTCCAATCTCTTTCGCTTCATATCAGCCTTCTCACGAAGGTCATTTACATCCTCTGGCGATGTCAAAACGGCCGATTTAGAAACTAGCTTGTATACCCGTCGTTGCCGGGTTAAGCTTTTTGTCTAAATTTTAGAATACGAAGAAAACCGGAAAGAACTTAAAAACTTTTTAATGGGTCTATGTTGGGGCTGGACCTACGACGAACATCTATGCCAAATTTCAGGCCAATCGGTTCAGTAGTTTCCCCGCGAAAGAGTAACATAGAGGGAAAACTAAGTTTCGAAATCACTTTACCCCCTCCCCTTACTCCCCCCACCCCTCGCGCTACTTTTCCGTATGCGTATGTTGGAACCAGAACTACCACAGACACTCAAGCAAATTTCAAGTCAATCGGTTCAGCCGTTTTCGCGTGAAAGAGGAACAGACAGACAGACAGACAGACAGACATACACCAACTCATTTTTATATATTAGTATGATTGCCGAAAATCTAATGCTGTGTTTTTGCATGAAAAAACACTTATATGCATCAAATACACGAAGTTTGCTTGTCAAATGTCAAGAATTGAGTGGTCCATAATTCCCCGACAAAAGTGGTCCACAATTCCCCGAATGCTCTTTTTTACAATATGGCAGCTATTAGTAACACAATGCAAACTTCATGCAAAATTTCTTGTCAGTGTCGAATGCTTAAGGCTCCGCGAATATTATCAATATATTTACTTGAGTTGATTCTCGAAAAATGTGGTTAAATTTAAGCGAAACACAAAGTGAAAAAAAAATTTCGAAGTATCACTTTTCTATTTGCTATCGAAGCGAGGTGATAGTGCGTATACACAAGTCGAGTACTGTTAGGAAAATTAGCTTAACATGAGGCAAACTGATTATAGTTATTTGCAGCTACCAACCACTACTAGGGGGAAAAAAATGACGCTGGTCCGCAATTCCCCGTGGTCCAGAAAACCCCAGTCTCCCCTATATAAACCGTAAAAAATTGATTTGTGTACTTGGAAACGCAAAACGTCTGCCATGAAGAAAGCTTAAAAGACAAATGGCAGTACGATTCTAATTTACAATAAATTTTATCCCAAATTTCATAAATTTCAAATTTCGTGGTTGAAGAATTACGGCGATACTTGCTCTGATTTATTGTTTGCGATAAAATTTTTTAAACGAATTCAGTTTTTCTTGTGTTTTGTGTTACGGGCAATGAATTTTTAAATATTTGTTTTCTACAATCTTTGTCTGCATGGGAATGTAAATTTCATAATTAATTTTTAAAAGCTATATGAAAAATATGTTATACACTTGATAGAATTTTCAACTAATGTAATTTTGCTATAATTTTGAGATGATTTTTCTTAGGATGTATTCAGAATGTTTTTAATTTTTTTGTGAACCATTTCGTTCCCGTTGTCCTCTCCAGAGAACAAAGTGATGATTTTTTTGAAGTCGTAAAATTCAAATTAACTTTTAGACATCATTATTTGTGAAAACAATATTTACTCGATTTGAGAACCTTTCTGAGGGAGGTACACATTAATCATTTTCTTGAAAATTTAATTATTTCAATACGACAATTAATTTTAATTACTTTGCTTCAGTAAACTTTATTCATAATTAGAAAATGGATTATATACAAATGCATATATCAACATGTTTCAGGATTTTTTGCATATTTCAATTACATTACATGCTATTTTGCCTATTTATTACGATTTGATTATGAGAAAAGTATATACAGGTACTCGAAGCAGAGGCTCAAAAAATGTTCTTTTTTCCTTCAAAAACATTGAACACATTGAGTAGAAAAATTGGGTTCTTCTTAGATTGGGCTTGTAGAGATCGAATTCGCATTCACTATCCTTGGAAGATACGCGGGCGGAGCAGGAACTGTCTAAGAAGGCGAATAACCAAGAAGGTGTGTGTTTGCTTTGGTATGTGGAAGAAAAAAATCAGTAGGGAAAACAATGAACCCCGTCCGACTATCTTTTAACCAGAACGGATTTTTATACTCTATATGATATATCATACATATAACAGGTCGGCTGAAAAGTTCGTAGGCTAACATAGTAAAACACATTTTTCTGGTAAAATTCGATTTTATTATTCATTGCCTTCGAGGGCGATACGGCGATAATAGCGGTCATGCAACTTTTCGATACCATTTTCATAGTACGATTTCTCTTTAGCCTCAAAATAGGCCTCACTCTCAGCGATTACTTCTTCATTAGTGCTGAATTTCTTTCCAGCAAGCATTCTGAAAAAGTCACTGGGGCCAGATCTGGAGAATACGGTGGATGGGGAAGCAATTCGGGGCCTAATTCATACAATTTTGCCATCGTTTTCATAGACTTGTGACACAAATATTCACGTACGATATGTGCATTACGCTCTTTTGATATCTTCAGAGTCTCAGCTATCTCGATCAACTTCAATTTACGGTTATTCAAAATTTTTTTCTGAACTTTTTTTTTATGTTTTCGTCCGTTACAGCCTCTTTTGGGCGTCCACTGCGTGTATCGTCTTCGGTGCTCATTTCGCCGCGTTTAAATTTAGCGAACCACTTCTCAACCTGGTGCAGAGTCCTGGCGCAGAGTCCGAATAATGTTTATCACGCCAAGCTTTGGCTTCAACAGTATTTTTTTCCATGATAAAGCAATGCTTCATTAACACACGAAATTCTTTTTTATCCACTTTTTTTACAATAACAAAAGTTGATTCAGTCATAATGCTATATCTCACGAACCAATTGTCCGACAGCTGTAAAATTTATACACGTATCGTTTGAAGGTTAGTGCCAAATAAAAATCATATGGATTTAATTCTAGTAACACCATCTATGTGTCAGCCTACGAACTTTTCAGCCGACCTTATCATATAGAGTAGGCTCGAGGGCCGCACGCGGCTTAGGACGTGTTTGAATGTGGCCCAACAAAAACTGATATATTTACAAATTTTATGAATTAATGAAGTTTAAATTACTTAAAATTGTTAACTAAGTAAATATGTATATATTCTACGTTTTTTACTAATCACCTATCTTTAGGGTTAGTGTATTTTATTTGTGGCCCAATATAACTCGTCTTCTCCCAATCTAGCCCAGGAAAGCTAAAAGGTTGGACACCCCTGATATAGAGTATATACGGATTTAAGATTTGCTTGGAATTCTCCAATCCCATCTGATATCTAATAGTCCTTTCAGATTAAAAATGCTTTGGTTATCGCGATAAAATGAAATTCGATACACTTTACTGGATTCAATGGAACTTGAAAGTTTTCACATTTCCACGTAGTACCAATCTTTAGCTGAAAGGACATAAAAAGCGATAGAACATATCCACACACGTCCTTTCGACATTACGTTTAATGCGGTTATTTGTGATTTGTCGCACGTTTAAATGTCGAGAAATTAGATATGATAAAATTGCAAGAATTTCTTAAGTCTTAACATGATTTACTGAAATATGGATTGTTTAACATTTGTTGAACAATTGTAACTGCGTAGGTGAACGTCCAGACAGCCTTGCTAGACAAATCTAGCAGCAAATAGGCTTTTTACTATACTAGTTCGATCATGATTTTGGTAAATATTTTGATTTTTTTTTGGCCCAACGATATTCAGTAGAGTCCAATCGATAAATCGACTTCGGCCAAAAACTGACCTTCGGTCAGACTCTAGTATTCGGGCTAAAAATGTTATTTCCGGAAATTTGATTAAAACCGAATAATTGCTAAACTCAGAAAGCAATTTTTCGAGCAAAATCAACCTTTTTGGGTTCCTACTAGGTCAAAATTAAGATAAATGGATGAGTTTAATGGAAAACCATTGAAACTTGAGATAAATGGAAAACCATCGAAGCTTAAGATAAAATTTCCAAATATGCGTTGAAAATTAAAATTGAGATAAAATTTGCATCGAAATTCGTAAAAAATGGATGAGTTTTTGGGGGTCGGGTATACGAGTATGAAATTTTCTTCGAAAACTGATGGGTTTTGAAGAATTCGATTCTGAACTAGGAAAATTTAAAGAAATTTTTTTGTTGGGGGTTTTTTCAAATTTTTAGACATACATTTCGGTTATTTTCAAGTCCTGTCGAAAAATGTCCCAGCATTTTTCAGGACATTTTTGTGTTGAACAAAAATATTCCAAAAAAGCTGTCTGCATAATGGGCAGGCCATGAAATTAGGAGAAATTTATGTCTATTCGAGACGTAAAATCAAGGACGTAAAGTCAGGGCACCAATCAAGTATTCCGACGCATCTCTGCCTTTCGACTTCGACGCAGCTTTTAACTCTTGACTTCGCCATATCTGCATCTTGAAATTTCGCGGAATCGTCATTATGAATCGAACCGTGATTTTGACTGTCATTCCAGGAAATTTGAAGCTGCTGATATGGCGAAGTCAAGAGTTAAAAGCTGCGTCGAAGTCGAAAGACAGATACGCGTCGGAATACATGATTGGTGCCCAGAGTGCAATCTTCGATAGTCGAAATTGATAAGTTTTTGTTCACCTTTTTTAAAAGTTTTATTTATATTTTTCCCTAACTTCGCCTTTTTTTTTTTTAGAAAAAAGTGGATTACTATAAACTGGGACCTGAAGGTCACTGCCTAAAGTTAGATATATTAAAAGTCCTGCCCTAAATCTTGAAATCTAATTTTTCTATACGCATTGAAAGGATAAAATCTCTATGTAGGCACGTACATATGAGACTAGATTTTCTTATATTATTATGGACTATATCAGTTGAATGCTGTGATGATTTTTTTCCCTTAATTTTCCTTGATGCTAGGATAAAAATTCTCCTTTTTCATTACGGATCGTTTCACATAGCGAAACGACTCCTTATGAATCACGTCTCATAAATCCAACATTTCGGTATAAAATAAAGCTCATCATAATATAGCGAACGTGAATAATTTAATCTTCTCATTAGGAAAGGACTCCGAAAAGGGCTCTGAATTTCCCTTATCTCATTCCAGAAATATTTCAAGTTCACAAGATGTTTTTATTTCTGTGGGTGATCGACATGTGTTTGAAAATAAGCACTCATTGAATTTCTCTGTGGCGAAAAGAAATAAATTGTAGGTATTACGAAAATGTTAAAGTGCAAATAAATATATTGCGATTTTCTGATACAAGATGAGAGCTTTTCGAACTTTATTTTTCGCATCTTCACAGGACTATAGGCTATGAAAATCATTAAAAGTCTAGTCTTCTTCTTAAAGAAAATTTCTTTTCTGATTTTACTCTGGGTTCAAGTAAGATAAACTTTAATCCCTTTGTTGATTTTGTTAAAACTTAGTCCAATTATTTACAGTTTGGGAGAAGGCTGGACATCGGCTACCCAAAATAAAAGAGTTGTCGGTTCGGGATGATCTAATAATATTCTTTTTAGGTAGATTCTTCTTACATTTTATTTTCTTTCGTTTTAGACGGATCCGGAAATCAAATTGAATTTTAAATGCTACGGAAAGAATTGAGTTAAAACCAAATTTATACTACACATTTTTGATCTTTTTGTTCTTCTGAGGATAAAAATAATTCAATTTTTCGTTTAGGTACGACTTACCAAAATTATTGCAATATAATATAAGGGCAAATTGAATTTATTCACGTCTGATAAATTTCATATTTAATTTTTGAAAAGATCTTAATGGATTTCATATTCTGGATAAGAAGTAAATATATCACTGCTTTGATCTTATTTTGTACCAAACGTCAAAACGCAGTTCTGAGACCACCGACTTTTAAATTTTAAGGGGAAATTGCGGAAAAACTGTCCGAAAAAGGGATACCTTTTTTTATTTTCTTATAAAACAATTAATCCTTTTTGTTACAGCAACATTGTGAGATTACCGAGATTTTTTAAAGTTTCGATTTCGAAACGATGTTTTACCACCTCATCCAAGTGTTGTAATAGGATGTGTGAAGATCGCGTTGAAATGGAGTTAAATCGAAACATTTTTTTTTATGGAAAATTACTGTAGCTTTTGAATTTAACAACAGAGAACGTTGAAATAATTTGGGTTCGATTGCTAGGATTAAAGGTGGAAACAGAATTGCGGCTTTGTGGACTTCAGCTTCGGCTTCAGCTTTAACAGTTCTGTAGACTCAATGCTTTTCAACGTAATGGAACCATAGATATACTAGATCGCTCGATTTGCTGTCTCAAATAGTCCCATTTCAATACAGTTCAGTGTATCAAAACGACTCAAGTAAGAGCAAGATAACCGTATGAAAATAAATATAGCCGTCTCGTTTAAACCGTGAGCTGTCAAAGGAAAATAGACTTTCGGAATGGTGTTGGCACCTAAAGTTCGTTTTTGACGCCTAAAGTTAGTCTCAAACTTGTGAAATTTGAATTTCGCGACCTTATGCAGTTCAGTGGATGCGTTCAAGTACGATAAAGAGGGAAATACTTTTGGGACAATTTTTCAGCAGAGCTTTGTATGGTGACAGTTGTTCTATGTTATATAGTTCTGTGAATGGAACACAATAGCAAAGTTGCAAAGCCGGTGAAGCCGAAGTCGAAGTCGTAGTAGCTCTACTCTCTACTCTTGGTCGGCTTTGACAACTTTAACCTAACTTTTTTTGTGAGTAAATGATTGTCATTGAAAATGTTTGAAGAAAAGTTGATAAATATAGTGCAAGAAAATGAAACTCTTTATAATAAAAAAAACAAGGAATACAGAAATGCGAAAAAGAAGAATTATCAAATAAATATGAATAAATATGAAGAATTATGAATTATTTGCCAAAGTTGCAATTGTGTTCGAATGAAAGTTGAAGCCGACGAAGCCAACAAAGTCCAAAGCTGAAGTCGACGCCCAAAGCCCAAAAACCCGCAATTCTGTTTCCGCCTTAAGTCGCGTGTTCCTAGCTATCTTGACCGTAAGCCTTCTTATCCCTTCTGATAAACCTCTCCTGGTAGGTACGAATTTTTATAAGAAATAGAAGAAAAACATCTTAAAACAAGTGAAAATGATTTTCCCCATAATCCTTGACAATTGAACTGCCCTGAAAAAAATCACACAATGAATATTTTATATGAACAGCACATGACTTTCTTATACACAGTACGACTTTCCAAAAAAATTGCAAAAATATGCGGAAAAAAATCACTAAGAGGCTGTTTAGGTTAGCCGATCCAGGCGCCAGGCATTGAACGAAACTGTCAACCCCCCACTTCCTCGTCTTGCCTGTAATTTTGACAGTTTCGTTCATGGCCTGGCGCCTGGATCGGCTAATCTAAACAGGAACTAAAGGTGTAAGAAGATAATGATTTTCCGTTAAAGGCAAAAATGTAGAGAGCTGTAATATCTTTCTACTTTTTTGAAAAAGA
Organism: Chrysopilus asiliformis; assembly: GCA_964034945.1. NCBI lineage: Eukaryota > Metazoa > Arthropoda > Insecta > Diptera > Rhagionidae > Chrysopilus > Chrysopilus asiliformis. The sequence continues at coordinate 108,763,665 of OZ035962.1, forward strand.
ATTTCAAATTTGGAAGAACCGAGAATTTTTTGTTCTTGTAACGTTTCTACGTCGTTACTGTTTGGTCACAGCAAAAAAATTTAATTTTCGGTACATAGAAACATGCCTAACGATAAGGGTTGCAATATATACGATTTTTTTCTGATCTTTTAGTTAAATTTATCGATTTTATGATTCCTTACCAATGATTTTCGGAATAATCGATCTTTTTTAGAATATCGTTTGGAATATCGTCAATATCTATTATCGTATTGGTTTAGACATTTTTTATGTCCTTCAATCGACATTGGCATGGTTGGTATGAAAAGCTTGCAATCCTTATTAACCCATTAATCTCCACTGCTACACATTCGTAACGCAAAACCAGTCTATTTTGGGATCTTGTAATTTATGTATCATGCTTTAAGTAGCTTTGCATATGGTCACCAGTAGAGTTTAACCGAAGGTCAGTTTTTGGCCGAAGGCGAAATTTGGCCGGATGTGTGATTTTTAGTCCTAAGTGGCCGAATCTGAAGGGATTATACGGTTGGACTTTAGTTACCAGATATGCAAAAGTGTCTCTTGTTCATTAGGCAAGGCGTAGCAAAGCATGTTTCTTAAATATTTTAGTTCCTAAGGCCAGTACAACTATCCAAATTTCAATGCTGAAAAAGTCTGGGGACTAATGCGCTAAATCAAAATCCATGTAAAACCGTAGGTGCTGTAGCAGAGAAGAAAATTGCTGTGAAATCTCAATTAGAGGAGGTGTTTGTGTCAGTAAAAGAAGAGGAATCTACTATAATTTACGGTTGGACTATTTATCTCGGGCCGTTTTCGAGAAAACCGAAACCTTTTTTTCAAAATCCGTAATTTACTGACCAGGGACTGTAAAAATCGTGGAAATGCACTACATTCGGAAACTTTACACGTGATTATAATACTTTTACGATATGTACAATAAAATTTGACCAGGCGTGATCAAATAAAACGATCTTTGGATAATTTTTGCGATTGTGAATTTCAGCTTTTACCCTACAGTTCACAATTTTGAATTTCAACTTGATCAACAATTTTGAGAGAATGTGAAGTGATCGTGGATTTTTGTAAGTGTGTTGGATGAAAGTATTGTTGTGTGCGTGTGAGAGAATTCGCCAAAGTGTGCGTGAGGGTATGAAAAGCGATCGTGCCGTGAGTCACAAGAGCTGGTATTTTTTTTTTTTGATCAATCGTCTTTGGAGGAATGTTGAAGAATGAGAAAGAGCGGAAGAGATTTTTGTTATCAGTTGTGTAAACACATTATCAGCATCATTTGCACTTGTGTTCGTGTCACGTACTGTCAATTATCAAAACCGAGCGAAATGAAATACAAACTTGCTTTCACGAATAAGACCTTATTATCCGTTCCTCATACTCGAATTCAGTTGTTTTGAGTGTTTCTTGAGGTTCGAATCACGTTTTACAAATTCACGGCGAAAATTCTAATAATTGTATTTTTTCTTGTGTTTTTTTGCAGGTAAGGGAAAAGTTGGACGATATCGATGATTGTTGAAATACGCTGAAACGAACACACTTACAGTGAATGGCCACATTCTGTTGGATGATCATTTAAAAAAAAAAATATGTTTAAAGTCTATATATAAGACGATATAGCAGTGTGTTTGCTTATTAGCTTTTATTAAGCCAGAGTGCTTGTAGTTTTTCGAGATCGAAATATGGCTTCGAAGAAATAGAACAAGAACCAACCGAATAAATAAACTTCTCGAAAAAATCTTGTCATAAATATCAAATATACCACTATAGTTTCTTCGTAGATTTTTGTTAATAGGTGTACATTCATTTGATGTGATTACGTGTTTGTGTTAGTGTTGTATTGATAAAAATAGAAAAAATAATATAAATGAATAAAATTCTATATAAATATATCTGCATAATTTTTTTTTAACAAGTTTTAAGTGCAATGGAATATGAGATCAAATGAAATTCACAGTTGCTCGCGCTAGCACGATCATTTCCAATGTATATTCATTTAGTTGGAAGATAAAACATTAATATTGTTGTGTTGTAAAAATAAAATACTATAGAAAAAAGTATTCCTTTTTTGCTTGGCAAATTATTACAATTGCACTGCTTAGAGAGCTCTTGCAAATATCTTTAATGAAGTGAAGTTGATCAGTAAGTGGGGAGGATCGCTCAAGCAGCCATGTAAAAATTAATCTCTTGTAAAATTTTATCGTTGTAAAAAAAAAATGTTGTGTACTGGCAATAGTGCGAATTCAAAGAAGAAATTCACTTTGAAAAAATAGTGCGTGTGATTTCGACAAAGTCAAAGTGTAAGGAGAAATAGTTTTATCTCATATCGAAAACCTTTAGTAAATGGAATTTAAGCCTTTTTTTACCGTGTGATTTCCATTTTTCACCTGGATGGGAAACAACATTTGAAACTGCACTAAATGCTGTTAGTTTATCTCAAAGATCACTTAGTAAAAATTGTATACAATTCCTTTAAAAAAACAAAATGATATTTTCTACGTATTTCAAATAAATGTTAAAAATTGTGCTTTTAAAAATTCATTGATTTTACCCCTAATTCAAAATTGTGGTGTTCGATAACAAATTACTACAACATTTCTTACTGCGAATTCAAAATTTTAATATCGCATACACATTTCTTCTGGGTATTAAAAGTGCCTTTTTCCGTGTACGATTAATAAATAGTGCTATATGGCTTAATAATTAAGTTAAAAACTATAAATAGAAATATTATTTACAAATCAACAGTTCAAAGTAAATTACAAAAAAAAAAGATGAAATCTTTTGTGCCATAAATTTTGCTATTGCATGCTAAAAATTTGCGAAAGTGTAATTTTGTATCCTGCCCAAAGCCAGGCTTTGTAGTGTAAATTTTTTTGATTTGTTGATTTCAAATTTATTGCATTTAACGGAGAACATCAAATAAATCAACGGATTGGATTTGAAACGCGGGCGGGGGCATCATAACCATTGGTAGTTTAACACATGGTAAGTTTCGAGTTTCAGTTAAATTTGAAAAGAATTTTGTTAAATATTTAAACTCTACAAAAAGCAATGCCGAATCCACACGAAATTTCTAGCTTGGCTTAGCGATAGCACTTCGCGAGTTTTTGACGTATAAAAAATAAAATCCTCTCAAATCCAATGGTAATCTAGACATTTCCATCAAAAATCTCAATTTCAAAATGACATTTCAGGAACCAAATGACAAGCAAAATTTTCCAAAAGTACTTATTATACAATTTATTTTTTCAACAACAGTTTCTTAACAGAAATTAATATTGTAAATTAATAAAAAATGACAAAAGCGACTTAAAAAAAAGTGAAAAATGACTAATTTTCAACAAGAGGAATTTCGCATAAAATTGTTTATGCCCCCAAAAGAACTTTGAGGTTTTTTTCGCATTATTGCTGCCTCTTCTTTATGCCTTTATTCCTCGGAAAACTCCTAGATCCCGTGTGCATGTGAACAATTTTTGCTCCTCTCTATTACTACGTCAAAATAATTAAAGGCTCCGGGTACGGAACATTAAGCAAATTGTCTTGTCGTCGTTGACAGATAATCGGCTTCATTGTAACGAAAAGCGGCTCTTTAACCTCTCACACCATCATGATAATAAAATACAAAAAAAAAACCCAAGGAAAAAGAAAATAAACAAATTTTCACAAAATTAGATCCTCCGTGCGGCCAACAACAACACAGTATGCACGTTTGCTGTGGTAAGGCTGGTTTTTTGGGGTGAGTACCACACAACGAGCACTTTTATCTTTTCTTTTTTCCCCATTCGGTTATATCGGTTCCAGGAAAAAAAATAGCTAAATGAAATTAAAACAATTCTTATTAACATTTTCCCGCTAATTAGGAAAGGTCTGGGCAGCTGATAACTAACTCTAGTGGTCATGTGACAATAAGCAAACTGTGATGATATTTTAAGTGTCACCCGTGATCCGCCCTCAATCACCCCCCGGACAAATTAAAATGGAATGACGAAAGCGGATCAAGTTTCGACAACATTTCAACTTATTGTGGTTAATCACTCCTTTTTAAGTTAATTAAAAGCTACCCTATTTATAAATCTTAGCAACCAAAAATTTAGCATTAATTCTAGTTTGATTTTGAAGAACTTATTTTAATTAAAATGTATCAAACAATTCTTTGAGGATTGCAATATAAATTACAGGGTAATATTTCAAATTTAGTTTCGAATTGCACAAAATTACTAAAATATGTATTTCTACGTTGCCAAAGGGTACCAATAGGAGAGAAAATGAAATTCTTGTCGTTTCACTAATGAAAATTTGCATTTTAAATCGATTTCGAGTATATGTTGTCTTGGAACAAACTAAACAGCATAGCAAATTTATGTTTGACACATTGGAAATCACTTGTCGGAAATACAAACTTTTGAAATGAATACATAATGTTTTATTTCCAAATATAACCACTTTTAAAAACACAGCAATGAAACTCTAATATCGATATAATAATAATGGAATTTTAAAGAAAGTTTGAATAATAACTCGAGGGAATTTTTCCCTACTATCACTTTAGGGTGTTCGGCTTTGAGTGAAACACTCCTCTAGCCATCATAGCTAAATGCAGAATTTAAACTTTTCTTAATTGCATAAATTGTAGGATATTCATTAACAAAGCAAAGCACATTTGCAAAAGCATGTAATGCTATCAAAAACTTTTTTATATGGCGATATCAGATTTTGTGAATTTTTAAACTTGAGTGATAATCAAGTTTCAAAAATTAAATGTCGAAATGAACATTTTTGACAAACTAATGGTTTTAATTATTGTAGAGAAGCATTTTTAATATAGAGAAAGATTTACACAAGGGGCAGGGAATATTTGAAGCTTCCATGACAATTTGCGAATTTAGGTTATCCAATTTTTTTTTTTTTGGATCATACTCCAACTCAAGGCTTCAAAAACGTCCGTGTTCCCTATGTAATAAAATAACAAAGTTATAGTTCAAAAACATAAAAAAAAAGAAGAATGCCCCGCAGTGGATTTTTTTTGGATAAATGACTAGTTTTAAAATGGCGATGCTAGTTTTTGGATTATGTTGTCAGAAATCCCCTAATTCTAGATCTTTACATAGAATTTAAAAAAATAGTTTTAAATAGGGATTGGTTGAGGCGGATGAGGATGGATAGGGATGGGGGGAAGGTAATTTCCCACCTATTTAAATAAGTATAATAAAAATACACTTTTTTCTCCGTCGAATGTATGGAATGTATGATGGAATGTAATCCTAGGCGCACGCCCTTTACGCATAGGCGGAAATCCGCCACTGTATACATAAATGAATATGAAAAGTTTGGAAAACTTTCAACATTTTTTAGACAACATTTTTTCGGGCCTGAAATTGGACGATTTTATCAACTTTTGGTAAAACTCCATCAACCTTCAAGTTTTTGAAAAATCTGATTTTAATTTTTGGAGATTTATGCTACATTTACACGAATGACAAATTTGTCATTTTTTTCTTGTCATTATGTTAATTCCCGTGTAAATGGCATAATTTTTGTAATTTTTTCTGTCAGAAAATGTCAATCTCTCATAAAAGAATGAACTTGTCCATTCTTTTATGCCAGATTGTCATTCGTGCAAACGCAATATTAGTTATGACAACTTTAGTATTCAACTTTTGTCATAACTAATATTGCGTTTGCACGAATGACAATCTGGCATAAAAGAATGGACAAGTTCATTCTTTTATGAGAGATTGACATTTTCTGACAGAAAAAATTACAAAAATTATGCCATTTACACGGGAATTAACATAATGACAAGAAAAAAATGACAAATTTGTCATTCGTGTAAATGTAGCATTAGTTTGAAATCACACGTTTTTCAATAGTTTATGCAAGTTGAACGCCTTAAAGTTTGTCACATGTTTTTTCTTTACTACAACTCTAGCAAAAACGTCGTTGTCGCGTCAAGTTTTTTTGCACTTAATAATTTCAGAAATTAGTTAAAAACTTTTGGGAAAAATGATTAACCCTTCAGGACTTTGAAATTCTAGCATTAGAAAAACCCCGAGAGACATTTTTCAACCAGGTTTTATAACAATTAGAAATCATGGTTTAAAGCACCAGATTCCGACGTTTTGGGATGGAATTTCGATAAACCCCGCTTTGGTGAGCGTCGTCGTAACAAAAGGAACATATAGTGAAAAAAACAGGTTTGTACTGGGCGTTGATGAGTCAGTGAGTCAATCATGTTAAGCATATTTATATCTATAGATGCCAGTTCATGATTTACAACCCACGTAGGACTGTAGGTGCAGCAGCGTAGTGACGTAAATTGGGGAAGGGAGCAAGGGGCCAAGGAAGGGTTTCAGAGGATCCCAGCTCAGTGCTTTACCCACTGAGCCACGCTAAAAATTTAAAACTTGGATTAGCGATAGTACTTCTTAAGTTTCTGAAATCTGGTACGTCGTATCGGAAATAAAATCCCTTTAAATCCAATGGCAATATAGAAGTTTCAATTTCGAAATGGCATTTTCGAAACTTTTAAACAATTTTGGGTTAAATCACTTTTTTACTGAAAAACTTTTCTGCGGCGGATTTATTTTATATGATTTTATCGATGTTTGGGCCTGAAAAAAATTGAACTTTTTTTCAAATTTACTCGCACAAACCGCTCCCATTCATTTTCTACTCTCAGTAAAAACCTCCAGATAATTATGTTTTTTCCCTATTTTCTCACTTGCCAATTTTTAACACGTTCGTGACATTTGCTTTTTAAACTTTTTTTTACATTTGGACATCGTGTACCACGGGTGGTACACTAGCGATTTGTTTTCTGGCGGTTGTGCGCCATCGGTGGTACACGGTGCGTGTTTTTATAATACTTCCACAAAAAAACTACCGCACTATTTACTCGCGCGGTTTTAAAAAAAACTGTACATATACCACCAGTGGTACACGATGTCACGAACGTGTTAAGAAACTAATTTTGCACTTCAACAACACTTTTTTATCTTAAAGCGATGAATACCCTACGAAGTCTATCCAAACATTTCCAATCAATATTTAGTATCTCTGGTAAGTCTGGCGTATTACAATTAGGCTAGATAAGCTACTTTGTTATCATCTATCTCCTAGAACTTATTTTTCCCTTTATTTCGTTTCAATTTATTTTCGTTTTCATCACTCGACTTTTCTGTTGATCCTCTTTGTTATCGGGAATGCAGTAATTTCCCCCTAATCGACAGAGTTACCAGATAAAAAAAACGCTATGTTATTTTGCCACTGTGGGAATTGCTAGACATTTAGAGATGTTTGAATGATTTTATTACATGGAACTGATAAGAAATGGACAGCTTGATATTAACGGTGAGATTAAGTTCATTATCATTGTGCGTATACGAGTAAAGTCTGTGATTAGGGAAAGCGTATGGATTACGATCGAACCGTTGTTCGCTTTTAGGTTTTATTCAACTCGCAATTGAATCGGAAAATGTAAGTATGCCTATGGAAAAATGTTTGAAAATATTTCTACAAAATAAATTTCTTGACATTGGAAAATGTTTTTGTTAACTTTGGGGGAAATTATGCTAATATTAACCTATGAGAGAAACTCAACATTGACTGCTCTGATTTTCATTCAAAGATGAAATTCAAATTCCCACAGGATGACACTAAAATAACTTAAAATTATTGTTTGATACTTGTAGGGTTTTTGTTGGGTGCGTGGTTTTTGCATAAAAATCCATTATTAAATTAGAAACGTGATATGTAATTTTTACTGTCCTCTGCGTAGCTCTTGGAAAAGAAACGTTAACTATAACCGGTACCTCCCACACCAACTTTTTTAAATACAGCTTTTTGAAAGACACGTTTATTTTTTTTAATTACCTATAAAGCCCTTTGCCTTCGTATAATTGGATTCCTACCTTCAGATTTTTTTTAGCTGCGGTTTTTCTTTGATCTTTTCTTCAGCTTTGCAGAACGTTAGGGGTGGGTTAATTTAAAATAGGGCTTTTAGAATTATTTTGACATTCGGTGTTTAATTTTCCGTTTTAGGCTGACATTTGAATGTTTTTTTTTGTCATGTGGGCTGGGTTTATTTTCTTTAGGAAGGCAGATGGAAAATTTAAAATTCAGATTGAAGCTTAATTCACTTTAAATTCATTTTAATTTCACAAGATTTTTTGATAAATGCTTGGAGTTATGAATTTTTTTATGCAATTATGTATTGTTTTTGAATTTCAGCATTATTTCTTTTATCGTTATTAATGTGTTAAGTTCTGCGGAAAGTTATCAACAATAAACTGAATATATATAGCAGATTATGCAAAGGAATTTAAGCTTTCAAATTGAGCTTATTCTTCATTTCTGAGTTCAGATTTAAAATAATTTTTTATTCATATTATTTTATGCGTGGACTTAAAGTATTTAAAAAAAAACTAATTAAAATATTAACATGCAGTTTATCAGTGCTTTCAAGAAATAAAAATTTTAAATTACTAAAAAAGCAACAATTGCCTAGAGGCAATCGTGAAATATTCCATGTGAAAATTTCAGACAGAGTTTTCATAGAAAAAAGTTTCCATTTTTGTGGAGGAGGGTAAAAGGAGTGACAGATTGAGTTTAAATATATGAATGGGTTATACTAAATCATTTTATCTTTATTAATTTTCCCATACGACATACACTCAGAAAAATGGAGGCTAACTCGACGACCTACATACGGCGTAATTGGCCCCGGGCAGGAAAATTTAGCCTATGCGAGGCGCGCGTTCGCCTGCATGAGGGAAAGTAAAACTTGTGTTGACCTGTGGCTGGAGAAATTCTGAAATTAAGCCACGAGCAGGTGAAGTAGGGCATTGGGAGCTGCACGAGTTGACCTTAGATAGGTTAACTCTGACCGCTAGCTGGCTTACAGACACCTCCGTAAGGTCAGAGTTAACCTGACAAAAAGTTGACCTGGACATTTTTCTGAGTGTACCATTTCAAGAAAACAACAAAAACAATATTTTATTTTTTATTGCGGAAGGAGTTTTTTCCGAGAAACGCAGATGAATGAAACTCGAATCTCTATCTTAATCTGGTAGATATTTATTGTGTTCACACCGGATATATTCAAGAACCCTACCCGGACGTTCCCGGGAGCCACTAAAAAGAAGGCGGTTGGAAACCCTTTGTGGAAACAACACAAATTTCCCACACCCCCTCCAGAAAAGAGGTTTGAAACCATTAAAACTCTTCTTCCGACAATCATTGGTGAAATCTTTTTGAAAGAGAATAAAATTTTAAAGACATTTTTCTGAGGTGCTTTTATTTGCGGCTCCCAACACCTCAAGCTTTCTTCCATAGCCATAATAGCAGGTAAAATTTAAATTCCACGTAAAGGCAGAATTGTTGTTTTTTTCGTAGCGAAAAATTCGATGTTTTTTCTTCAATTTTTACAAAAATTTTAACAAAAATTTTAACAAAAAAAGAACTTTTTTTAACAAATTTATACCTTTTGATTGGAACTCTTAGAACAAATAAGAATTATTAAAAAAAAGTCTGAGATTTTCCAAGTTATATGCTGGTCGTGGACACCAGGCCATTCTGTGTTAATTTCGAAGGATTTTTAATAGTTATACAACTTTGTTCTATTCAAAGAAAAGCAAATAAACATTTTTTTTATTGCCGAAAGAAAAGCTTTAGTACATATTCTTTGATATTCCTAAGCAAAATCCTTTTTAAACTCATGTGTTTGGTTTTCACAAACATAAAATAAAACACAGAATAGTTTCTGTTGGAAACTTTCAATGTAAACGGAAACACATCAAACTGATGTTTATGCTCTACTATAATAGTTGCCCTAAGGAGAGATTTCATGCCCTCTCAAATCATAAAACATGAAGTTTCACACCATTACATTCCAAGAATATTTCGGGCAATATTAAAGTTCTCCAAAGAAATCCCAAGATTGCCAACGCACTTAACACGAATAAGAAGAAAACTGATAGTAACTGCTACAACATATTATGAGTGTTTGCTGAAGGTCGGGTTTTATGCAGATGTAAATATACTATAGGGTAGGCGGATGCTCGGCAATCTGATGCGGATTAGTTTTTCTGAAATCATGAATGTTTGCTTTTATTGTTGACTAGCTGAAAATGTGAAAAGCCTTTTAAAGTAGATCCAAACGATGATGGAATAAAGAATTTCCCAGCTATCAGAGTTTTCTCAATATAGAAGGAAATTGTCCTACGTTGGAAAACTTCCTCTTGCCATATGGCTTCATACAGCAAGGAACAGATCAACCCTTTTATTGTGGTACACAAATGACAGGATTACACGCAAAGAAAAACTTAGGTGAAAATAGCCAAAATCCTGGTATAGTTTACCCAAGATCTTGGTTTAATTACAGCCTACCAAGATTTTTGGTGTTTTACCCAAAATTCTTTGGTATAAAATGAGATTTGGCAAAATAACCAAGGGTTTTGTAATTTAACCCATAAAACAAATCTCTCTTGTTGATATGGAATCTCTTTCTGTTTCTTGCTTAGTGTGTGTTCATAGAATTTAATATATGTAACTAATGAGCGGAAATTGTTTTAGTGTGATGACTTTAAAAATTAAGAGATGCGTGTTTGTTTCTGATAGTTTCTATATTGAATATTCGTATGGAGGAAATGTTTTATGACGACCAATATGATGCGAAATGAAAATAATTTATTTTGAATGATTTTTCTTACAAAAACTTCGAACGAATGAATTCTCTCGGCGAATGTTGTTGTGTTACCTCGAAAAAATACTATTCCCGTTTAGTATTTTTCGAAAATGGGGAAAAATTATCGAAATCTGAAAAAAATGGGCATAAAAAATATTTCAAAAAAGCATTTCAACTAATGTCTAAACTAAGAAATGCTTTCCCAAAACTGATTTTTTGCATCAGTTTTATGAAAAATTATTGGAATCGCTTTAAAATCGAGTTTTTAGAACTGGCAAATCGACTAACAAAATCGTCGCCATTTTTTCGTCATGCACAAGTGTGGCGCAGTTCTACTAGTAGTCTAATTACCTGCTGCAGGCATCCAAACATTAACAGCAGGGAATTGTTTACTATAACCCTGGCCTTGGGTAAATTTTGGGAAATAGTTTGCACAAAATCTTGGATGAATCTACCAATGTTTTTTAGTTATTTTCCCAAATTTTTTACGCTGGTATTTCAACCAATTTTTTCGATAATTTAACCAAAAAAAATTAGATAACCAAAATTTCATACAAAACTCATTTACCAAAGACGCCTTGGGTAATATCCCTATGTATATTTTTTTCCGTGTTATATAGGTGTATCAATTTATAGTCGAGGAATGTCAATGAAATTTACCCAAAATTTAAATAGTCACCAAAAACTTTAACCCCAACCTTTAATTCGATTATATTTGCAAACAAATTAACAACAAACTTGGAATTCAGTTTTTTTTCTGCCCTATCGTGATTTACTCGTTTAAGGTCAACAGAAGTCCTGTCAAACACGAAAACATGATTAACAATTCATGATGTTTCCCATAGTATTAGTGGATGAAATATCTTAACCAGAATCCTCGTCAAATTCAGCCGGCAATGAGATTGTGATCCTTATTAAAGTCAACGCATTACAAACTGGGATTCAGGTTCCCAAAAATGAGAAAATGGAGTATTCCCATTGGGACTTTCGTTCTATATCTCTGTCAATTACGTGGTCTATTTGGCGATGGTATAGTAATTCCTTAAGTAGCACATCGAAATCCCGAAAACTCTTGAATTGAAATTAAATTTTTGTGTCTTGAATGAACGTGTGAGGGTGTTAGTTTCAAAAAAGAAATTTTTTTAATACCCGATGTGATTTAAAAAAAAAGCTTTGTGAAAGTTAGAATTCTCAGAATTTCTCAAGATGATATACAGTTGTACACACTCGAAAAAACCACCCACCGACGCATTTTTTACCACCTAATTTTGAAAAACCGTTTCTTCCTATGAGGTAAAATGAATCTGTGTGCAAAATTTCATGGCAATCGGGGGTTTAGAGGTTCAGGAGATACTTTTCTTCAAAACTGCTAATTTTGACTTTCTTATACGAAGTATAATAATCTATTGTATTCATGAAAAATTTAGAAATTTAGAGAGAATATTTACCACAATTTTGTCTTTCACTGTTATCCGCTATCTTATCGTTATTGAGATTTTTTCATAAGAAATTAAAAAAAAAAGATTTTTGCAAATTGCTTCCAAACTAACGGTTTTTAGAAAAAAACTGTTGAAAGAAGTCTACATTTTTACCTTTTTCCGTAAATCGATATTTTTTACCGTTATCGAGATATTTTAGATTTTGTAAAAATAGAAATCACACTCAGAAAAATGTCAGGTCAACTTTTTGTCAGGTTAACTCTGACATCTAGCTGGCTGACAGAGGTTTCCATTACATGACATTACATCCTCGAAATGCCTATCCAAGGTCAACTCGTGCAGCTCCCAATGCCCTACTTCACCTGCTCGTGGCTTAATTTCAGAATTTCTCCGGCCACAGGTCAACACAAGTTTTACTTTCCCTCATGCAGGCGAACGCGCGCCTCGCATAGGTGAAATTTTCCGGCCCGGAGCCAATTACGCCATATGTAGGTCGTCGAGTTAGCATCCATTTTTCTGAGTGCATATTTTTATATGTAAGAGCTGTAATATTTTACTGGCTGGGTTGTAGTATAAATTGCTTAGGAACGTGGATTTTGTATAAGAAAGTCATGTGCTGTTTACATAAGATGTTTTTTAAACAAGATTTAATAAAAAAAGACTTTAGAATTCAATTTTTTCGTTCCGAATTTAAAGTAGGTGAACGGTGAATTAAAAATAACTTGTAAGATGGTTTCAAGTCCCTTCATGAAGGGTACTTTTGGGCATTTGTAACTTTTCTTATAATTTTTTTTCTCACGTTTTCAATTTTCTCTGGCCTACTGTTATGTTGGCGAAAATGTAGCAAGCAAATAGATATACGCAATGCCGTTTATTAAAAGTCTTTCGAACAGCCATAAGTAAATACAGTGTATATTGCTTGAAGATTGGTAATTTTTTTAAATAAACAAAACATCTGAGTGGTCTAGCTGTGAATAAATATTGAAAATATATTCAAGTAAGTTACATTAAATTTTGCTTTGATGGTGGTGAGATACTTAGAATTAAGGTTTTTCTCAATTCGGTTTAATGATGTAGTTTTCAATGTGATTTTCTGGATGTTTCATAGCGCGTAAAATAAAAATAAGTTTAAAGGAAATTTTTATCGAAATTTTTAATTTTTTCTTGCCAACTGTTTTATGCACTTTCAAGAATTTAGGACTACTGGTTAAAGTATGCAATATTTTCTTATTCATCATCATTCGCGGCGCGACAGCTCTCGAAGAGCCTGGGCCTCCTCAATGGAGGTTTCATAACAATTTCTTCTCTGCTTCGCACCTACAGTTTTACATGGATTGCGGACCATGGATGAATTACGACATTTGTAAGGTTTATATGTTGCAACCCATCAACAGCAGAGGCCATGATAGCAATCTAGACCGATGATGTCGTTAACACCAAACGACAACTATCACTACTCATTTCGTAAAGCAAGTTGAGTGGACTTGAATCACACAACGTGCTACAATCGGGAATTGAACCACCGAACTCCGGAATACGGGCCAAGCACTTTACCACTTGGACTACGCTGGACTATCTTATTGATTTTTTTAAATATTGATTTTCGCTAAAATATCTTAAATTTTAAACAATTTTCAAGCATTGAATTATTTAAATAAGAGAAACTCTGGATAAATCACGACCATTTATACTTGGATGCACAGAAGGTTCCGTGGAAATTTTATTGTAAATATCCTTAAAACACTTGCGACACGACGAGTCATGTTCAAGAAAATTGTTTAAAGTTGTTTCAATTAAATTGAGGGGACGGGAGAAATAAAAAATCGACCTTCGTTATTTTTTTTCCTCGAATCTTAATCGGCCTTCTTATTAACGTCTATTTCATACACAGGGCAGGCACATGATGGATTTAACAAAACGAGCTTCATTTTTTATTTTAAAAGGAAGTTCTCAGTTGAAAGATCACTAGCCGCTAGTCTATTAGTAGAAGTACGTGCTCTTTGTTGGTCACTAATTTTTCAGGATGTTCCTTTTATAAAATGAGGCTCGTTACAGTATTACGATAATTCAAAAACTATTAATTATATAAATAGCAGGGCAACGGGTTTCTTATTTCTTAATCAAAATTTACTGTTTTTGAGCAGCATGGTAAAACTTGCCCTGCGTGTGAAATAGACGCTTCTTATTAAGGTTTAATTTTCTTAGCAAATTTTCGGGGGATTTTTTTAAGTTTCAAATATATCCATTAAAAGTTAGTAAGTCAAAATATCCATTAAAGGTTAGTAAGTTTCAAACTATCCATTAACACATTGACTGCCATGGCTATCATTTTTCATAGCCAGTGAAAATTGGCACTATGATTCATGAGCGGCCAAGGCTATCATTTTCGATAGCTGGATCTACAATCTACATGCAGACATACATTCATACATACGTACATTCTACATACGTCTACATGTATTGGCATCTCCCTTACATTTTTGCAAAATTAGTCTGGCAGTCAACGTGTTAAAGGTTAGAAAACAGGAAGCGAAAGAAAAGGCAATAAAAAGAGATAATGAAAAAACCGCAAAATATATCTGACGACTTTATAGAACAGTTTCTTTTCATTTCTTCTTGGCTACCAAACTTTACAAATGTAACGAACTTGGATTTAGTCAGGGGTGTGAAGGGGGGCGGGGGGACGAACATAGTTTCGCAATAGGACGGGTTTACTAGAATTTAGGGGTCTGCAAAAAATTTTTTTTCGGAATTTTCGGTGTCAAATTTTTAATTTTTTTGGGGCACATACAAAAATTCTGCGCAGCGGGAACAGGGGTGGGTATTACAATTTTGAATGTGGTGATAATATCAAGTGCAATCATAGGTATTTCCACTTAATTTTTAATACAGTGAATATTTTTATTGTTTGATATTTCTTTACTACTTACTTTTAACTTTCCCATTAATTGCGCAACTAAGAGAGTAGACAGTTTGTTGTGTATTTTACCTATAAATTGCGGATAATACAAATAATGCTTCTTCCTGCCGCGAAAAAACAAAACTTTTTTTTTGTTGTTCCAATGAAAACCGCTACGTCAGAAATTCCGAAAAGTAATTTGCCTAATTCGTTTTGTTCTAGCAAAACATTCACGTATGTATTTATAGGTATTGTTCAGTATTTTGTTTTTGCACTGTCATCATTTGATTTTGCGTTTTTAATATTTGTTTATGATTAAAGTACCTACGTTTTAGCCAGGTAATCATTGTAGATATTTAATAAGAAGAAAAATATTTAAAATACTTGTGGATGTTTTAAAGAAGAACTTTCTTTAAGGCATATTCGGATTTTTTTTTAAATAAATTTTGAAGAATGCTTTAATAAATCCTTTTATAGGATAGCAATAACTTTGTGTAATTAATTGTAAAACTGTCAGAGGGATAAAAGCCTCATTTTTAATTATATTACTGGGAAACTAAAGTGGGTTAGTTGGTTGATAGTAGCTGTAGTGGATGGCACAAAGAATTAATTGCATCTAAGGCAGAAAATGTTTTTCTCGCGCATTGATGGGAAAACGTGAAATTGCTTTATTTACCATATAAAAAGGTAGGGTTTTGGTCGTGTTGAGCCTGGATATAAAAGGAAGCTGAAGATGATTAGATGGACGTTTTATTTCTCAAAGGGGAATTTGCTCGAAATGACCTCATGGCAATTGGCTGTTAATAATAAGGTGGTTATGCTGGTAATTTCAGCTATTTGAAACACTCACATAGATTTAAGTGATTTTGACATGCTATTAGGAATCACAGGATCACTAAAAGACTTTCTGTGTTTGAAATCCCTCGCAGCAATGAAGTGTGGCAGATACACCGCCACTTGGGAGTTAAAAGAGGATCACCAAACAATATAAAATATATGGTGACGACGTAATTCAAGTTGAGTTTTCCGGCAAATAGGGATTAGCTGTCAGATATTAGTCCTTAATGTAAACAGCAAATCCAGCAATGAATCAGATATTACAGGAATCCCATTTGCCTATTTAGATTCCTGCACGGCAAACGCTTTGATGTCGGTATCTGATACTTCAGATACGTTCAATATCTCATTTCATCTCATTTTATTTGACGACATAAACAAGTACGAGAAATACGACCGGAAGTTAATCTGCTTCAATCAAGTGATAAGAGGTATTTCGTCTTTTTTTTTATGTCAAGTATCCCAGAACTTTTTATTCTTGTTACTTCCAGCAATATCTTTGCATTATTCGCCTTTATCACATGTCGGTCGTGTATATATCTCACCATGTCGTGGATCTATCAGCTTTATGTGCTTATATGAGTATATATTTGTTTTACAAGTATGTACCTTGAAACAGGTTTATCGGAAAAGTTAATTAAAATTTTGAGAATTTCGTTCTTTTTTTCTTTTCATGTTTTTTTTGGTCTTTCTTTTTTGGGAAATTCCATTTTCATGTCTACCCTCTTTACGAGTCTAAACGTTAGTTAGTACGAATAAGATAATTTTTAAGATGTTGGTATGTGCCATGAATATTTAATTAATGGGGAAACATTTTGAGAAGATACTCTTTAACTTTGTGCAAAATGCCATACGAAATTCGTGGGTATACTTGTCTCCGATCTCGTTTAAATTTTTTACAACATCGCAATTAAGATGAGGGGTGGCTTTCATTCATTAAACCTGTGGATCATGACACTAACGTAATTACGGATAAACTAGTAGGATATTAAGAGGTTAAAGTCGTTATTCAAGATGATTTTGGTTTTTCCCAAGAGTATCGTTAAGTTCAGTTGATTTAATTAATGAACTATATCACATCGTAACCCTTAAAAGCTTTGGTAAAGGTGTTGACGATAATATTCTACGAGTCAAAGTTAAATTTATTACCCCTTTCGCTGGTAACACTTGAAGGGAGGGGGGGGGGGGGGGTTAAACAAAATGTTCATTTAATTTTTTTCAAACTTATTTAACTACATATTTTAATATTTTATAACCGCAATATATTTGAGATGGAATGGTAAATGAATACTTTAATGTTATATAACACGAGTTATGTTTCTTACATGAAAAGTTTTGTTATTAAAGAGTTAAATTACGCAAAATGATACGAGAAATTCTTTGGAACTTCGTTTTACTGTACAATAAATCATATTTCTTTTAATATTTTTATATCAATGCAATTGTTTCGATTTTGGTCATTTATTTAGATTTCCGTGAGCAACGTATTTCCCAAATTACTACATACTAAATGAATATCGATTAGTCGAAAATCTTCGATAACTGGAATTTTTTCTCTTCCCTTAAAATTCAACTTTTCAAGGTTTCATCATCATCCTCGGGGGACACAGCTCTCGAAGAGCCTGGGCCTCATCAATTGAGGTTTCACAACAATTTCTTCCCTGCTTCGCACCTCTACAGTTTTTACATGGATTGCGGATCATGGATGAATTACAAACATTTGTAAGGTTTTTACGTTGCAACCCATCAACAGCAGAGGTAGTGATAGCAATTTAGACAGTTGATGTCGTTAACACCAAGCGGTGGTGGCTATCACTACTCATTTCGTAAAAGGAAGTTGAGTGGACTTGAATCACACAACGTGCCACAATCGGGATTTGAACCACCGACCTCCGCAACACGCGCTAAGCACTTTACCACTTGGACTACGCTGACTGTGTTTAAAAATATTTGTATTTGAAAAAAAGGATTTCGCAAATTTTTGCTTTTCCGATTTATTTTAAACCTCGTTCCATTAGGCCTATGCACAGAACTATATAACATAGAACAACTGTCACCATACAAAGCTCTGCTGAAAAATGGGCCCAAAAGTATTTCCCTCTTTATCGTACTTGAACGCATCCACTGAACTGTATAAGGTCGCGAAATTCAAATTCAGTTTGCCGCGAAATTCAAATTTCACAAGTTTGAGACTAACTTTAGGCGCAAACAAATAACTTTAGGCGCTAACACCATTCCGAAAGTCTATTTTCCTTTGACAGCTCACGGTTTAAACGAGAGGAGTATATTTATTTTCATACGGTTATCTTGCTCTTACTTGACTCGTTTTGATTCACTGAACTGTATTGAAATGGGACCATTTGAGACAGCAAATCGAGCGATCTAGTATATCTATGGGCCTATGTTACACACGGCAACTTTAAGCGGCGACTCTTCTTAAGTATAGGCGAGAGAAGTGAGGGGCCACCGCTTCTCTTATTTCTCTCGCCTATACTTACGAAAAGTCGCCGCTTAAAGTTGCCGTGTGTAACATAGGGCTTAGGCATAAAGTGTGATTTTTTTTTCATGGCCTGCCATATTTAAATATCCGGTGGAGCATTTGTCAGGATTTTTTTTAAATTAAAAAAAATTAAAATCCTAAAGGTGAAATAATTAAGAGATTTATGTACAACAGTTAAAAGTAAACATTAATTTGGCTTCTGTAGCAACAACTTATCCAATTTTCAATTAAAGTTCAAAAAGTTTTATATATTTGAAGGCTGTAAATCACATGAAAAATTTTTAAAACAAGATAAAATGAAAAAAAAAAATTATCCATTGTAAAAATTTTCGGAATATTTGTCGGATAGTGCAAACAATAATTTTTGTAGTTCAGAGTTTTTCGTGGTTTCCACTTTTAGTTTAATGAATTTTTGGTTTTCACTTTGGCGGATACTTTCTACAAGTTTATTAAATTGCTACAAGTTCACTAATAAATAAAAAAGTGTATCCAGTAAACCCAGAATAAAAGCTCGACTAATATTTTCCAAAAACCTTTTTTTTTCAGGAAATTATTTTTTCCGGGAAACATTTCGTTAACTGTGGGGATCATTTTTACGAAAATCTTTTTGATAATGGGGTGTTTATTTAAATGAGAACGTAATTAGTTTCGGAAAAGTGATTGAAAATAAAAAAAGAAGAAGAAAGCTAATGAGAATAACAAGTAATAAAGTCTTGTATAACTAATCTGATTACATAAGATGAGTGTCTTGGATTTTATTCTTCTTATGATTAAAATAATTTTCTCATTTTGAAATTTGCAAAAGAACTTTGAATTTGTAGCGATATGAATTTGGTTTCACCTTTGCAAGCTTATTGTGTTCTTCATTGAAACTTAGTTAATTAGTCTGATTGTGAGTAGCAACAGAAAGGGGAGTCTTAAGGAGTATGTCTGTGTGTAGGTTTGCATTAGCACACTATGTTTTCTATTTGGATTTTGCAGAAAGATACCTGGAAATCTTTTTGTGTCAGCTCATAGTTTGATACTGACATAAATCGATGATAAATACATAAGTCAATTCGCATTTCCAGTTGAGTTTGTCAATGACAATGACGAATGAGAACTAATTTATTTTCATGTCACAGATAACCACAGATAGTTGAATACTATTCATTTCAACATCAGTTAAGATGTTGTACTACACGTTTAAGTGTTGTTGATTAATAGATTCTTGAAGGACACAAGATGGAATGTCCCTGAAGCAATACTAATCTGTAGAGCATCTCCTTTAACCAGTCTTTCGTTTGGATAAAAGCAACACCATAAATTCCTCAATCGTATTTGGAGCGCCAGATTTTTTTTTTTGGACATAATTTGTTATCTTATATTGCTTTTTATTTTCAAGTCCTTTGATATTAAAGGATTGGTAGTGCTTTAAGCAATTCTTTGTGGATTTCACATAGTTTGGTACTGTAAAATTCAGGATAATATCTTACTATTGAATGAGAATTTCCCAACTCAAACCCTTCTCTTTGTAGCATAACTCATTACTAGTATTTACTTAGTTATTCTATCTTTGTTAAGGTTACACTTAACACAAAGGACATTTTATCACTGTCAAAAGAAATTATTAATCAGCCTACTCTGTACGTGCTAAATTGTTGTGGTTGACCTACTGATATCCTATGTGCATATTTTATATTATTTATTCAATAGGTTAGGAAAGTTCAGTAGCATTAATTAAAGTACATATACAATAGTCATGCAAAGAAAAGACTTAAATTTTAGCTAAATTCTAGCAGTTAGACCTGGTTCCTTTAGGCACAGGAGTGGCGGGTAAAAACCTTTTTTTTTTTTTGAATATAAGATACTAGCTTGCATATCCGTTGTTGCCGAATTACAATTTTTTGCACAAAAAACAGCAGTCCCGAAAACGTCCCAATACCAGTGTTTTCGAGGAAAAATGGGAAAAGCGATATTTGCGATATCTTTAGGCCCCGTTTACATCTGACGTTTAATTCTGCCAATTTTATTCTGTCTCTCTCTCGCTCTCTCTCGCTATCTATCTCTCTATCTCTCTCGCTATCTCTCTCTCTCTCTCTCGCTCTCTCTCTCTCTCTCTCGCTATCTCTCTCTCTCTATCTCGCTTTCTCTCTCTCTCTCGCTATCTCTCTCTCGCTCCCTCTCCCTCTCGCTCTCTCTCTCTCTCGCTCTCTTTCTCTCTCTCGCTCTCTGGGAAAAGCGATATTTGCGATATCTTTAGGCCCCGTTTACATCTGACATTTAATTCTACCAATTTTATTCTGTCTCTCTCTCTCTCTCTCTCGCTATTTCTCTCTCTCTCGCTATCTCCCTCTCTCTCTCTCTCGCTATTTCTCTCTCTCTCGCTATCTCTCTCTCGCTCTCTCTCTCTCTATCTCTCTCTCTCGCTATCTCTCTCGCTATCTCTCTCTCGCTCTCTCTCTCTCGCTCTCTCTCTCTCGCTCTCTCTCTCTCTATCTCTCTTTCTCTCTCTCTCTCGCTCTCTCTCTCTCTCTATATCTCTCTCTCTCACTCTCTCTCTCTTGGTCCTACATTCAACGTGGATTTTTTGAATAAAATTCAAGCTCGTTTACATTTTCAAAAGAGACATTGCGCCTTATGAAGAAATCTCGCAAGTCTAAACTGAATCTTACAGGTCCTCTCGTTTCGCAATTTGATACTCGAACATCAGATTAGTGATCAGCGACCCCGCAAACCACCGAACGAGATTTCTTAGCCTCCTAACGGACACGCTTCATGCCACCGCATTTTTAATAAAGGGTTATTTATAAAGTATGTCACACCTTTAGAGGGAGGGGTGGTGGTCTGCGGCGGTCTGTCGGCGGCATTGAACTCCATTGGAAAAACCGCGAAGAAGGTTTTCGAAAGGGAGGGGTGGGATGAAAATTAGCGTGACGTATTTTATGAAAAGCTTCTAAAAGTTATATAAAAAAAAGTGCTCTCTTGCTTCATATGTACCTTAAAAAAAAGTACGAAAATGTGAATAATTTTGAAAAGCTTAAAGAGAGTTATTTCGCTCAGCATATTTATGTATTCGCAGGAAAATTCGTAGTTAAATGAATTTGAAATTTTTTCGAATGGATCATAAACAAAATCAACTTCGATAAACACGATAAGCCATAAAAAAACTTTTATGTGATTTACCATTTGCCGTGATTAGTCATTTTAAGTGGTTTTATTACCAGTTTAATCGACTTAAACTGTACAGCAAGTCGTTAAATATGGCTTTTAGAGCGTAGGGTTCTTTTTATTATCCCATGGTTAACAATTTTCTTGAGTTTTCATTGAAATACTTTAAATGGTGGTTACTTCAATTTTATCTTGAAAACAGCTTGATCCAAATGAATTTAGGATCAAGCTGTTCTCGTTGATGTATATCCGCTTAACATTTAAATAATTTCAAAAGGGACTTTTTCGGGATGGCCATTACTTAATTAAAAATGGTTATTTGCCAGAATGGAAAAACTGGATGTCCGCGTCGAATTTTTGTCCCAATTTTCCAATTTCGGGAGAATTGTTATTTTATTGGTGAAAGTAAAAACGACAAAAATAATCTCGCAAGCTACGATTTATTGTGTTATGAAATAAGTCACGTTTTTTTTATTAAGAAAACGTAAAAATGTTTTTTTATAAATAAATCTTAATTTTGGAGATTATCCCACAAATTTTCAATTAATACTTGGTTAAAATATTCTTAAATAGTCAAAAAACAAGATTTTGTGCAAAAAGTCTTTAATTTAAGGAAAAAATGTTTTGTTTTTCAATCTACATGAAAAACATTTTATATCAAAGCCATTTGGAATTCGTATCTGATTCTGTGGTTCTTCTTCACATTTTTCCTGCTGAAACATAATTTTTGCCACGTGGAATCAAAATAAATAACGTAGGAATAAAAATATACGGTTTCCTGTTGTGGGAAAAATATTTTCATAGTCTTTTTTTCGAACAAACGAAAGTAATGAAAGTTATTCTCAAAAGACCTATCTATATTTGAAGCTTTTATGTTGTATTATTCATTCAGTACAAATAAATTTACTGATTCTCTGTTTTTTCCCCACGAGAATCACAAGGGACAAGTAAAAGTTTAAGAATCAACAATGAAATATAATTTTAACATGATTAAATGAACAATTTTAAACAACTGTTGATATTAAATCGTTTCACATGACATCATTTGCATGAAAAAAAAAAAACTCCGGAGGGACAGCTTTCAGAATTTGACATTTCATAAACATTTCGAAATTTATTTTCCATATTATTCTAAAGTCTGAGGCACCGCTTACACTAGCAGTTTTTTCTTGAATTTTATTCAGATAAGTTTTATTCATCTATCTCGGAATAGTTCACTTTGGCAAAAGTTCTCAGAAAAATTCTAGTTCTGAGAATTTTTGCCAAATTGAACTACCTACTCCGCGATAGATTCCGGCGGTCTACTGTGTGAAAAAAATCCAAGTTCCGGTGCCTTTCAGGAATAAATTTCAGGATTTTGTGTCGTAGTGTACCCTTTGGAGCCCAATGAACGCAACTCCAACGCTGTGAACTGTCACGCAGCGCAACATTTCAGCGGCAGAGCCCAATGGCTCTCGTGAAGTAGTACAAGTGACATAATATAAAGTGGTATAAAGTTGGCAAAATTACAAAAATGGATAATTTCGAAGCGATAATTTGCTTTGTTGGTCTTTATCTTTGTTATTTGTTGTTTTTTGCACTAAGACTATAAATTTTTCCTCGAACGACATTTCCCCAACCTCACTTTATGAACGGTCAACGCAGAATTCTGCGGCAAAGTTAGAAGTTTGCAAACTTTTGCGTTGTAGGGGGGTTCTCTGCGTTAATGGTTTCACTTCAAATTATTTCTATGGAACAAACTTCTAAGTGACAGTTTCTGCCTTCGCGTTGCGTTCATTGGGCTCCAGACATAAATAATTGTGCCGCATGCAGTTAGTGTCGCATTATAGTTTTCATGGAATGAAAAGTCAGATGTAAACGAGGCCTTAGATTTTCTGGAAAGAATGCGATAATAAAATCATATTTTTGTACATTGATAGAATTTTAATTATAATTATAGGACTTTTTATTTACGAATTTTCAGATAAAAGTTCTAAACGACACAATAAATTTTCGATATAAATTTATTAAGAAGAACAACCTTTTGAACCTGACAAGAATAATATTTCTAGAAATTCTACTTAAAATTGTACCCTTGAGATATTTTAGTGGAAATAATGACTGCTCAATTTACAAAACGTTCTAAGAAATTCTAAGATACCTTTTTTGCAATATTTTTGAAAAAGAGAATAATATTTTCTGCACTCATAAGCAAATTTGAAAAATGGAAAACATATTTTTACAGGAAAATTCTCTGGAATAAAAGTTTTTACAGGGAAATTCTTTGGAATATTTTTTAATATATTATTTCTAACACCTCTCCCATTTCTATCAAAATTCGGTCTTAAATTCTCATATGAGGCAACATTACAGAATTACAGAATTTGTAAGTCGTTACAGAATTCCACTGACGTTACATTGATTCCACTGCACAACAGCCATTTTGTTTGACATTTAGGACTTATAGATGTATTGGTGATGGAGTTGCCTTACAGAGTATTACAGGATTGACCCCTTAGCAATTCTATATTTTATGTTTGGGGGTTGAACCACTTTTGCTTTTAAGTCCCTTTTATAGTAAATCACTTTTCCGCTGAACTGTCGAATCATTTAAAAGTTATTCTCGTTTAATGCTTTGATAAGATTTCTTATGTCTAAAAATGATTTAGCGTATTTTCCAGTGCTAAAAAAACACCCTCGATGTGAATCTGTTTATGGTGAAAGCATGAAATGGATTTCCTTCCTTTTTTTTACTGTAAACAGATTTTATTATAATATATAGAATTTAAACTTAAGGACCTTTCGCTTTAGTATTTGTAAACACTTTTATAGCTTGCGGCATTGACTTATGGCCCTTCAGTTGGGTCTTGATTTCGTTGAAGGCATCATAAATTCGTGTTATCAAATCATATTTCAAATAACCCCCGGTTATAGGTACCTACAATGTACAAGTACTCGTCCTGTTGCTTGTTTATAGCTTCATATTTATGAGTTTTAAAGCTCATTTATCGGATTTAAATTTTTTTACTTGTATTTTGAATTGAGGGGTCCCTATTTATGTTGTGTTTACAAATGTAAGCTTGTACATATCTTTAAACATTTTTTATGTTCACTGACTGTTATAAATCGGTCTGTACCCACGCACTTCAAATGGAAGCTTGAGGAGAAAGTAAAATACGTTCCATATGTGTGTGTGTGTGTGTGTATTTTTACCCACTCCCAGCAGACCAAATGAATCTTAAGTGATTCACTAGTGATTCGTTGACATTCACTTGGATGATGACTTGTGAATTCATCTACGAATGGTGTTAGATTTTCTCCACCGGTGAATGTAAAAGTGAAGATTAAATGAATCAATAGGGTGAACAAAAAATGATGGTCAAGTAATTTCACTAACGATTC
The DNA here is from genome assembly GCA_964034945.1 of Chrysopilus asiliformis. Classification (NCBI taxonomy): domain Eukaryota; kingdom Metazoa; phylum Arthropoda; class Insecta; order Diptera; family Rhagionidae; genus Chrysopilus; species Chrysopilus asiliformis. The sequence goes on from OZ035962.1 coordinate 108,788,567, forward strand.
TCAGGAACACCTTTGTGGCATTAAATTTTCGCCACTAGAGTGTCATCCTGGATAATCCTAGATGAATATTCTTGATATTTTTGTTTCTCCGAAACCTGAAAAGGTAAAAAGATGGTTTTATTTATTTAGTTCTTAATTAACAAATGAGTTCAGTCAACTCAAAACATCTTTTTGTTTCAATCATTCTGAACTGCTCACATAATGTTCACGTGTACTGACTTCAGGTGAACATTATCCTGCTGGCCTGCAGGGCTGGTTTCTGTTTGCTCCCACACATAGTAGAAAAATTATATCCCGACTTGAATTCAATCAGCTTTCAGCTTCACCGAAATAAATTGGATAATGTTTCGAAATTTTAAAATAAAATCAAGGTGAGCAGGAGACGACTGATGGACTTTGCTTCAGCTTCCAGCCAGAATTTTCCGTTTCCCGTTTTGATCCTTCATCAAGATGTAAGGTTCAACAGTTATATGTGTTGGTTTCGCGTTTGGGGAATTTTCGTGTCGGATCAGAATACAATAATCTCCCTTAAGGAAATAAAAAGATTATTTCTTTTGTTTTCCTGTGCCTTTGGCTCAACAATTTTCTTTGAGTTTTGCTACTTTTTTTTTGTGTTGAATCCTGCTAGAAATTGTCGTGTTTCGATAAGAGTTTTTTTTATTTGAATGTGTGAAGAAATAAAGCAAAGGTGATTTATTACGTGCCTGTTTAGGTCCAATGCGATTCTACATGAAAGGTAAATATGTATGTTTATCTTATTTTGTTTTGTTTATTTTTCAAGAGATCTTTTTTTTCCAATATTGTTATTGGGAAAACTGTAGGGAATTCAATATTCCTTCACAAATTTGATGTTTTGTTTTATTTTTTTTTTGTTATGATTTATTTCTTGTAATTTGATTTAATTAACGTGGTCGGTTTTTTCTATTCAAAATATTATAAAGTTTGTTGAGAAAAATCGCAATTATTTAAATATAATGAGGGTATTCACAATCCTCTTTTAATTTTTGGTATTCGGTATTTTCGGTAATATTAAAAGACTGAAAATATTCTGCTGTGAACATCCCACAGCACAGATTTGAGAACAGCGCTTTTATTTGATACGTGACCAAATTTGATTGTAAAATATGTCACATACCTTTAAATCCATGTTTGATGTATTCTTTTGAATTTCTATTGTGGCAACGGCTATCAACATTGAAAAAAATTGCAGTCCGATGAGATAACCAGTGAGAAAATTTGACAACTAAAAACATTACTAGCGCCACTCACGGTTGATTCTTGATACCGAATAACCGGGCCGGAAAACACGACTCAAGGCATGTATACAATTACCGAATCCGGTAATTCATTTTTACATAAACCAAGTTACCGTCTCGGTAAAAATCTGTTAAATATGACTGAATTACCGAGCGGTAAATTTACCCGCAATTTAAAAGACGACTGTGAATACCCTGATTATGTTAACTTTGCGCATAGTAAGAGTGGGGGTTTTTCAGCCGTTAAAAAGTGTTAAAATACAAAACATATCATGGAAATAAAAACACGATTTTCTATCATCCAACACACAGTTCTGAATTAACGCTTAAGTTAAGATCAATGTTTTTCGGTTTGAAGGCGGGCTTAGGTGTTTTTTTTCGTTTTCGATTAAAATTCGTTTAAGGGTAGGTATACGAAGAGAAAACAAAATCGAGCAGGCGGTAGCGTAATTCCAAACTTTGCCCCCCCTCTACCCCTCAACGTAGGGATGTCAAAATTTTGAAAAAAACCGGTTTTCGGTTAAACCGGTTAACTGAAGCAAAAACACCGGGTAACCGGTTCTTTTTTGACATCCCTACCTCAACGTTAAATTTTTAACGTGAAAATTAAAATTCTTATTAAATCTTTTTTTGGTACTTGAAAATGTGAAATTTTAGACATTTTGGGCAAAGGAATACAGATGGGCGACTTTTTGGGGTGGGATATATTTTGGTAATGAGATTTCTTGGACGGAAATTGGATATAATAATAAAAAAAGGCAAGAACAAAAAATATTTTTTTTATCACTATATCCACTATAAATAGGGAGACCATTCGCGTTGGAATAGCCGGGTTCGTCCGGGATTTGAGCATTTTACTTCCTAGTCTCGAAAACTGAATTTTGTTCCCAGAATTCAACAATCTAGTGTCAATATCAAGAAGTAAATATTGACCTCGAAGCTTAGAAATTTTCTACTGTGTGAGAGATTTCTTAGAAATTACTATCTGTCGTGCATTTTTCTTTAAAAATAATGGCCTACGGTGCATTTCATTAATTAATTTTCGGTAATGAGATGTTTGTTTTGTCTGCGGCGTAATTTTTGTTGTATGTATTTTAAAAATAAAAAAAAATATATATAAACCTTCTTTATAATTACAAACAAAAAAAAATGAAAGAGGGTTTTCCTCCGAGGAAAATTTTCACGATTAATTTCGAAGCATTCAAAATTTCCTAACGTTCGTCGCCTCCCTCCCTCTTTGATCGCTTAAACTGTCCCAGAGTCACACTCTCACACACTGGTCACCTTAACTAAAATATCTACAGTACGAGAATAAATTTATACAACTTTGTATATGAGGCGTTAAAAGCTAGAGTGGACCAAGCCACATAATCGAGTTTTTGAAGCTTTTCCACTTTTGTACTATTATTGACGGTAAATTTTTGGGAAAAAAATTTCTGTGGACTTTATTACTCAATGTTGAAATGTTCTTTTATGCATCCAAACATTTTTATCTAAAAACTCACTCGCAATAGTGATTCAAATACAAAAAAATTCACGATTTCGACATGTGGGTTGGTCCACTCTAGCTTTTAACGCCTCATATATAGGTTCATTTTCCTGAAACATTCAGAATGACTATAGGCATGAAAAAAAATATCTGTCAGATTTATATTACAATGCACATGAGTAATAAATGAGTTTTTGTAAAAAGGTAACTTTTATTCATGGCTGAACTTGCAATTTTTCCTGTGATGTGCAATTATGATATTCCTTGTTAACAACGTATCGTATATTAAAAATGTCTTTGTATTTTGAAGCATATGGAGTAAAAATTACTCATATGGAAATTAGATTTATTTACAATGCAGAAACGTCCAAAATAAATTGTCAGAATATTTAAATTTTTGTTACAGTCACAAAATCGCGAAACAAGAAAAAAAAATGAGAAATTACATTGCGGAGGATTTGTATGAAAAAGTTTGGTAATTTTCTATGCTGCTTTCAGTTCAGTTATGATATTTAAGCAGATGGGTAAGCGTGTTGCATGTTAAGGGGCTGTGCATAAAATACGTCACGCTTATTTTCGGTCTTTTGACACGATTTTTTGTATTTTTTATAGAGTACCGGGGTAGCATTACCGAAGATCACCCCCTGCCGCATTTAGGTTACATTTGAGACATTTAAAAAGCGCTTTATGTGCGATTTTGAGACATTTGAAAGTTTGCTGTATCAAAATCGAACTTTACAAAATATAACACTGGAACATATGCTTCTCTGACAACTGTCAAGTCAATTTAAGTGTGCAAGTCAGAAAATTTCGCCTGCGGCACAGTTTTTATACTCAATACAAGGCTTGTCCAACCCGCGGCCCAGGACATGTTTGAATGTGGCCCAACAAAAACTGACATATTTACAAACTTTATGAATTAATGAAGTTTAAATTACTTAAAATTGTTAACTAAGTATGTGTATATTCTATGTTTATACCCGTATGGTGAAACCAAAGGGTATATTAACTTTGCTTTACCGTTTGTAACGCCAAGATCCCGTCATCACACACAAAAATGAATTACACCAGTGCATGTCCGTCCGTCTGTCCGTCTGTCTGCCCGTCTGTCTGTCCGTCTGTTCGTCCGTCCGTCTGTGGCGCGTATTGCGAGCGCACGGATTGAGCTAGAGACTTGAAATTTTGCGCATATTCGTTTTTCATAAAATGCGGGGCTAAGTTCGTTAATGGGCAAAAATGGACCATTAGGGGGGGTACCCCGAACGAAAACGATTTTTGCGAATATCTCAAAAACGGTGAATTTTATCAAAAAAGTCCAACAACAAGTTATTTAGGATATGATTCTACATAAAACTCCCATACATCAAAATCCGATTGGAATAAATTTTAAAAAATCTTATTGGAAAGTTTGACTTCAAAGTGGAATTTTGGTACAACGAAAAAAAAAAAAAAAAAAAATATCACCATACGGGTTTTCAATAATTGTCAGATTGGCAATTATAGCTTTTGTTATGTTTTTTACTAATCACCTATCTTTAGGGTTAGTATATTTTATTTGTGGCCCAATAAACTCGTCTTCTCCGAATGTGCCGCAGGAAAACTAAAAGGTTAGACACCCCTGCTCTATACGATATATCATATAGGAGTATATTAGATTTAGTATATCGTTTGTAACGCATGGAACCAGTCATTGGGCATAAAAATGAAGGAATTCTAATAACTCAGTCACACATCAAAATCTCGAAAACGGTGCAGCGTACCGAAAAATTTGTAAGGACGAAATATGTTTAGAATATGATTTCCAATCGGACCACTTCTACCCACTCTCGCACAAATAGATTTTTTAAATAAAAATTTTGTCTATTCTTAATTTAAAGATTTTTTTTGAAGATTGGCTCCCGTTTGAGTATTTGAAGATTGGCTCCTGGCAATTGTAGCTGTTCTTATGTTTTAATTAAAATTTCGCCTGTGGTGCAATCTTGGGTCTATATCGAAGGACTTAGTTATCCTTAAAAACCCTCTTTTTTTCACCAGTAAGCATTTACAGGCACACAAAAATGCATTTTTATCAATTTTTTTCAAATTTTGGTCCGGGCGCCGCTTTGTCTTGGCAGAGTCTTGCACACAGCCGACATTCAAAATTATCTAAGTGTAAATAGGAATCTATTTCTGGACAATTAAAAAGTGTTAAAAAGACAAAAGAGACCGCGAATTTCACGTAAGTTTTAGCGGCCGCTAAATCGAGTTAGTGGTCGTCAAAAATTTCGTTGAATCCGCCATTAATGAAAAATATGACCTGAAATCCCGGAACAGCGAAAATAAATTTCAAGAATTCTATGTGTAATCATCCAAATAGATGTTTGAGCTCCCACAAAAAAATTTCATTATTGTTCGATATTTTGGGGGGCAATTTATGAGCATTCTGGAGCATCATTTATGTATCTCAATCGGGTTGATTGTATCAACTCGTCAAATAGTATTTACATTAAGATATAACCGAGTACCAACATATTGTTTGCGTAGATTGTCATGTAGAGATTCTACACTCTTTTGTACGGAAACTGCAATAAATTTCTGGAAGATCATTTTTTTCTTCTCTTTTTTGCGGAAAACTAAAGGCTTTTGTTGCGACGAGTTGCCAGAAAATGTCGTGTTGGCAAAGTGTTTGACACGATGTGAACCATTTTGCGGTCGGGGTCAATGTTCAAAACGGTCCACTTTGCTTCACAAAGCAAATATAGAATAAAATTCCGAGAATCTCCATCGCAATAAAGTTCATATGTGAGCTATTCATATGTAAACATGGCAAAGAGAAAACTCTTGAATGTTATAAAAGCAACAAAAGCCGGTTAGCTTAAGCTTTTACTGATAACCGCACCAATTGCTTGAATATTTAGTCAAGTTTTCAAACACTATGTTCAAAGTAAGTCTTCATTTGTTTAAATTTGTGTTATATTTTGGGTATACTCGTAGATTTCTTATCCGGAAAAATTTAATGCCAAGAAATTCGCGCTCACATAGAATTGTATTTCCATACATTGTAGTGATTTTCTTATTTTTTCATAGAATTATAGCTAATCAAAAATTTTCAGCACGACGCAATTCCGGAAAGGTGCTAATCAGTAAGACCCGTGACTACTTAGTACAATGCTAATTGGATTCAAAGTGTAGTGACGTCGCGGCTACCAGCGATTTAGTGGCTAAGATTTATATGATTTTTTATATTATTTTCCTTTGCCTGGCTGGAAATGATAATAAATTTGTTTGTTTTTTTCGTATTCGGTTTGAAAGTGTTCTAAAAATAAATTTTCATTTTCTCGATAAACACGTATCGCATAGCAGAGCGGCGAAAAAAAATATCACAAATCTAACGCGTGAATGAATTTTTTTATGCTAATTTTTATAATTCTGACTTGGGAACTAGATATCAGAATTAGTATTGGGTAGATAAATATCGTTGGTGATCAATTCTTATCTTGACAACTTGGAAATATTCATTTCAAGTAGGTATAGGTTTCCAAGAAATTAAAAAAATACTTGGAAAAAGCTAGGAAATACTTCTTGGATGCTTGTCTTGTGGGATGTTTCTTATACAAATTACAAGTGTAAAGGCCTGTGTCCACATGGAAGTTTATTTGCAGAAGTCGCTTCCAGAAGAGATTTCTGGTGTCACAACTTCTGGAAGTTCACTTGCAGTTAGTGTTTCCACGGGAAAAACTTCCAGAAGTCTCTGCTAGAAGCGACTTCTGCAAATAAACTTCCATGTGGACACAGGCCTTAACGTTTTTGTTGGTTGAAAAATTCACATTTTGGTGTGTTTTTTTGAATTTTTGGCCCAAAACCGTCGTCAAAATCCAAATTTTGGTACACTGAATAATTCGAGGCGCTTTGCATTTTCTAGAGGACGATATTTCAATTGGTGAGTTTAGTCTCGCTGTCATATAACTCCAGGACCCTCTTCCATTAAAGGTGCGACGTGTTTTGCGGACAGAATTTTATCTTGCGTCGTATTATTCTTAAAAAACTTCGCCTGTGGCACAATTTTTTTTACAAAATTTCAAAATTATCATATATTAGCTTGCATACCCGTCGTTGCCGGGTTAAGTTTTTTCAAATTTTTTTTTTTGATGGTCTATGTTGGAGCTAAACTTCAGGCCAATCGGCTCGGTAGTTTCCCCGCGAAAGGCTAACATAGAGGAAGAGCTAAGTTTCGCGATCACTTTACCCCCTCCCCTTACTCCCCCACCTCTCGGGCTTATTTTAATGGGTCTATGTTGGGGCTGGACCCCCGACGAACATCTATGCCAAATTTCAGGCCAATCGGTTCAGTAGTTTCCCCGCAAAAGAATAACATAGCGCAAAAACTAAGTTTCGAAATCAATTTACCCCCTCCCCTTACTCCCCCCACCCCTCGCGTACTTTTCCGTATGCCTATGTTGGAACCAGAACTACCACAGACACTCAAGCCAAATTTCAAGTCAATCGGTTCAGCCGTTTTTGCGTGAACGAGGGACAGACAGACAGCAACTCATTTTTATATATTAGTATAATTTTATCGACCATAGTTAGACAACGTGATCGCGGATTCTTTTATTACTATAAATTCTTATGTAGTATGCACCAGATTAAGTATCAGCCAGTGTAATAATTTTTGACCGACTAGTCAGTCGACCAAAAACAAGTCGCATGAAGTCACTCCAATACCGATCACTACGCATCTTACAACCCACTACGTCACGTTGGCCCGAGAAATCTTATTTGAGGAGGTTTGGTTTCTCCTACTAGCATTTTGGGTATATGCCACGTAGCTGTCACGATATTTGAAACACTTAAAGCGGCAGATACGTGCCATATAGAAGAAATGAACATTTTTATAATGAAAATCAAATATTCTTGGAAATTTTCCAATCTTCGTGCGATGGTATTCACGTTTGGCTCGCCTTTGAATCAGTATAGGCTCACATTTGACTATCTGAATCCAACAGGACACTTTTGTACTATATCTTTACAATCTCCGACGATTACGCCCGTCCTACACTTGAGCTAAACTACGCGGCGATATTTAAATAAATGTATGCCATCAGTTGTATGCAATTGGCACTTACACATTTATGTCCACAAAATACTACACTTTTGAAAACACCGATTCTACACTGTAAAACGCCGAAAGTATGTATATGTGAGTGTCAGCGATACCAGCGAAGTCGTTCGCGTAGTTGAGGTCTGAACTACGCGAGCGAGCTTCGTCCTTCTCGCCCATGACTAGGCGACGTAGGCGACGTAGTTTCGCTGAAGTGTTCGGTCACCAATGCAAATGCTAAGGATTTTACTTTCAGCGAGAAACTTAGCTCACGTAGTTGAGCTCGCTTAGCTCAAGTGTGCGACGGGGGTTAGTGGGCTTAGTGTGCTCACTTTGATTAGGAATTTCTAACATACATTAAAATGGAAAATTATTTTGAAATTGCTATTTAATCGCTGGTCACATAAAGTCGATATGTTCTATAATCATGTTTCCATATCTCTATTTACATCTTCACTACACACTGCCGTGCAATGTATTTCCATAGAGTTTGTTCCATATTACAAAATATTCTGAAATGAAAACCTTAGGCGTTGTTGCAGCATATTTTCCGACAAGACATTTTGTTAGTTAAAGTAAACCCCCTTCAATTCGAAGGTTGATTGATGTTTGCACATCGTTACTGTAGTAATAGTTGCCTAGACTGTTAACAGTTTTAAGAAAGTTTTAATTCCAAAGGGATTTCTTTTTGATTCTAATTACGAAGTCCATGATTTAATACTGCCCTTCGTTAAAAAGTAGAGCTTTTAGGCATTGTTATAAAATTACCAGTAGTACTAGAAGCAAGGGATATTTTAGCAGAGAATTTCTGTGGAAAAAAGCATTTGGTGTTGGATTTCACAGTTTTTTGTGTGAGATACGATAAAATCGTCACCGTGGCAGTATTATTTTTGCTGATATTTTACCTTTACTCGCATGATTTTGCAAAATACATTTCGATGGGAAAAATCAATTTTTCCGAATTTATTTTCATGACTATCGATACGAATAGAGAATAAACATTTTTTCAACAATCCGAAATTACTGGAAAAAGTATAATTCCATGACAAAGAAAAACATTTTATATTTTCCACGTGAGTAAAATGATGTCCTCGGAACTCAAGGCTTTATAATTGTTAGTATTTTTTTTAAACAATAGGATCGATTGGACTGATGTCACGTAGCACTATTTGAATAAATAGAATGAACGTGTCACAAGGGATTTAAAGATCTTTGAATGCAATTACTGTTAAATTTTTTACATGAAATAAAACCATTTTTCACACGACTGATTTTCGTCACGATTTTACAAGAGAAATATCAGGTGTAATCAACAAAAAACTTTCCTCTGCACTATTTAGTTTCGGGAAAAATATGTGAAAAATAATATTTTTTCAAATATCTCGAGAACCGTTGAAGATACGTAAAAACCGATATAAATTGTAGATATTTCATATCCATAAAAGTCCATAATTTTCGAGATATTTTCAAAAAACTGACTTTTTTTCAAATATCTATCAAACCGTTAGATTTGTATTTCTTAGATTTGTAGCGTTAAAGCAAAAAATGTAGAAAATTTCATAATATTTAAATTTTGTTATATTCATTTTACCAAAAAGCGCGTAGGGTTCGGAAATTTTTTTATAAAACGGTACTTTTTCAAAAAATTTATTTGGAGGAACCCGTTATAGTTACCGTTACTTTTTAAAAAATTGATAGAAAATCACGATTTTTGTAAAGCTTATTCAAAAAAAATTTCAAGTTGATAGGTAAACGCGTTCTTGAGTTTTTTAAGATTCGTTAAGGCCTGTGTCCACATGGAAGTTTATTTGCAGAAGTCGGTTCTAGAAGAGATTTCTGGTGTCACAACTTCTGGAAGTTCACTTGCAGTTAGTGTTTCCACGGGAAAAACTTCCAGAGGTCTCTGCTAGAAGCGACTTCTGCAAATAAACTTCCATGTGGACACAGGCCTTAAAACGAACAGCCCGCCAGACTGACAGATCGACAAACTGGCAGATCGACAGACAGACTGACAGACAGATGCACGAACATTCAAATAATTCTGCCTGAAACGGATTTTGTACTGATCAGAAATTTTCTATCTGGCTCCGTCGGTCACCGTCACGAATACAATACTTTCCCTCCATAGAAGAGGAAAGTAAAAAAGGAAGTGTAGCTATTTATTCTGGTCGTGTTTATTATCACAGTTGTTTTAAAATACCAACCGGATTTTTTGCTCAAACAATTGGATAATTGCGATTGTGCTGCTATATTGATCTAGGATAAAATACTACTAAAGCAAAAAAAAGGGCTGAGGATTATCATCACAGATTATCGCAAAAACGTTACGTCAATAAATTCTGAAAGGTTTTTCCTATACGCAATTCGATTATTTCAACAGTGTAAAACGACTCATGACGCTACCCCAACCACTTATTCAGAGAATACCGAAAAACCCCGGCCGCCTGTATATTCTCGTTGATAATAACTTAATAAATTAATAAATAACCTGCAAAATTTTTACGTTTACAATATTTAGTTAAAATATTTAAAAAAAAATAACTTTGTAACATTACGTTATGACTCCAGAAAATAGCCAAACTAATGTAGTTCTACCCGGTTTTTAATAAAGGAAAGCTCTATGGAATTTTCCCCAGCAGTGCCGACAGTTGTCCCATGAATATATACGCGTAAATAGTGTAAACAGATAGATAACAAGCAGAAAAAATAACGAAATGATGACAGAAAATAAGCTAAATAAATAATACTAAAGGGAAAGAAACACAAAAAACAACAAATAACTCGCTTGACAGTGTTCTGCTCTGGCGCTGGTGTCGTCTGTATGAGCGAAAACTCGCCAAGATCAGCCCAGGCTGGGTGTGTGATTGCGGTTAAACGCGATCAGTCGCCATGCCAGCCTTTCGCAAATACACGCCAACAAGTTTATAGCGGCACGAAATCTAAAAATAGATGCGGCACGATACGATTGTGGAAATGAAGTGGGAACTCTATGAAAAAGCACACCCTCGTATGCTCCCCCATGCAAAGCTTTTCCCAAACACAGAACAATTTTACAAAAAAAATTGCACAAAATCTGGTCTCAAATACGATCGTGAGTCTCCCGCGTTAAACCGAACTCGGCTGAATAACGTCGACTTTGAGAAGCGTTAGGTTGGCGTAGCTCTCAAACTATAACCGATTGAGTATGTTTTACTTTTTTCGGCATTTGCTCATATAAGTTTTGCTCATCAAATTCTCGTAATTGTGGAAGAGTTATAAAAAATTTTGAGTTTTTGCAAAAAAATAGAAACTAAATTGGCACCGTTATGAGACGACATTGTTGTCTGTCCGTCCCATCAGTAAAAAGGCTATAACTTCTAAGCGGTTTTTTTTGGGGATTTTGTCGAAAATTATACACGCAGAGAAAGCGTATGATAACCGACTTTTTTTTGGCGTGAGGTTGAAGATTTTGAGTTGAATCTTATGTGGTTTCAACAAGATGGCACTACAAGCCACACAGCACAGCAAATTTTATCTTTATTGGCTCAATTGTCCTCCAAGATCGTGCGATTTGACGCCGTTGTACTTTTTCTTGTGGGACTACGTGAAAAGACACAGACAATCCTCAAAATTTAGAACATTTGAAATCTAACATTTGTCAAGTTATAGCCGAGTCACAACCCCCGGAATGTGCTAAAAAGACATCAAAAATTAACTCACGAGGATAGAGTCCTGTAAGAAGATAGGGTCCTGTAAGAAGTCTCATGGCTACAATTTGATGATGTTATATTCCATTCATAATGGGCAGGGCTAAAGCAATATAATGAAATAAGAAATCCGTCGAAATCTGAATATTGAGTGTGTTTTATTTAAATTTACGTTCGGAAGTATAAAAAAAATCAGTATTTTGGTGCATGAATACCTGGATAAGATTGCCTGGGTAAGTGGGAAACCTCTATATCTGGGATAGATTGTTCGGCCATTTCGTTTCTTAACAGCGGTGGGAATTCAGCGTAAGTGAAATCCGTGGGACTGAGATCCCACTTATGCAGGTTCGATTGTATAACTTTGAATGTACCAATCAAAAATAAACGAGAGCCGAAGTGGTATTCTGGAACTTGTTTTAAGCGATTGTTTCGAGTTCGAAGAAAAAGTGGCATGCGCTATCTCTGTTTCGCTCTGTCATTTATTTTGGTCGAAACAGAGACAGAAAATTCTACTTTTTCTTCTAACTCGGAACAAACGCTTGAAACTAGTTACAGAATACCACTTCCGTAGTGGTCACATTTAGATGGTGCGAAAATAGAGAAGGACATCTCATAATTTTTTATTTTCTAAAGAATAAAGTTTCCACCTTTCACTCGTTACCAATTTGCATTTGAGCTATCAAATCGACTAATATCCCGAAACTGATAGATTTGCTTTTACATTGCTTCATATGGGAAAATGTGTTTCGGTTTATGAACAACATCTAGGAACCGACATGGTTCATAAACCGTGGTTCCACTTTAGTCAAAACACAGACAAATTTCCTAGATTTACTGAAACACTTTCCATTCCTTTGATAACTCGGAATTCTATTGTAACCAGTAGTGTAAGCAAGTTTTCATAAATTTTTTACATTTAATTTTTTGGTAAATTTGATACACCTTGAACTTTGTAGGATCCAATGTTTTCTCCTCATCTCGAGGAAAACGGATAATAAATTCCTTAGAATGAGAAATTATGTCCTTCACATGTGTGTAATTTTATCAAATGAGTTTTCATATTTTGTTCATTTTGAAATTTGAAAATGTTCACATGAGGAGCAAACTCAGTGACAACCACAAGTCAAAAGTTGGTAACATTTTAGATAACAATCACACTTTGGCTTTACGAAATGTAAAATTTCATTCCGGTAGGAACGTATAGTAGCTACGTTGTAGTATCAGCGTCTATATTTCCCTGACAACAAGCAATTTAAATTAATTTAATCCAAAACTAAAGTATCTCAAGCAAGATATCACAATGATTAAAATGAACGACACACACATGGGTCGCGAGTGATCATTTCTTGTTATCCAAGACAGCAACTCAAAGACCTGGAGCGGTTGTTTCCCGATTCAATTTTCTAAAATTACATGAAAATCCTTGTTTAAAGAATTAAGCTCGATATGCGAAACGAATGTATTACATGGCAAACTTGGTTACAATTCCGTTGTTCTTAATTTTTTTTCCGCAGAGCTTAAATGGTGGTGAATTCTGGATTAATTGTGGGGTAGAGGTGGCATCGATGTTGTGTTAGAAGTCCTGAATGTGTGGGCAGGAATTATGTTGGCTGCGGTGTTTTTCCATATTTTTTATGCTGTGCAATGATTGCAAATAGTCATCAGAAAAAGCTTCCACTCATAAAGAACGACAGCGATTAGGTTGGTAATAATTTCCCATTTGAGTTGACAGTAATGCTGGTGCCAAGCCTCTTTTTGTGTTGTAGGTTTTTTTTTTTCGTTTGCCGTCGAACATAAGAAGTTTTTTGATATTTTCTTGCACAAATATCCCAAGGATACGGGAAAATGGAACGTTTTCAATTCGATTGCGTCCTGTGTGAAAACTGTTTCTGTGCTGATTGTGTTTGTCTGAAATTATGTATTCGAAAATTTAAAATTTTTGAGTGTCCTTATCTGTTGGTTCTTCCATTTGATTTATAAGTAGTTTTGTCTTTTGAATTTCAATGGTTTTTATTACGTGACTGTATAATACATACAATATATTTAAGTAGAGTTAAGTACGTATTAACTCTTTGGTTCTTAAAACTACCAACTCTTTTTTATGGCTTTTAGGGCAGGTCACAAAAAACGAACAAATTAGGAAAATTCAGAAAACATGTTGATTTTTGCCGAAAATTCGCAGACGGGCTTAGGCCAAATGCTTATGGCCGATATTTTGCATAAAGATAGACTTTACAATAAGATGAACCGAAGGTATTAATTTAAAAAAAACTATTTGGAAAAGGAATTTTCATGGTTCTTTGCTGTCTCGATTGGAGCAAAATCATGTTTTTTTCATGTTCTGTCATTAAAATGTTGTCTAGTGGACCCCGCTTTTGTAGGATTTTTTTTTGTCTTGGAAAAATAATCCAAGATATCAATAAAAATTCGCGGCAGACATTTTTGAGGATAAAAACTTGTATGAGGTGCATATGGCGACCGAAAAGCGAAGTCCGGAAGTGAAATATTATCTCAAAAATGGTGTAGTTACAGATAAGTAGAGCGTTTGGAGTTGGATAAGTTTCAGAATATCAAGAGTTGCTTCAATACATTCCAGTGCTATAGAGGGAAAGTATTGTTATCATGACGGAGACTGATTCGAGAACGGGGGTAGATAGAAACTTTCTGCTCAGTATTGTCGATCTGTCCGTTGTACGTATCTTAAATAACTCGAGAACGCGTTTAACGACTTGACATTTTTTGTAAATAAGTTAAAATTCGTAGTTTTCTATCAACTTTTCGAAATCTAATGATATCTATAACGGGTACCTGCCACACAATATTTTTTTTTTGAAAAAATATAGTTTTTAAAAAAAATTTCGAAATTTTGCGCTTTATGAAAAATTGCTTTAACGAGTTTTACGTATCTATTTAGTGTTTAATCATTGAACCATTTCTGATTCATGGTTTATACTCGACCTTTTAGCATTGCATCCTATTAGAATTTCTCGGCTTATAAGGTCTGCAAAAACAACAAAATTATGGTGAGCCACACTCAGAAAAATGAAGGCTAACTCGACGACCTACATACGGCGTAATTGGCCTCGGGCAGGCGCGCGTTCGCCTGCATGTGGACAAGTAAAACTGAGTTGACCTGTGGTCGGAGAAATTCTGAAATTAAGCTACCAGCAGGTGAAGTAGGGCATTGGGAGCTGCACGAGTTGACCTTAGATAGGTTAACTCTGACCGCTAGCTGGCTTACAGAAACCTCTGTAAGGTCAGAGTTAACCTGACAGCTTTCCATACCAGAAACAGGCTCCTGATGGGTTTTCAGGGCAGACATGTCCGACCTGTTGGGGGAAAATTTGGATGTGAAAACATGCGCAAAAATAATATAATTTTGTTGTTTTTGCAGAACGGTTCTCGAGATATTTAAGTTTTCAAACACTTTTTTCGATTGAAATGTTCGGACAAAATCGGACCAGTAGATTTTTTTACCGGGAAATCTGCGGATACAAGATCCATTTCTAATCGAAATGCACTCTTAAAAAATCTATCAAATAGATATATAGATAGATAAGAATTTTTATTTAACAAATATCCTTGAAATACTTGAAATTAATATGATATGACAATAACAAAGTTTTGTGTGTCAAATTGGTTTTAATTGTAAAAAAACTGGTGTTAAAAATAAAAGGTTTAATTCAGGAAAAGGACATTGATATTGGAACAACCCATGTTATTAGAATTGTCTACAATTCCTTTGAATTGTATGGTTCTATGCGACTTAAAAAAAAAAGATTTCTTCACCTTATATTGTCGTGTAAATATAAGCGGGTATTCTGTGTTATAGAATTTAATTTTAGAATTGTTTGCATAAAAAGAACTGAACATATGAATTTTATAAAATCATGTTTTTGAGATCAAAAATCCATCGCAACTCCATAGAAATAAATAAATATTTGTATTTTCGATATGAGCAGTGCTAAAATTTGAAATCTAAACAACACGACGTTTTCGATTTGATTTAGATTATTCACAACCTTTTGCACTATACGGGCGTGTATTCTTCGAATGTGAAATTCGATTTCGCTCTGGGATTTAATTCTCTTTTGATTTGTCTATCAATGTAACTTATATCCCAAGTTACACATCGGTTACGCAACGGTCGTAGAATCCGGGTGGCAAAATATTTGTGGTCACAAATTGCTGCAACATTTATGCAACCGTTTTCGGCCAGTTTTTTTGTGACTATTGTTACTAAATAACTGGGCACCAATCATGTATTCCGACGCGTATCTGTCTTTCGACTTCGACGCAGCTTTTAACTCTTGACTTCGCCATATCAGCAGCTTCAAATTTCCTCGAATGAGAGTCAGAATCACCTTTCGATTCATAGTGACGATTTCGCGAAATTTCAAGCTGCAGATATGGCGAAGTCGAGAGTCAAAAGCTGAGTCGAAGTCGAAAGACAGAGACGCGTCGGAATACATGATTGGTGCCCTGTTTCGTAACCGTTTCCGTAGAAACTCTTCTGTGACTATAGTAACAAAATAACAGTTGCACAATCTGTTCATCGAAACTCTTGTGGAGGTTGCAGAGTAATGGTTGCACAACCGTTTCCGCGAAACTCTTTTGTGACGAAATGTGACGAAAGGGGATGAGGGTGGGCAGATCATGTGTGACGTCAATGTAAACTTGCATCGCAAGTGTACATCAGAAAACGCTGTAACTATGAATTCCTTGGTATAAAGTTGACTATCTATACTTCTATAGCACTATTCACACTAGAAACATCGAAAAACAACAACAACTTTGCGATTGGTTACAAAAATAATCGATGGAACGTGTTTTTGGCGACCGGTCACAAAGTAACGAATTTGTTACGAGAGACATTGCGTCATCGGTCACAAAGTAACGGATATGTTACGAGAGACATTGCGTGATCGGTCACAAAGTAACCGTTTTGCTACGGTTTTTTTGCGACCGGTTAAAAGGCAACCGTCATATACTAATTTACAACCGCTACTGTGGGATTATGGTCACATTATCATCTGAGTCGCAAATGGTTACTTGGGCATGTTATATTTTGATGTGAGATTTGTTGTTTTCCTCCATCATCATTAAGTCCTATAAAATCAACAAACTGAAGTGTTTTTTTTTCTAATTTCTTGGCATTTGTGAATAGTAAAGCTGGACGTGGCTATGGGATTCTCTTGAATTTGTACATTTTCTAAATTAAATAAAGCATTCTCACTCTCCTCTTGATCGTGATGTGGGAATTTTGCCAAAAAAATTTGATGCTTTG
Organism: Chrysopilus asiliformis; assembly: GCA_964034945.1. Taxonomy (NCBI): domain Eukaryota; kingdom Metazoa; phylum Arthropoda; class Insecta; order Diptera; family Rhagionidae; genus Chrysopilus; species Chrysopilus asiliformis. The sequence continues at coordinate 108,805,365 of OZ035962.1, forward strand.
GCTGTTTTCCTAAACCTCTTCTAATCGTTGGCAAATTAATTATTCGTTCAATCGTTAATATATCCAAACATTAAAATAAATTAGTTTTCAATGTAAACAAGTTTTCTTGTAATCAACATTTGGTATTTACATTAGGTTTCGATTTTAGTTCAATGTAAAATAATGAATGCGAGTTTGTGTTAAGGATTTATTTCCTTTTTCAAATTAGGAGCTTAGAAGTGATATTTTTGGAACATCAAACTGAGACAATTTTTTAACCTCTACATATTTTTTTTATATTAAACTTATATCAGTAAATACAGCCGCATTTTAATTTACTTTTCTTGTTTATTTTCAGGTAATTTTCCATTTATATTTACAATCCACAATGAACAAATCGAAGAGGCTTAAATACAAATTTAAATTTCCTGAATGACAAAAAAATATTGAAAGTGGTAAATATTTAAAAAAAAAACAAATATATGTTGGAAAATTAAAAAAAAAACCATTTATCGACAAAATATATTGAAAATCCATAACAAATGAATTTTTTTGTAGTTAAAATTAATTGCTGAGCATTTCACATTTTTTTTTTTTTAAATTTACACATAATTGTTTTAATTACTTCAATCAATTGTGATGAAAATAAAATAATTTTTAAAATAAAATTAAGTTAATTGACCATTTAATATTGTCATGAAAAATTGTAATTTTTTCGGAACTTAATACAACAGCTTAATGTCCGAAAAGGTTCAAAAAGAGTTTTCTTGTAAAGCAAATTCAAAAACATTTTTGCGGTGATGCATTGATTTTACTCCATTCGTTCAAAATCAGACAATTTTCTAATGGATTCTGAATCAATTTGTTGATGAAGATTTCGAAAAAGAACGATGCACGATTTTGCCCCCCTAAACTAATTTTTGAACCCGTGTAGTTTTCACTTTGGTACAGGACTTTTTGGAAAGGGTACAGTCTCAGTTTCATCTGTATATGGCGTCAAGGGCCACCGGATTGCAAGGGGATGGTGAGGGATTAACGAACTTTCTTCATGATTTCTGTCAAAAATCACGAGAAAGTTTGTTAGCCCCTCACCATCCCCCTGCAATCCGGTAGCTCTTGACACCATATACACTCTCGAAAAAATCCGGGGACGAATTAACTCCGCCTGAAAACATAGCTAAAAGTTTAACACCGTAGCGCGGAGTTATTTTTACATTTGTATTTTACGGAGCTTAATATTCAATTTAACACCGTTTTGACCTAAATTTTAAATGAACTCCGAAAAGGAGTCAAAAATTCACTACAACTCCTTTTAGGAGTTATTTAATTGTAAAGGGTGTTCACGTTTAGAAGAGGCTTGCCAATTGGCTTCAACAGCCTATTGGGAAGGCAAATGGTTTACAATTCGAGGGGTCCCGTGTTCGAGTCCCGGCAGAGACATGTAAGAAAAGTTTTTAACAAGTAATATTAACTTTGGAAACACGAAAAAAAACTCAAAACATCTCAAATGCTTGCAAAAAAAAAGAGAATTTGTGAGGTTTTTTTACTTGGTAATAAATTGGTTTAACACCGAAAAATTGTTAAAAATTAACACCCATAAGGAATTGTTGTGAACTCCTAGCCCGGTGCTCGATTTTCTCCAATAGGTGATGGACTCCCTGAAACTCCCTTTCGGTGCGTAATCGACTCCATTTTTTCGAGAGTGTATGGATCAAACTAGAGGCTGTGTCTTTTCCAAAAAGTCCTATTTCTTGCATGGTTCTTTCTGTTTAACCATTTGATGCCCGATGTTGCTTATAAGTAACTTTTTTAATAGTTTTTTATACAAATGTGGAAATTTCAAATTTTGCCTGTTGCCTGTCTAGGACTAAAGAACATCAACGTACCAAAAAAGGTTTTTTTAGGCGGGCATGAAAGTGTTAATGTATCAATGTGTTTAACACTAGAACGACGGGAATTTGGAACTACCTAGAACGACGGGAGCGCTCATTTTAACCGCCATAAGAAACGACATATGAAAACAAAAATTATCTTTATAGTTTTGCTATATTACACTCAGAAAAATGGAGGCTAACTCGACGACCTACATACGGCGTAATTGGCCTCGGGCAGGCGCGCGTTCGCCTGCATGTGGGCAAGTAAAACTGAGTTGACCTGTGGTCGGAGAAATTCTGAAATTAAGCCACCAGCAGGTGAAGTAGGGCATTGGGAGCTGCACGCTGGCTTACAGACACCTCTGTAAGGTCAGAGTTAACCTGGCAAAAAGTTGACCTGGACATTTTTCTGAGTGTATGCATCGTTTATTATTCGATACAGTTTTTACAATCAACATTTTTTATACATCGTCCTTGACACTTTCCACAAGTAGGTTTTCCGCATGACGCACAAAAATCTTGCGTTTTGTTACGGCAGAATGATGACTGACGACGTTTTGAACTCTTAGCTGCAGTTGCACAAGGCAGAGTTGCAGAGATCTTTTTGGTGGCACAATACGAAGCTCGTAGTTCATTTACAAGGTTCAGAATATAGCATCGCCGAAAAATAATAACTGAAATGAGATGAATCAATAAAACTCTATAGGCGGTCATTTTGACCGCTACCGTCGTTCTAGGTAGAACATTGATTTTTTCGCTTTTGTTAAAAATCTCAGAATATTTATCTATTTAAATTTGACGACATTAATAGGATGAGAAAAGTCAAAAAAATTCAAAGTGCTGAGGTTACCCATTTGTGTGGAACCAGAACTCAAAATGCCTTTGCGGTCAAAATGACCACTTCCGTCATTCTAGTGTTAAAGGAGCCAGAGACTTAGCCCAGGTATGCTCTGGGAGGCGGAAATTTTTAATAAGTGAAAATTCGTATGGCAGCGCCCATCGATTTATCAAAGTGTTTGAAGGAGTCAAAATCTTAGCGCCGGCGCGTACTGCGGACGTAAATGGCAAGTGGAGATTTTCTAAACAAGTGATGCATATCTGAGTTTACTTCTACTCAAATCTAGTTTGCCCGCCACCATAGTGGTTTTTACGTATTTTAAAAACGATGCTTGCCAGTTAGCGCCATGGGACATGTTTCCCATTGCAGTGCGCGTTTCGGCTTACATTTTCATTTCCATATACTAGAGGTTTCACTTATGACAACTTAGCGGTCCAATCTCTTCCCACTGTCTGGCTAAAGGCCTCCTTTTCCTTTACGTCAGCCAGCAGATGGTGCAAATATTAGTTAAAATCACGTCAACTTATGGAAAAGTAACGTTCGCTATAACGGATACTTCCCATACATTTTTTTTTGAAAAATATGGTTTTTCGAAAATCACTTGAAAACTAGTACTTTTTTAACGGTTTTTATGTATCTCTGACGGTTCTTGAAGTTTTTGAAAAAAAAAAAATTGTTTTAAACATATTTTTTATTGAAATTTTAAGTACAGCAGAGGAAAGTTTTGTGGACAACACATTTTAATTTTAATACAATTTTCGATTATTGGCAAAGGTTAGACTAGAAAAATTATCGCTTATTATTCGGTATTAAGTCCTTGAATAAAATCTAACCACAAATTTTCGGCCAAAGCGTAAATTCTTATTCGTAGTCTTTTGTCATGTAAAAAGAAAAAAATTTAAAGATATTTTATCATAAAAACCACGTTGAAAAAAAACGTTTTTTTTTTCGTTCATTTGTTTACCTTAGAAAACAAACTTGGAAAAATTCAGCTTCTTTCTCTGGCTTTAGATTCTTTTTATCTAATCGCCAGCTTGTGTTTGTGTTCCTGCTACTAAATTTACACTTCCAACTGCTTGCACAGCAAATTCAATTCTTATTTTTAGCTATTTGTGCAGCAGAATTCTTTGCCATGTCGGAGACAAGCTTTATTAGCTTTAAACGTTTTTATTATTCAAATAGATTTGGCCTCAAAGTACGACGATCGCAATTTGTGGAAATTTAAGTACAAATAGAAGAAATAATATATATGTTAGTGACTGTATGCATACTTATCAAGATAACAAATTCATTTGCGTTATTTAAAATAAGAAAAAAATGTTTTTTTTTGGAGTTATGAGTTTTTTTTTAAATCCACGTGTAGAAATTTTGATTGGACAGATAAGGTGTGGTTGAATGTTGATTTTTGTCTTTAATTTCCAGCATCTTAAATTGAATTTTTCTTTGCAGCAATTTCCAGTAACGAATAGTTATCTGGTTTCTTACGAATGTAAATATCTTAAGTTTCTTTTGTTTTTTTCAATTCAACGAATGGATGGAAAATTTGATACACAGTAGAATCCCTATAATTCGTACCCCGATAATTCGTATATCCCGCTAATTCGTATGAATTTGCTGGTCCCTTGAAATACGAATTATCGGGATTCTACTGTATCATAAATATTTTGTGATTTTTTAGATTTTAGAACTTCAAATATCTCTTTTAAGGCTATGTTTAAAGTGTTTAAAATATGTACAATAGAACCGCATTCCATGAGCAGAATTCCTCAGTTTGTGAACGTTTTGGTTTTTGAACGCAAAAACAGCCCCAGTTCGTTAATCATGTTCGGTTTGTGAACAAAATTTCTGTTCATGGACATCAATTTCGCCTCCCACAAATCGGTATTTTTGAATTTTGGAGTTTTTGGATTTTGGAGTTATACACTCAGAAAAATGTCCAGGTCAACTTTTTGTCAGGTTAACTCTGACCTTACAGAGGTGTCTGTAAGCTAGCTAGCGGTCAGAGTTAACCTATCTAAGGTCAACTCGTGCAGCTCCCAATGCCCTACTTCACCTTCTGGTGGCTTAATTTCAGAATTTCTCCGACCACAGGTTTTACTTGCCCACATGCAGGCGAACGCGCGCCTGCCCGAGGCCAATTACGCCGTTTGTAGGTCGTCGAGTTAGCCTCCGTTTTTCTGAGTGTATTCTTAAATACTTGGTCGTAAGTGCACTCTCGAAAAAATGGAGTCGATTACGCACCGATAGGGAGTTTGAGGGAGTCTATCACCTATTGGAGAAAATCGAGCACCGGGCTAGGGAGTTCACAACAATTCCTTATGGGTGTTAATTTTTAACAATTTTTCGGTGTTAAACCAACTTATTATATGGCCCAAAAAAAACCTCGCAAATTTTCTTTTTTTGCAAGCATTTGAGATGTTTTGTTTTTTTTTCGTGTTTCCAAAGTTAATATTGACGTGTTAAAAACTTTTCTTGCATGTCTCTGCCGGGACTCGAACACGGGACCTCTCGAATTGTAAACCATTTGCCTTCCCAATAGGCTGTTGAAGCCAATTGGCAAGCCTCTTCTAAACGTGAACGCCCTTTACAATTAAATAACTCCTAAAAGGAGTTGTAGTGAATTTTTGACTCCTTTTCGGAGTTCATTTAAAATTTAGGTCAAAACGGTGTTAAATTGAATATTTAGCTCCGTAAAATAAAAATTTAAAAATAACTCCGCGCTACGGTGTTAAACTTTTAGCTATGTTTTCAGGCGGAGTTAATTCGTCCCCGGATTTTTTCGAGAGTGTGCTCTAAACTTTTAGGCCCCAAAATTTGAAAAAAAAAACGTGAAGTCACGCCACTTTTCATAAGAACTTGGTGGTAATTTTCGCTTTTACGGTCATCTCCCTCGTAGCACTTTTTCAGGATTTACTACTGCGCCGACACACTGTGTCTGGACGTTCCCCCCCCCCCCAAATTGTGTGACGTTTTTCAGGGACAGCCCCAGATGTTTATTTAATTAACGATGCGGGATTTTTAAAGAACCTAACTATTGCGGTGTAGTACGTCGGTCTAGAGAATTTCTTATCACTTAAAAACTGCACTGTTAAAAATCACTCAAAATGGAAAAAAAATCAAATAAAATCAATAGAAAATTATTCCAGAAAAATTGCAGAATATGCGACGCATTTAAAATACAAACACTTATTTACGCTTTTATGCGCTGTTGAAATTAAATTGGGTTAAAACTGGATGAATATCATTGCATCATTTGATTGGATTAAAATCAACAAACATTAAACTGGTTACTATATGCGATCATTGAAACATAATCAATTAGTTTTCATTAAAGACGTCTGAAAAACAGCCACCATATGAGCTCTTTAATTATTAGAATATTTACTTGCATGCAATTGCATCGTATTTACAAAACTTCCCGCATACATATATATATAGATTCCAAATTAATTATTAGCATTACAGTTCTTTAAATCCATGAAATAGATATGTGGGGTTGCCAATTCTCATGGTTAACGAGTTTAGTATTCAGTCATATGGCAATCGTTTAATAACAACTCTGAAATCGAAAATAAAAATTATTGCCACATGTGTAAACATTCACATCTTATTTCTACTTATTTCTAAACAGTAACAGAAAGAAAATGAACTAAATGAGATATTCTGTAAAGAAATTGAATGATTTTTCAAATACGAAATGAAGTCTGCAAATCTTATTGAAGTAATTTATCATCCTCACGGTTGAATTTAACGATGCCTTCATGGCTGAGACGTCATGTTTTCAAACAATTGAACAATGTCAAATTTGTAACAAAATGTTGTTCAAAGTCATCACTGAACTGACATTTATTTCATTAGTGCCATTCAAATTGTACAAAATTTCAAACTTGGCGGTAAAATTCCAACGCCGGCCGCGTTTTTTTTTTTTGTTTGTGATCGTGAACCCACATGATCGGCATTGATCCCTACCCTCTGGCGGTTCTTGGCAAACATTCCTCGCACAGATAATTTTAATAGCGGCGATATTTTTTTTTCTCTTTAAGTAAATCAATTCGTGCTTCATCTGATAAAAGCTCAAATTGTCGCCGCAAGAATGGCTGAAAGTCCGATTACTACTCGAGTGAATAAGAAAGAATAGAAGGCAGGAAGAAATGAAAAGAAAAAAAAATAACAGGAAAAAAAATATCAAACAAATTGTTTCATTTCTTTATTTTGAAGTGATATGTGAACTCACCCACGGATTTCTGAACACACATACACTTCAAGGCCATTTATAAATACCCCAGTCTAAAAATAGATCGCGCCATATGCAAACACCTATACTAGTGCCAGCCAACGTCTTTTTATTAACTCAATAAGTACGAGCGGTTCACGTACTGATCGTGCAACGATCTCATAAAATATTATGATACGCTGTGTGATGAGATTATATCTCGGAATTCGGGCCTTGGACTTGTCAAATTGAGGTCGTCTGAGAATTTTCCCTCTCAACTGGTGCACCTATAGTTTAACATGGCTTTCGAGCACAATATTTGTATAAAATACTTTTTGAACCCTCTCTCTCTTTCCTTATGCGCAAGCTTTTTAGCGACTCCTTGTAATCAGTTTCATATATTGCCGTCAAATTTTACCGCTCACTCTCTTTCCGCAAATGAAGTGGAGTTTTTTTAAACCATCCAAAACAATTTTAACTATACAGTAATCCCTCCAACTGTGCGGTAGATACGTTCCACAAAAAGACCGCGCAAACCGAAACCGCGCTCTGTGAACCCTACTTTGTATGAAATTTTGGGGTTAGAAACATGTTTTTTTAAACGAAAATTATAAAAAAACCGCGCAGCTGCGAAATGTTTACCGCGCAGTTCGAAATTTTGGTATTAAATACTTAACCGCGCAGTTGCGAAACCGCGCAGTTAGAAACCGCGCAGTGGGAGGGATTACTGTACTTTTTTTTGGTAAGAAACTGTCCATAACGTCACGCAAATGTTCGCCTTTTTGGACTTTCTCCTCCCTCCCTCGTTCCGTATAGGTTTGCATGTCACCCTCCCTCTACTGTGAATTCCCCCCTTCACAAAACGAGTGACGTACTTTTTGCACAGGTTCTAAAGGAAGTAAACTTGAAATAACCGCAAAGCCATCAGTCCTATACCCACTGAGCCACGCTGCAACCCTGAGTCACACAAAAAATCGTAAAATGAGTGTCGATAATTACATTCCCACTAAATCTGTTACCTAGTGGTCGCGACATTTTGTGTGGTTACCATCTTGTCTTACTCACCTTTTAAAAAGCAAAAATGGGGTAGCTTCAATTTATAGTTGGTTTGCTTTCACCGATTGACCTGGGCACTTTCGACTTCGACGCAGCTTTTAACTCTTGACTTCGCCATATCTGCAGCTTGAAATTTCGCGGAATCGTCACTATGAATCGATACGTGATTCTGACTGTCACTCCAGGTAATTTGAAGCTGCTGATATGGCGAAGTCAAGAGTCAAAAGCTGCGTGGAAGTCGAAAGACAGAGACGCGTCGAGATACATGATTCCAGCCCCGAAATTTGAAATGGTTGTACGCAGACTTTCCTGACCCAGCTCGGAAAGCCTTCTGCGATAGGTAATTAACAACAAGGCGACGAGGAAGACCCAACCTCAGATGGCAACGCGGGATTGACCAGGACGCGAAGAGAATTGGGATGCAAAACTGGAGGACATCGGCGCGTGACCGGGACCTCTGGCGAGAGACATTGCGGCAGGTCAAGACCGGAAACCGGTTGTAGTGCCGAGAGAGAGAGTATGTCAAAGACACATTTTTACCACAGGCCTATTGAGAAGTATTATGTAGTTAGTAAGGAGCATGTTTTTGAGAGATACTTTCAATATACTAGATCAGGCTTTTCTAAAAAGTTTCAAAAAACTTTATGAGTTTTGATTGTGGGAGAAATGGTTCTTGTGGAGCCGGTTCCGGCTATCAAACAGGCTAAAAAACACAATTTAAAAAAAAAAAAACATCAAATAGGGTATCACACCATTGTCTCTTGGCAGTTATAGCTTTTCTTATGTTTTATTTATTTTTTTCCCATTTCATCATTCACTAGTATGCTTATCACCATCATCATACCACGATGCCTGGCCTTTGTGGTAGTGAAATCTACCAAAAAATAAAACCAAAATGCCTGGAATCAGTGCTGCCCACGGGACTGGAATAATTGGCTAAAAATACTCTCATATGCTCCAAATAGGGTCTTAAAAAAGACCTGAATTGAATTAATTTACAATGAGTGGATATAGCCGCATACACACCATTAAGTGTTGAGCTATCACATGCTTATTACGCGTATTGCTACAATTTGAAAATTGTCTCACCATACTGTGTTAGTGGTTAAATAAACATTCAAATAAATACTATTCTTGTGAGTTTAAGAAAATATGTATTTCCTCGTGTCCAACGGGGGGCTCCTCCAGCTATATTATATAGCCATGCCAGTTGTTGATACTTTGAATGGTTTTTGTTATTGTCGGTGATTGCTAGTTGAACACTATTATTATTTTTCATGAAAAAAAAAAAATATGTGCGCGCGCACCACTTTAATATCTATCTGTCTGTCTGTCTGTTAAATAATCTATCTAACTAATCAGATCCACATTTGTTTCATCTCAAATTGGCCATTTAATATGGTCTCTATATGATTGTCAGTCTTGGTATTTTCAGTTGACAACCAATTATAGATACATATATCTATAAATTAGTCTTGTCGTTTAAATCTATCTCTTTTTGGTATTAAATCTCAAATACTTTATAGTAAGCTAGAATTTTAATTGTTGTTTAGTTATAATTAGATATTTCGCTACATAATCAATATTATGGATTATGTAGCGTAATATCGGCAATTTTTATTTATTGATATATAAAAAAAATAAAAATGGTATCAAATAAATTTGATAAAAAAGCAATAACGTTTCCATATATTATTTCCGTATTTATAAAACTAGCTTGCATACCCGTCGTTGCCGGGTTAAGTTTTTTCAAATTTTTTTTTTGATGGTCTATGTTGGAGCTAAACTTTAGGCCAATCGGCTCGGTAGTTTCCCCGCGAAAGGGTAACATAGAGGAAGAGCTAAGTTTCGAGATCACTTTACCCCCTCCCCTTACTCCCCCAGCTCTCGGGCTACTTTTTAATGGGTCTTATGTTGGGGCTGGACCCCCGACGAACATCTATCCCAAATTTCAGGCCAATCGGTTCAGTAGTTTCCCCGCGAAAGAGTAACATAGAGGGAAAACTAAGTTTCGAGATGACTTTACCCCCTCCCCTTACTCCCCCCACCCCTCGCGGAACTTTTCCGTATGCCGATGTTGGAACCAGAACTACCACAGACATTCATGCCATATTTCAAGTCAATCGGTTCAACCGTTTTTGCGTGAAAGAGGAACAGACAGACAGACACCAACTCATTTTTATATATTAGTATGATATGATTTATTTTCTGTATATCTAAAGCGATTTTTATGCGGCTTCTACAGCCGATTTCGATCCCCATTCTGTGTATATTTTGATCCGGTCAAATTGGGTCTATCGGTTTCAAAAACCATCGTGTCCTCCTTAAGTAACAGCACCGGGCCGAAGGAGGTTTGAATTTAACTCATCTAAAATTTACATCCGGCTACTGACGATTTTGGCGAGTAAAATTTTTTCACGATTTCTTTTAAATAAGCATATTTTATATCAAATGTTTGTCGTATATCAAACATCGCGCAAACCATTGAGAATTGTATATCATAACGTCTTATAAGATGTATATCAAGGCGTCTCAAATCGAGTGACGACTGTATTCGAAATATTTTTCCGTTTATGTAAAGGGTCTTTCAACAAGGACATAACAATTTTGTATTTTAATAAAAACGCACCCTAAAACTTTTTTTTTATGATCTGGCAATGCTAAAACGTCAGTCAAGGTTTACATTTTTATCATGGTGAAGTTCACGAACGAGCAACGTTGGGAAATTATTAAAACTTACTACCGAAATTCTGAGTCGGTGGTCGCAACTTTAACTATTTTTGGCCAGAATTGGATGGACTTGACATCAGTGATATGTGGTTCCAACAAGATGGTGCCACATGCCACACAGCTGGTCAAACAATTGATCTATTGAAGGAGAAGTTCGGTAATCGTGTAATCTCGAGAAATGGTCCGGTCGAATGGCCACCTCGCTCATGCGATTCAATGCCGTTGGATTTCTTTTTATGGGGTTATGTTAAGTCGTTGGTTTATGCCAACAAGCCAACAACGTTAGAGGAGCTCAGGAACAATATCGAGCGCGAAATTGCCAACGTTCCGGCCGATATGTGTGGAAGAGTGGTGGAAAATTGGCTCCAAAGAATCAATCAGCAAACGTGCTCGCGGTGGCCATATGAACGACATCGAATTTCATACTTAAATGTAACATGTCCACTACATCTGTAATAAATTTCAGCCCGATATCTCAATTATTCTGTGTTTTATTTAAATACAAAATTGTTATGTCCTTGTTGAAAGACCCGATACATCTAAATACTTCTTTAAAAAAAAATTAACAGGAAAACATATTTTTAGAAATCTTAGAATTTTTTCATAAAATTCATCTTCAACCAAACAACTTCCGTGGGAAAATAAATTCTTTGAATTCCACTTAGAAATTTTTTATCTGTGTTGGTAGTTAGCAGTTAAATTCATAAAATGAGACTATACTTGAATGCAAACAGCTTACAATTCCAACGAAAATTTAAAAAAAAAAAACGCATTTCCAGGAGTAAATTTCCTGAATATTTTTCATTTTTTTTTTGAAAAAAAAAAGAAAAAAAAAACAATTTGTGACTATTGCAAAATCTGAGATTCTGCAATATTTTCCAAAGTTACTGGATATTCTTTTTTTAACCCATATTTCTCACCCAATGATTTTTTTCCTGATTTTAAACACTTTGAACGTAAAATAGGATTCTAATTAAATTTAATATCCGGAGTTACTCGCTACGTGCGATTTCGGATATTTTTTTCACGGAAACGGGAAGTAAATGTTTTGTCATCTTTCATAAATTTATTAAAAAAATTGTTTTTGTTTCATGGATTAAAGATTCTTATTTCACCATGGATGAAATGAAGGCGCTTTTTAGATAAACATCAAGTTATTTCCGTTTATTAAAATTCTCGGTTGTTTATAGAGAGATATAAGAAGATAGCTTTTAATAAAACATAATATTTTACTAAAGATTTTTCATATTTTGTAAAACTAATGTCTGGAAAAATAAGTCCATAAAGGAGGAAAATACTTTTCTATGAGATATTTTAACATTGAATAAAAATAATGATCAAGCTTATTTTGAGTAAAAACGTTTATTTTTTATTTTTATTCATTTATTTATTTATTTTCCAGAAAATTGTGCATAGGTTTTCCTCGTCAATCGTGTTTCACATCATCCTAGGGTGTATAAATAGCTTGAAAATAATTTCCATCACGATATTTTCTTAAGTGTTCTTCGATTTTTTTTATATTTTTCTTTACAAATAAGGCAAAAGTTTTAAAATAAAACAAATTTTGATAACAAGAAATCTCTTTGGGAGTAAAAACAAAAAAAATAAATAAAAAAAGAATACAACAAAGTTTTGTGGAACTGGTGGTGCTTTTATGAAAGAAAATGGTCTCTTTTTTTTGTTCAACTCTTCAACTCTTCAACTCTTCAACTTTTCACCCAAGAACAACAAAATAACCATTGAAGTGTGCATAAAGTTTTCGCTACTTAATGTTTTTGTTTTTGTTGAGGATAAGTTTGTGATACCCACTTTATGGGTTGTTAGAAAAAGGCAACGTATTGTGACAGGTGATGTCATGGAGAACACCTCTATCAGAATACGTTTACGGTACCCATAAAATAACCTTTAATGAATTCTAAATTTGTACACATGACTCTTGCTGTCGCACTGAGGAAATGTGGAAAAGCGAAACTTATCACAATCTCATATGGTTCTTTTAACTTGGAGATTTGTACAATACATATATGTATATAGTTCGTCTTGTTTGCTGTGACATTAAGGATACAAAGGATTTATATTGTCATTCAAACTGATAACTATTGGAAGAATCTCCTTTTGTTGAGTGGAAAATTTCTTAATGAGAGATTTTCAAAAGTTTAACTGAATGGGAAATTCATTGTTGAAAGATAAAATCATTATAGAATATCTTAATGTTAAGTTCTTATCACATTAAACAGTGCTAATCTGTGATTTTCATATAATGAATACGATAGAAAATATTTACTGCGCTATAAAAAATGCCGTTCTTACTAAAAAATGTTATCAAATATCTCTCTGATTTAATTGATGTTCTTACAATGAAGTAATATAATTTAATAATCCTAATTAACAATTTTATTGTACTATGAAATTTTATTAGCATTTTCTACAGTGCTTCTAAATAAATGATTCTAAAGGAATCTCTTGTAAATCGTTGCCAAGAGCTTTAAAAAGAATATTTTAATCAACATTTTTAAACATATTTATGAAGATTGCGTTTTACCACTTTGTGTTCAGCGATGTGACATATTCGTCTCAGATGTATCGCGGCTTATACTTTACTAGCTTGCATACCCGTTGTTGCCGGGTTAAGTTTTTTTTGTCTAAGTTTTAGAATACGAAGAAAACCGGAAAGAACTTAAAAAAATAATGGGTCTATGTTGGGGCTGGACCCCCGACGAACATCTATTCGAAATTTCAGGCCAATCGGTTCAGTAGTTTCCCCGCGAAAGAGTAACATAGAGGGAAAACTAAGTTTCGAGATGACTTTACCCCCTCCCCTTACTCCCCTCACCTCTCGGGCTACTTTTCCGTATGCCTATGTTGGAACCAGAACTACCACAGACACTCATGCCAAATTTCAAGTCAATCGGTTCAGCCGTTTTTGCGTGAAATAGGAACAGACAGACAGACATCAACTCATTTTTATATATTAGTATGATTTTGACAAAACCAGTTATTCTGTTTGACGAAATCAATAAGGAGTTTTAAAGTTGAAAAATTAAGATTATTTGATACCAAGAAAAGGAGTTGAGTGAAACCCCAAATCTACTAACAAACGACTGGAGCGTACATTGAGTAAAAACAGTTTACTTGACTAACGGCCAATTTATTCACTAGGAGTTAAATCGCCTTAACTCCCTTAACTCACCTTTTACATGGAAAATACCACTAGCTAACTCCCTTAACTCACTAACTCGGCTTAACTCCTAGTGAATAAATTAGGGGTAAAAGCAATTTTTTTTGACAAATAAACTATTACCCTCACAAACAAGACAAAATAGTTATAAGTTGTTTCAAAGTTTCTTTGTCCAAAAGTGGACCAAAACTGTTCATGCCAAACATTTTCTCTGAAAACAATCCAAAAGTTTCTCTGTCCAAAAGTGAATAAATTTCAAGTCCTCTAAAACTTTTGGGGATCCCTGAAAAACCAAAAACTTTTACATAGCTTCTTTCGACGAAAATTCAAAGACTTGTTTGGGAAATTTAATTGTGTAGAGGATCAAACTTGGAGAAGTCAACACGTTGGCTACCATGTGAGTCACCGGTGATCGCAGCGTGTCACCCACGGGGACAATGTGAGTCACCGGTGTACACACACTATTGTCATTACCGTCAGTTTCTCAAGTTCCATGGTTGATTGCAGTCGTTCGTGCGGTACAAAGGGGGTTTTTTTTTGTGGAGCATATGTCATGTGAAAAGATTCGTTCGTTTTTGTCTGTATTGATCTTGTGTTCACTGGTGACTCACAAAGTACAGAAATGATTTTTGCGTTTTTTCCCTGTGTATACTAGTGGATTAAGCGTTTTTTTGGCTGGTAGCCAACGTGTTAAAACGGCGATATCTCCCTCCTCTCCCTCACCGTCAGATTCGCTGTTGACGTTTAAACTACTTTCACGGCACTCCCCTGGTTTCATAAAAAAAAACTTGCAAATGTTTTTTCTCATCCACCGATCGTAATCCATGTAAATCCATGTAGGTACACTTACAAAAAAAAAAACTCAACAAAAAAAAGCAAAAACTCACGGAAATAAAATCTCACTGAAGCCCAAATTCACCGGTGGAACAGGTGAGTTTTGGTGGGATCACGTGAACTAGTACACCTCAAGGCATAAGGAATAAGTTTGTGATGAAACCTTGTTTGAGAATCTCGAGATGTGTTATCAAGAAGCAAAAGAAGAATAAATACTCAGAAAAAAAAATTCAAGAATTGTGAAAAATCTTTAAACATTTTCAATATAGTGTAAATCCATTCGAGGTGTATGGCATGAAATCACACAGTGCAACATTTTGTATCTTAATTTGCATTTAAAATTCATTCAAAGAAGTTAATGACTTGCTATCGATGGATCGGTCTATCGGTCTAGTTATGACCGCCTTTTTGAGACCAATGATACGAGTATTTAAATGACTTCTATTACAAGAATAAATTTTGTATTAAATATGTTTAACGTTTTATTTTTTGCATACATTTTCTGGCTGGCTTGTGTATATATAGATTTTTTTGTTTGTTTTTGCACTGATACGTGTCTCACATGTTGTAATGGAGTCCATAACTCCGCCAACTATATGGGATAGCCGGCCCCCACAATCTATTTCTGGAATTCCGGTTTTTTAGTGATATCAACATCTTGTATGGTCAGTTTTTGATGGTTAAAGTAAAAATTTGCTTGAATACTGTCAACGTCTTTTGAGGTTTTATTTTTTTGAAATCAAGTATTTCATTTTGATTTGATGGAGACGCACGAAAATCTAGCAGAAAATTTAATAATTTTAATATGAAAGGAACATAAGTCTTGAATGCAATATTACTTCAATAATTTACGAAAATTAAATTTTTTATTGGTATAAAAACAGCATACGGCATTTCGAAGTAAACGTAAAGCCTTTTTTTTAATTTTTAGTGTTTTCAGTGAAAAGATAAAAAATTTAAATTCAGAATTTGAAAGTAAAATCTTCACAAAACGCTATTATTTCCTCGAGACCAATGTCTGAAGGATTTTGAGGTGCTGAATACGATGCCGATGTCCGTTTTGCTCCGTTACATCAAGGTTTCGAGTTATCCTAATCTCAAAGTCCAAAAAGACTTTGTTATCCTAATCTCAAAGTTTCAGGACTTAATAAACCGATAATAAATGATTGTAGAGAAAAATGTACTACGAAACCGAATTTTCTTGTCCAAAATCTATGAAAATGGAGTATAGGGGTCCATGCCAATGTAGAGGTCCTTACCGTCAGATGGCGCAATTACAATTATATTTCTTAATATAACGAAAAATTCAGTTATTCTACAATTAATGATTTTTTATTGTGTATTCCATACCGGCGTATCCGTTATATGTATCTTAACCCTTTTACTCCGGAGAGCAAAAAAAAAACGTTTTTTTCACAATACACCGAAAAATTCGGGGTATTTTATGCAGGCAACACACTCTCGCCGAATGTATGCGAATAACGCCGAACGCGAGACCTTACACGGCAAAAAATCTTGGAGTGAATTCCAATCAAAACTGGATTACGCTGGACCTATATGTAATCCAATGGAAAATTCTAATCCAATAATATGGATTGGAAATTTTTATAAATTTATTTTTGGTTTAATTCAGTATTAAAGTCTAAAATTTTGATTAAATTGTAGACATTAATGTTAAAAGTACTTAAGTTCGATACATAATAAAAAACTTTTCAAATATGACTGCAAAAAAGGCTAAAATATTTTCAAAAATTCGCATGTATTAAATTCCAATCCAAAATATGTATTAAGATTTCGTCAATATAATTTTTGGATTGAAAAATACTCCAGGATTTTTTGCCGTGTAGCGATGGTGCACTCTCGAATTCGACGAGAGTGTAAACCGGCATAAAATATCCGGAAATTACAGAGAAATTGAAAAGCATATAGTTTTGTCTCTTTTATTCACATGTAATAATCTGTAGTAAGTTTTTCCTCTCATTTTCCATACGAACTTGTAAATTGAAATACAAAAAGAAAACTTTTGGTTACAAGACACCAAAATTTATTAAAAATCATACCATCCCGTACGCACAAAAAACATAAAGGGATTGTTAACAATGCAATACGAGAATATAATAAATTACCAGACGAATTGAAACAGATCAAACACAAGGAAATATTCAAGAAAAGAGTAAAAAAATTATTTATGGCCAATGAGGGTGTTTATAATAGAGATATTTAATATTTATTTATTTAATGTTTTTCCAATTAAATTTAATTTAAATGTTTATATTGTATATCTTCAAAAAATATCTTATGTTAGTATTATATATTTTTTATCTATTTAATATTTGTACAAATAAATGTAAATTTAATATTTTAAGAATTAGTTTAATAAAATGTAATTATAAAGAAATAACTTAGTATCCGATGCTTATACCAGCGACAAGCTGTCTGCATTCGGGAAAAAAACAATATTTATGACATTAAAAAAAAAAAACTATCACATGTAACTAAAATGTACAAAATACGAACAATCTAAGGTACAGATGAGCGGCCCACATAGTGGGCATAACCTCAACGTGCCGATGAAAGTTTAATTAATTAATTAAAATAAAGTAAAAAAAATAAAAACAAAACCTGTCCACTAAGGAGTGTTTCCGAAAATAAACTCTGGTTTCTTAGTGGGTGTTCTGAAAACATCAATAAAATGAATTGAGGCAAAATTTTCCTTTGAGGAGCCACTTCAATCATTTTAGGAAATTAAGGCCAATAATTGTTGAAATTGACATGATATGCCTGCTGTTGACAGCTATAAAATTTGAAATTTATTTTTGCTTCGTAGTTAACTGCCTTGCCATATTTATGACGATTCTCACCTTAATAATATCTTAGATTTTAATACTAAATGTCTAAGTATATAATCGGTTAATGGGAAAATGAATAGTAAATTTACACATACGTCCTGTAAAATTCTGCAATAATCGTATATAAATTCAAATTTGACAATAGTCGTGTGTCGTGAAATTTGAAAATGGTCACTAAACGTTTTTTTGTTGCGTGCTTTAGTCTCTAAGTGGTAAAGATTAGATACGAGAATGATTTTGTACTTAACCAAATATAATTAATTGCAATCATTAAATGATGATGACAACTAACAAGCACCCAATTGACATATTCGACTATTAAACACATAATATATAGTAGGTAATCATGTTAGAAGATAGTGAGCTTTATGGGTATTGCCGGCTAAATAATATACGGACATCAATGCTTATGTGCCTATCTGCATCTACCTAAAGAGGGATAATCGGATTATATTAAGTGGACAATTTAAATGAATTTCGATTAATTGCAAATTGATTTAATTGATGATATTTCGTGTACAAATTTTCCCCATTAATTAGTATTTGGGTTATCGTGGTAGATATTTAGCGATTACCGCTTCAATTTTTATTTTAGAAATGTTTGATAACTTTTTTTTAAATATTTTTTAATATGCCTTTTTTGTATGAATATTAGTAAAGAAATACACTTTTGGGGAAGCAATCAAGTACGTTTGTTTTACAATAATGATCATTTTTAATACATTTAACCGTCGCAATAAAAGATTAAATTTTTTTGATTGATTGCCAATGGTCAATAGTCGAAAGAGGAATTTCACCGATCTCGTGACATTATTGATATAAATTACGTACCCCTAAAAGTGTAAAAAATTGATATTCTGTCTGTATTTTAAATTCTGTGATTATATAAAGAAAAGTGTTTAAAAGTATTTACCGAAATGGTCGATTTTTTTTGAAGAAACTTGCGCTACAAGCAGTAATTTCTGAAGATACTGCGCAGCAGGCAAAGATTTTTTGGATTTCGAGGTCAATTTTTTAAGTAATTAACAAATTACAACCGTAGATTGCATAATTTCGGGACAAAAGTTTAGTTTTTGGGACGCCGCGGGACAACATGCCTAAATCTGGGACTGTTTCGCTAATTTCGGGACGTATGACCACCCTATATACATATGAATGCAAGTTATTAAAGCAGGAACGATGAACTTATTTAAGAAAAGTCTTCGAACACTGTAATTAAAAAGACTATTAGTAACAAGAAAAAAAACCATCTTGTCTATTGATTTATTATTTCGTAAAAACCAAACTTGATATCTTAAGAAAGAAGTCATCATCAAATTCTGATACTTTGCTACAGTGCTTGATTTCTGCAAAAATTTTAATCAATTAGCATAATTAAGTTGTTTCATTTTCCGATTTTCTTAACGATGGCGGTGGGGATAATTTCTGCGAAAAGGATTCGACCCACATAGAAATTGGATACATTTTCAAATGGATTCAATTAATTTGGAAAGTTTATGATTTTCACGTTACACGCTTGAGTGAATATTTTGTTGTTTATTGAGAGATTTTTAGCTTCTTGAACTTCTTTGATGTAATTGAGTATTTTGATTTGAATTGTTTTCGTTTCTTTTGTCCAATTAAAAATATTTGTTTATATTCCAATTATTTGACTAAAAGTTGTGTTATTGTTAATTGTAATTGTATTTGTTATTTTGGAATTATTTTGGTGATTAAAAATTTTATGTTATATTCATTAAAATGTTCGTAATTAAAAAATGTTTTTTAGAGTAAAATATTTTTACTTTATGATTTATGCCAACCTGTAAACTTTGGAATCGTTTTTTATACCATACTAGCAGACCCTACGTTGGCAGCTAAAAGTTTTTTGTATAAATTTTAGAATGCCAAAAAACCATAAATAACTTTAAAAGTTTTGGGAAAAAATGTTATACTTACAGAACCTTCCGTTCCGAATTTTAAGATCATTTTGCAAAAAACCGCGTCAAAATCGGTCCAGTAGTTTTTAAGTTTTGTAATCTCAAACGGACAGACAAACCAACAGACAAACATCCATTTATATATATATAGATAGGAGTAGGTAAATTATATTTAGTATAGCGTTTGTAACGCATCGAATCAATCGTCGGACACAAAAATGAATTACACGAGGCTGTTCGGAATGACAAAAGGTTTTGATTTCCACATGCCCGTCCGTCTGTCTCTCTGTCTGTCTGTCAGGCTGTCTGTCTGTCTGTCTGTCCGTCTACCTGTCCATCTGTTTGTCTGTCCGTGAACTCCATAACTTTCGGAAGGATTGAGCTAAAGACTTGAAATTTTGTATAGTTGCGTTTCTCGTAAATGACAAGGCTAAGTTCTTGAACGGGTGAAATGGAACCATTCCTTCCCTTTCTCTCATTTATCGAACCAGTTTTTTACAATTGTCTCGAAAACAATGAGTCGTATTGAAAAATTTATAAGGACAAAATGTGTTTAGACTATGATTTTACATAACCGTTCCATACATCAAAATCCAATCGAGCCACTCCTTCCCCCTGTTTCATACAAATGGACTTTTATCATAAAAAATTTGTCGGTCCTTATACAGTTAGAGTATTTGACGATTGGCCCTTGGCAATAGTCGCTTTTTTTTATATTTAAATACAGGTTTTGATAAACATGAGTTTAAAGTGACAAAAAAACACAACTAACTGTCAGTTTAAACTCATGTTTAACAAAACTTTTGTTTTAAAAGTATTATGATTACACGCCGTTCTGTTCAGGCCTTGCAGGTAGGCATCCTCTTCCCCATACAAAGTTTAAACTCACAAAACAAACCCTTAATACAATTGAGGCGTTAAAAGCTAGAGTGGACGAACCCACATGTCGAAATCGTGAATTTTTATTTTTATTTTTATTTTTATATTAAATTTTTAATTTTTAGTGAAACCACTAACTTTTCCTTACCGTTTGTAACGCAAAGATCCCGTCATTACACATAAAAATGAATTACACCAGTGTGTTTAGAATGATAAAAAAAGTTGAATTTAGCATGTCCGTCCGTCCGTCCGTCTGTCTGTCTGTCTGTCTGTTTGTCTGTTTGTCTGTCTGTCCGTCTGTCCGTCTGTCCGTCCGTCTGTCTGTCCGTCTGTCCGTCCGTCTGTCCGTCCGTCTGTCCGTCTGTCCGTCTGTCCGTCTGTCCGTCCGTCTGTCCGTCCGTCTGTCCGTCCGTCTGTCCGTCCGTCTGTCCGTCCGTCTGTCCGTCCGTCTGTCCGTCCGTCTGTCTGTCTGTGGCGCGGATTGCGGGCGTACGGATTGAGCTAGAGACTTGAAATTTTGCGCAGATCCGTTTTTCGTAAAATGCAAGCCTAAGTTCGTTAATGGGCAAAAATGGACCATTAGGGGGGTACCCCCCATACGAACGAAAAGGTTTTTTGTGAATATCTCAAAAACGGTGCATCTTATCAAAAAAGTGCAAGAACAAAAGTTATTTAGGATATGATTCTACATAAAACTCTCATACATCAAAATCCGATTGGAATAAATTTTAAAAAATCTTATTGGAAAATTTGACTTCAAATTGGATTTTTGGTACAACTGTTCGAATTTTGATACGAATATCACCATACGGGTTTTCAATAATTGCCAGATTGGCAATTATAGCTTTTGTTATGTTTCTGTGTTTGAATCACTATTGCGAGTGAGTTTTTAGATAAAAATGTTTGGATGCACAAAAGAACATTTCAACATTGAGTAATAAAGTCCACAGATTTTTTTTTTTCCAAAAATTTACAGTCAATAATAGTACAAAAGTGGAAAAGCTTCAAAAAGCCGATTATGTGGGTTGGTCCACTCTAGCTTTTAACGCCTCAATTTCGGTAAGAGTTAAACTTTTGCTCCTTCAACCATTAGATTCTATCGATTGATACTCATAGATCGTACATAATCTTCATTTATATACATAGACTTATTTTTATGTTTCATGCTATATTATTCATAAATTATTTATAAAGAAAATATGATTTTTATTCCTGTATCTATTTATCTTTCCAAGCAATTCCGAATAATTCGGTGTTTTTTTAGGTAACCACGTAACCACCATTTTCTTAAATTCTATAAATTTGTCCTAACTTCGGCATAGCATAAAACCACCACATGCTTCACCATAATTTGTATCTGTTTGAGATTTAAGAGTCTTTCGTATAGCAGAACATGATAAATCTTTTTATCACATCGTCTATAGTGTATTACAAATGTGACAGGTGGATAGAACATATTTCCGAATGATTTACGAAATGCTGAAATTTCATCAACCTGTTAGAGAGGAAATCGACCTCCAAATCTTCTTTCGATTCTCATGTTAAGCTGTGGTAACTTTTCGAATTGACATTTGCCAAATCCTTTGGTACACATGGTAACAATTCATCCTATGGGATTTATGCTGTCTCCTCCGATGTGAAAGGATGTGGGAAAAGAAAATGGAAACGAAAACCATAAAATTTTTGTTGGGGCAATAAAGTTTCACAGTTAGATGATAATTTTATTATTTCGCCACAAAATGGGTCATAAAAGCATTTAGGATTACAAAAGGATACTTTTATCTTGCGTGATGTCCTTGAATAAAAACAATGACTTAAAAAAATCTATTTGTAAAATGTTTAGATGAAATTCTTGATGAGTTTTCGTTGTGAATAACATGTAGGTGGGTTTATTGTCTTATGCCCCATTATAGTATAAAAATTTAAAGTTAGTATTTACATATTTAAAATGATTGCAAAAAAAATTGTTGATCTGTATTGCTGAGGTGTGAAATTTTTTTTTTAGTGCCTTTGAACATCTATTTAAAGTAAAAGGTTAACCAAAATTATTAAAAGACTGTTAAACATCTACTTTCATTTTAAAAATGTTTTTTTCTTGCGATGGTGATGTTAAAAAGGGAAAACTCATATAAATATTAATTTATCTTTGAAAAAGAGAACTCACCGTAATTTATTGACATTACATAAAATCAGAAGCGAAATTTTTTTCCCGCTCGTTTTCCATTCTCATGCGTAAAAGATTTTATGTTTTTTAGTTTTTTTTCTTTGTAAATAAGAATCATAAATTACTATAAGTCCTCCTCTGGATCTCCGTCAGCCCTCGTTAGCTGTAGGGAAAAATAATAACAGACATATTGCGGACTTATGGAACTGAGTCTATGGGAATACGAAACAACGAATTTATATAGATGAAAACTCTTTTTTTTTGGATGAAAACCACAAATAATGGCAACAAGAATTGTAGTAATATTAATAAAGACAAAAGCGCCGCAGGCGAAATCTTTAGAAATATGTATATGCACCATTTGTGGAAAATTGTTGAAAAATGCGCCGCAGTCGAAAAAAAAGTAATTTGCAGCAATCCCCAGGCGAAGTAGAGCATTTTTTTTTGCATATTCAGTAATAGTTTTTTCAAGCTTTTTATATAGTTTTTGAACACTGCAGGTAGAATCAGAAACATACGTCCGTGCGTGCGGCATAATTTTGTTTTGGCATCTAGTAGTTGTCACTGCGTCTAAAAGTAGAGACTGAGCCTACTCTACGCGGCAGGGACGCGGCAACGCGTCTGAGCAACGCGCAATTATACATTTACTCATATAAATGCGTAGTTTTTACATTCACCGCGTGGTTGCCGCACGCACGCACGTGTAATTGTGGTTCTAGCTTAAATATTAAAATCCGAGATAAAAATTTTAATTTCCGGAACACCGGGTCAACATGCATAAATCCGAGACTGTCGCGGCCATTCTGAGGCGTGTTGTCATCCTAAACGATTTAAGGTTTTATTTTTAAGGACATTTTTGTTGATCAAAATCTTTTACACCAAATTTATATCAACTCGCATGATTTTATCAATATTTTTACACCAAACATTTATATATACACAAATATATTCAAAAAAGATCATGAAAATCACATAATTTTTTTTAGTGTAGGTATAATGATATGTGCTTGATATATTTTGGCGGCATCGCGGCACGTGGGTGGGTCTATGTTGGGTGTTTCATATTATATTTCTTCTCTACATTTAGTTTTCGTTAATCACATTATATTTCTTCCAAAATTTATGTATGCCTTAAAGTTTATGTTTATCAACATATCACCGGAATCGTTGGCTCACCAAGTTCCAGTTCCGACAAACATTTGTATCTATAACTAAGCTAAAATGAAATTACTTGTTTCTTACTGTGAAAATTCAATAAAACACAATTTTTTTCTCTCAAGTTTTACATGTTAAAGCGTTGAACTCAATTTATTTCAAGGGTTGTTTGCTTATAACAGCGAGCCTAAACTTCTCCCTGCTATCGCCATAATGGAAATTTTCACTTCGAGGTCATAACAATAAAAAATTGTGAACATAACCCAAATAACGGTTAGCCCTACTACTAATGTTGACTGTTAAGATGATGTTTATGTCAAGTTGCAACGCCCCATTATATGGCGATTTTAATGTAGAAATTTTATTTCTATTATAAACTCAAGTTTATTTTTATCATTATTTGATGTGTTTAAATATGGCAAAGTAATTCCCTTTAGAATGAAAGAAATATGTTAGAAAAATATTTATGTACGATATATTTAGTAAAACGTTTATATATTGTATACATTTGAGACGTGCAGACATTTTATCTGATCATCGTGGAGAAAAACATATTTGATTTAAAAATAAACATCAATATCAACCTTGCCACAATGTTAGCGTTCAATTACCTTTCGTTAGGAGTTCAATATTTTGTTTATAAATCTTATCAGTTGAAACGTCATGATGGGATAAAATCCGAACAAATAAATATAAATATTTCAATGTGCTAATTCTATAGAATTAACATGTTTTCAATAAACATCGAATCTCATGTCGGATTCCGTGCTAAAAACTAGAACTTTTCGATAGAATTTTTGTGGATTATTTGTTTTTATAATCAAAATGTATCTATTTTAATTTTATTTTGAACTGTTGTGAATTCATTGTGAAATATTCATTGATGTGATTGTTTTTTTTTTCGTTTGAATTTCAGCGGAGGAATACTGTTTACAGGAGTCGCGCCGATCGGCCCCGGCCTAGGGGGCCATGACGCGTTGGCCCTTTAAGCTGCTCCTACTGCTCTCGGTGGCAGCAGCTCTTGTTCCGGGTGTCAAAATGGTGCGAGATCGACACAGCAAAACAGTTTTGACCGTTGGCTATTTGACGGCTATCAAGGGTGAACTCAAGGATCGGCAAGGACTCGCCATCTCTGGTGCTCTCACAATGGCACTAGATGAAGTAAGATATTGTGCATTTTAAAATTTCATTAGATTGTACTCATTTTTTTGTTGTTGTTATTTTCCTCTACATAGCTAAGAAGGAAAATATTGTATTTTAAATGGCGACTGACTCAAGAACGGGAAAAAAAAGAAACTTCCTGATCAGTACGAAATCCGTTTCAGGCAAAATGATGAGGGTATCCGTGCATCTTTCTGTCGGTCTGTCTGTCGGTCTGTCTGTCGGTCTGTCTGTCGGTCTGTCTGTCGGTCTGTCTGTCGGTCTGTCTGTCGGTCTGTCTGTCGGTCTGTCTGTCGGTCTGTCTGTCGGTCTGTCTGTCGGTCTGTCTGTCTGTCGGTCTGTCTGTCGGTCTGTCTGTCGGTCTGTCTGTTGGTCTGTCTGTCGGTCTGTCTGTCGGTCGGTCTGTCGGTCTGTCTGTCGGTCTGTCTGTCGATCTATATGACGGCTGGTCTGTCTGATGTACGTATATTAAATAACTCGAGAACGCGTTGAGCGAGCGACTGGAAATTTTTAGTGGTTAAGTTTTACCAAACCATAGTTTTTTATCAAGCTTTGGAAAAGTAAAGTTAACTATAACCTGTACTTAAAATACATTTAAAAAAAAAACCAAATTTAAAAAAAAAACCGAATTTTCAAAAAAAAAAAACCGATTTTTTTTTTAAATTTCGAATTTTACTCATAATAAAATTTAAAGGAAATACAAATTTCTGATTTTTTTTGTTTTAACGGTTTATTACGTATCTCGAATGATTCTTGACGTATATTTAAAAAAAAAAAACATTATTTTTCACAAAATTTTTCCGAAACTTTAAACATTGACTGATATGTTTTTTTTAGATCAACAAGGATCCAAGTTTGTTGCCGAATGTTTCGCTCGAGCTGCGATGGAATGATACCCGGGGCGACACTGTGTTAGCTACCAGGGCCATCACAGAAATGATTTGCGATGGCATCGCTACATTCTTTGGACCAGAGGGTCCTTGCCATGTCGAAGCAATAGTCTCCCAAAGTCGAAATATTCCAATGATATCCTATGTAAGTATTTGCAATTTTTGTTAGTGAATTCACTTCAAATAATTATACAAAATAATGGTGAAAAAGAATTCCTATCAAAAAAACTTATAGGGGAAATTTTATAAACGTGTGTTTCATGTTTAGTTTAAATTGGAAAATGGAAACCCGGGAAATAAATTACTAAAGAAGAAAACAATACCTTAGGAACAGCCATTCATTTGATAGTGTAGGAAACGTCACACTTTTAATGATTTTTTTTTTCAAGAAAAGCTTTTCGAAAAAATCACATTTCTTGAATTACAGAGGAACTCCGGTTAATAAACTTAATCTATTACTGAATGCCGGTCACGATTCGATGCGTTTACAAAATGAAAAGTCTATTTACAAGAATTGAAATTTTGTTCAAAAACCGAAACATTGTTGATGAACCGAGATTTTTTTTGGTCTCAGAAGTAGTTCGCAAACTGAGGCGTTCACGAACTAAGCTTCCACTGTATTTGGAATTTTGTTCTTTTAATACCGGCTCCACATGATTTCGGTTTTTCAAGTGATTTTAAAGCTTTCTTATATGTAGAAAAAGTAAAATGAATAATCTGGTGGCCGTGACTGCGATTTACCTGCATTCGACTAGAGTGTGGAGGAGGCCTTAAAAAAAAGTAATTTCAAAACTGAGCAAAATTTAAATATATATATTTTTTAAACAAAAGCATTTATCGATTTTTGATAGAATAAATGTATTTCTGTTTGTCGCGCTAGCTGAACCAATTCGCGAAAATCGTTTTATGTATAATGTGAAAAGATTCCTTAGCTGTTAATTAGATTTTATTTTTGACATATTCTAAGATCGCAAAAATAAAACATACATGAATAGACATCAAATTAGACTTACATTTTAATTATCTTTTTTTTTCATGAAAGTAATGAAAGTAATTTTTCATTTATTTTACAGAAATGTTCCGATTACAAGGCTTCCGAAATACCGACATTTGCCAGAACTGAACCACCTGACACACAGGTAAGATTCTAATTAATTTATCACTGATGTGGAAAGAATACAATATTTTTTTGATAAAAGAATTAGGTATACTTGAATATTAGAAATTTACCATAGATAAATCATCACAATTTAATGAAAACATTTTCGTCAAATCAATTCATGTGTAGCTAAAGGCATTAGCACTCTCTGTTATCAGGGCCACATTTCGGTATAAAGCACTGATAAAGTCGCGCAACCATTTTATGGCCATGGTATTATCGTTATCTGGAAAGTTGGTCTAAATATAGAAAAATGCATTTACATATCACTCTTCTTTACATATATTAAATGTGGTCTTTTTTGTCGCCCGCATATGCGATTAATAGCATAAACTGTGTACACAACTGATTCAGCAAATTTTCCATTTGAAATGATCAAATTTCACCGGAAAATTGACTGAAGTGAGTTTTTGTTGTTCAAAAATGAAATACAATGAATTAAAGCGGATTTTCATGAATGAAGTTTTAATTTCTCGAGTCGGTCTCCGTTATGAATACAATACTTTCCCTCCATGAGAAAAGTAAAAATTGAAAAATCCTGGTTTGAAAAATGTTGAAAAAACAACAATTCTTTTCAAAAAAAGAAAAGAATTGTACAAGTAAAAGGGGTTTAAAAGCTGGAAAGTGAAAACTGGGTCAATATCCTTTCAGAGGTGATGAGGATAACCAATAAGTAACTTGCTGAAAAAGGAGAGGGGGGTTGGAGGGTTGATTTTCGTTAATATGACCTTTTTCGAGAAACAAAATTACTAGGAAGTGGCATACAACTAGCACAATCTCAACTATGCATTATTGCGAATGCTGCCAGCTACTTCTTGAACAGCATAGCATTGGACTATTGGACAACTTCCAACTTTTGTGCCAGTATTTTGTAAAACTGATGAAATTCAAAAATGGCGACGGAAAATTTTATTTTGACTATTATGTGCTAGAAATTTTAATTGCAGAAAGCTACTGTCATGCTAGTTACTAGTCAGTTACTAGCTGGAAACAATATCTTAATATCAACGAAGTATTAGTGTGCTTGCTAGATAGAAATAGTAAAGAAAAACGTTATACAAAAATTCAAATTATACTCTATAACTTCATAATTCCTATGGACTTCATCAATTTGGCATAAAAATTGGTAGAGATATTTTTAAAAATATGTGATTTAAGAAAACATAAAAGCGTAAAATTTCTAATCATTAATCGTTCTTGGATATTCTTTTGTTGTTATTGACTTGTTTCTTAATTAAATGAATAGTTTGAGGATGAGTTTATTAAAAATCATTTATAAAGGGATAAATTCCGGGAAATCGTATCAAATCAAATGAGTTTCAATGTTTTCCAGAAATTATGTTTTTGCATCCGAAATTACTCGATTGCAATGCTATTTATTTCTAAAACAGTCAGTGGTAAAAAGTTTTGGTATATTAAACAGTTTTCTGCGCAAAGTTTCCATGATTATCAATTTTATTTTGATTAAATCAAAATGATGCAGTCCTATTGTAATTTTTCTTCATAATTTCATAATAATGTAAAAAGCATATGCTTCCCATTTGAGACATTACAACGAAATGTGGTTAGCTAGCACAGAAAGTTTTTTTTTCACATAACTTTATCTTTCAGTGGTGGCCTCGTTCATAATCCTGTGAGCATTTCACGTTCATAATCCTGTGAGTGGTGAAGATAATATCGATTTTATGAAACATCAGTTATAGGTCCATCTGCATCGTTTGTGGTTTGAAGTTTCTGTTTCATAAGATTTAATGCTGATTTGAATATAATGATATAAATTCAAGAGGAATTTAATGGTTGTCAGTCGAAGTCAATAAATTTATTTGAAAAAAAAGGAATTTTTGATATTATAGTTTCAAGTTTACCAAATTTTTCAAGTTTACCAAATTTTTCAAGTTCACCAAATTTTTCGGAATCACAAAACAATTTTATAATGAACCTTTCGTAAAATCTTACACTACATCTGCTGTGTGAAAAATGTTTTCGAAATACCTTTTTTCCACTAATAAATGAGATTTTTTTTCGATTTTAGCAGGTTGGTAATATGAAATACTGAAATTTCCCATTAAAGATAAGAAAAACTGCAATTGCCAGGGGCCAATCGTCAAATACTGAAATACTGTATATGAGGAGAGGCAGAATTTTTACAAAATAGAAATCCCATTTTTATGAGTAAGGGGAGAAAGAATGACCCAGTTGGATTTTGATGTATAGATGAGTTAGATAAAATCATATTCTAAACACATTTTGCCTTTATAAATTTTTCTATGTGTCTAACCGTTTTCAAGAACGTAACTATGCAATATGCTAGAAACGAAATTGTACAAAATTTTAGGCGTCTAGCTCAGTCCTTTCGAAAGTTATGGTGTTCACGGACAGAGGGAGAGATAGACGGAGTGACAGACGGAGAGACAGATGGACAGACAGACGGAGAAACAGACGAAGAAACAGACGGAGAGACAGACGGAGAGACAGACGGAGATACAGACGGAGAGACAGACGGAGAGACAGGCGGAGAGACAGACGGAGAGACAGACGGAGAGACAGACGGAGAGACAAACGGAGAGACAGACGGAGAGACATACGGAGAGACAGACGGAAAGACAGACGGAGAGACAGATGAAGAGACAGACGGAGAGACAGACGGAGAGACAGACGGAGAGACAAACGGAGAGACAAACGGAGAGACAGACGGAGAGACAGACGGAGATACAGACGGAGAGACAGACGGAAAGACAGATGAAGAGACAGACGGAGAGACAGACGGAGAGTCAGATTAAGAGACAGACGGAGAGACAAACGGAGAGACAGACGGAGAGACAAACGGAGAGACAAACGGAGAGACAAACGGAGAGACAGACGGAGAGACAAACGGAGAGACAAACTGTGAGACATACGGAGAGACAAACGGAGAGACAAACGAAGAGACAAACGGAGAGACAAACGGAGAGACGGAGTGAGGTACATGCGGAAGTAAAAATCTTTTGTCATACCAAACACCTTGGCGTAATTAATTTTTGTATCCGACGATTGGTTCGATGCTTTATAAATGGTATACTAAATCTAATATACTCCTATATAATTCTCATATAGAGTCTAAAAATGATAAAATTCAATCGTATTTTGCTGCACCCATACACCATTGATTAGACACTCACGAAAATCTAGAGCACCAAACAAAGAAAGCGCCAGACTGTTTATTAATATTTGTATCGATTTATTACAATCTTAAGACATCATAAAAATATCAATTTTTCTTCCTTAAAATATAATCAATAAAATATTTTATGTGTTCAAATATTGCTCGTAAAAATCTGCGATATAAAAATGCCATTCATTTCATGCGATTTCCATTTAATTAATTATCCAATCATGTTGAAATTATTTTCGTATCAAATTATCACGAAATCTTTATTTTTATTTTAGTTTTGGCCTACACAGTGACTCGAATTAATTGGCTTGGCAATAATTAAAAGCTGCTATTCGCGAGTGTTTCATAACCCTGGAAATTAGCTTTTACTGGTTTAATCCTGCGAATCCAAAGGAATTAACACAATTGTTTACAGCTAGCTGGAAACATGTTAACCATAATCCTCTCAAACATATTTGCTTTATTTATTACTAATTAAATTATAGTTATTTACGTTTCAATGCTATAAAATTGCACAATGGATTTGATGTTATTTTGTGGGCTTGGTTTAGGAAATTTGTTGGGTATTGTTCAATTTTTAATTCTGGGCTACAATCATGTATTCCGACGCGTCTCTGTCTTTCGACTTCGACACAGCTTTTAACTCTTGACTTCGCCATATCTGCAGCTTGAACTTTCGCGGAATCGTCACTATGAATCGAAACGTGATTCTGGCTGTCACTCCAGGAAATTTGAAGCTGCTGATATGGCGAAGTCAAGAGTTAAGAGCTGCGTCGAAGTCGAAAGACAGAGACGCGTCGGAATACATGATTGGTGCCCTGTTGTAGAGTATTTATGTCTAATTTTTTTAAAAATTCATAAAGAAATCAGCAGCTGTGTCTTCAAGTACTATCTGTTCACATATGGGGTGGTACTTATAAATACAATGCAGTGGAGTGAAAGCCGGGGTATTCGCTCATTGCACTTGATAAATTTTCTGTCACCAGAAGCCAAAGAATAAATTATTTCCCTATCAACATTCATGGTTAGTAATACTGGAATATGTTTTTCATAAAAATTGTATTACTTTTCACACGGAGAAAACAAAAATGGTAAATCTAACTATTTTGGAAACGGGATTACAACTTAAGTAGTTAATATCAATCGAGACAATAGTCAATTTAACAACAAAATAGCAAAGTTTACTACATTTAAATTTATTATAAAACTAGTCGATTTTAACCCAGATTTCAACCAAAAAATAGATTTGCTCTTTTCTTCTCCACGTGCGTAAAATCCGTCAAAGCTTTAAGGGAAGGAAGGGTATTCTGTAAGAGTATGGCGGCGGTAATAAAATTCTCAATTTTTGATTAGTTCTTTTTGAATTAGTTTATTTTAATTCCTTATTATTTCTCTCACTATCAGAAAATCACTTTTTTGAGATTTTCTCTGGAAAATTTTCTTTTATTGGTATTTTAATTCGGTGATCCATTAAAAAATTCATTAAAAAGAGCTCATAAGAATGTTTAGAAATGTTTAGAATAAGAATTCTTTAATATTCTTGCAGCATTCAAGTACATTCATGTTTGGGCAATTTGTTAAAAATGTTTGCTTTATTTCTTTTTTTTTAGGTTACCAAATCTGTGATATCGCTTCTTCGTTACTACGGTTGGAAGAAATTTTCAATCATACACGAGGAAACATGGACGACCGTTGCGAATTCGCTTCGAGAGCAGGCTAAAAAGAAGAACATGACCATTAATCATACCGAGAGGGTCATCGATAACCATAAATGCTGTGAAAACTCCATGGAATGTTGTAGAAGTGGCTACTGGTACCAAGTATATAAATGATTGATAATAAAAAAAATTAGACAAATAAAAAAATAAATTCTTAACCAAAAATTTCTCCTTCCTTTATTGGCGAATAAAAAAAAAACATTTTTTTTTGCAATAATAAATTCATAGAAATATTTTCCTATTCAATATATTTTGTGTACTGTAAATGTTTTCTTTGTGGAAGTGTGTATCCATTTAAGGAAATTTAATATGTCGTTTTCTTCTTTTTTTCTTTCGGTTATTTTTAAGGTTATACAAAACACAATGAATCGTACAAGGATTTATGTTTTTCTTGGCACAGCTAACGCACTTGTCGATATGATGGCATCAATGGAAACTGTACAATTGTTTGCTAAGGGTGAATATATGGTGATATTTGTGGACATGATGACGTATTCACCAAGGTTAGTAAGTACTTTTAAGTAACCAAAAAAAGTTTAATTTATTAAAAAAATAAAATAAAAAAAACGCTGAAAAGGCAAATAGATAAATCGCATAAAAGAATTTCAATGCATACGACATTTGTGTTGGGTCATTTTTTTTTACCTTTGTGTTAATAACTTTAATATGGTTATAATCATTCGTTTTGGCTCAAATATGCGCCATTTTTTCGATACCTCGTTGCCATTTAGAAGGTAATTTCATTATGCCGCTTTTCCAAAACGGTTTGTCCCTATTGGCAAAAAACTGAGATACCCAGTTTTCACAAGCCTCTCTTGACGCAATTTTTACACCACCAAGAGCGTTTGCCATGAACAAAAAAAGATGATAATCGTTTGGTGCTAGGTCCGGACTAAGAACCCCCCAACCAAGCTCCCGGAGCTTCTGGCGAGTCATCATGGACGTGTGAGGCCTGGTTGATTGCTGCCTTCAGTAGGCCTAATTTCTGGCAGTAGAGGTCCGAATTGAGCGTTTAGCCATAGGGCAGCATCTCATAGTAGATGATTCCCTTCCAGTCCCACCAAACACAAAGCAAAACCTTCCTGGCCGTCAATCCTGGTTTGGCCACCATTTGGGCCGCTTCGCCAGCCTTCGAAGTTTTCGATCGTTTTCGGTTGACATCGTCGTATGTGACCCATTTCTCGTCGCCAGTCACCATCCGCCTCAGAAATGGCTCGATTTCGTTCCGTTTGGCCAAGGATTCGCTGATGGAAACACGGTCCATCAAGTTTTTTTGCGTCAACTCATGCGGCACCCAAACATCGAGATTCTTTTTGAAACCAGTCTTATGCAAATGGTTTAAAACTGTTTTGTGGTCGATCTTCAGCTCCAGGGCGATGCTACGACAGCTCACATGCCGGTCTACTTCGATCATTTGCAGGATTTTATCAACATTTTCGACGATAGGTCTTTGGCATCGAAATTACCGGAACGGAATCGACGAAACCAAAATTGCGCGTGATTGGCTGTTACAGTATCGGGACCATAAACATCATTCACAATTTTAGCGGCCTGGCTTGCGTTTTCGCCTTTATCGAAGCAAGATTGTAAAATATAGCGATTTTTTTCTTTGTTTACCTCCATCTTTGACGCCTTAAAACTCACAACTGAATCGATCAATCACAACAATGACAAAATTAGTACATGAATCCCCCTTTCCAACGAGCCTAAGTATGGCCCGATGCAACAAATACATCACGAGGAATAATGTCACTAAAGCCATCTAGCGGAAAATAATGGATTTCTTTTTCCCCAACCTGATATATACTTCAAGCGATATAAAAGCAAAGGCCTTATACTGCTAGTATGACTAGCGAATATTTAGAAAAAGTCCTTTGGTCATTTTTCGTCCGACCATTTTGATATAATAAAACTCAACATCAGATGGAAAATCCTTTTCAACGATTATTTCAAAAAAAAAAAAGAATTCGAATCAATTTAATTAGAAACGTGAATATATCACGTGTAGAACACAAATCTGTGCATTGTGCAATTGACAAATTACGTTACATAATCGGTGTTCCGTTTAATCGATCCTGTTTTCTGCAGAAATTCACCGAAAATAGCATTCCACGGAAATTCATGTTTTTGTGTAAACTAAAATTTTCCTCGTGGGGTTAT
The DNA here is from genome assembly GCA_964034945.1 of Chrysopilus asiliformis. Classification (NCBI taxonomy): domain Eukaryota; kingdom Metazoa; phylum Arthropoda; class Insecta; order Diptera; family Rhagionidae; genus Chrysopilus; species Chrysopilus asiliformis. Next base: position 108,839,272 of record OZ035962.1, read on the forward strand.
AAATTGTCCAGAAGCGCAAATTGTGTAAAACAAAGTCCTGTGCTGTTCACATCAGATATTTCAATTCAAAAAGAAAAAAAAAAACGATTTTTTAAAACTTTTTTTTACTACTATTTTTCTACAGAGAAGCACAAAAATATATCTGGAAACCAGATGATCTCGAAAAAAAGAAATCTTGCTATGAAACGGAGAATTTCGTAAAACGTGCTCGCAGTTTATTAGTTGTTGTCTCGACACCACCTACGGAAAATTATGAAAATTTTACAGCTAAAGTACGCGAATACAATTCAATGGAGCCATTCAATTTTTCCTTACCATCGTTATTTTATGCTAATAAATATATTAAGGTAAGATTAAATGTTTGATTTTTCGTTTGTTTATAAATTGATTTTTAAACATTTGTTTTTACTTCCAGTTTGTATCAATATATGCCGCCTACCTCTATGATTCCGTGAAACTTTACGCCTGGGCACTGGATAAACTCTTGCGTCAGGAAAGGGTTTTAACGGATGAAGTGATATATGAAGTAGCTAGTAATGGAACTAGAATTATAGAAACTATTATTAAAAATCGTACTTATAAAAGTAAGTAATTTTTAGCATTTACGACATTTTTGATGCTATTGCATTTTTTTGGATAATTTAGGTTCGTTTGCGCGTACTATTCTTAAGCCCGCTTATTCCGTAGAAATTCTTTAAATTCATTAATTTGAATCGATTGAACGGTTCAAAAGTTAACAGGTGAGGGGTCAAGAAAAAACTAGAGGAAGAAAGACAACAAAAAAAAGTTTTTTTTTTGAAAAAAAAAAACACACCTTGCAACAATTTCGAAATGTAAATCCAATCAAATATTATCTACAGGCAAAATTATTTGTCGCTTTAGTAAATCTAGATTCAATTAATATTGTTTTTCCTTATGTCTGTCATCTCGAGTCTAGTCATGTCTCTGGTTATGATAATCCATAATAGTTCCCTTGACTGTATCCTCCGGATAAATAAACTACTAGCTTAGGCTCATTCAACCTCGAAATAAATAGGTCTTCGGTTAATCCTTCCGAGATGTCACTGGGGGAAATGTTTATCAAAGTGATTTTTGTATTCTCATAGAAATTCATTTCATATGCCTCTATTATTTAATGTTCAACGACAATATCTTACAAGAAATTTCACCAGAGAAGATTTTGTGGCAATATGACAGAAGATTTTATATAGACGAGATATAGAAAATCCTTTTGAAGGTTTTATGAAAATTCCGAAATATCCTGTTGTGAAAAACGAGAAAAACAATGTGTGCTCAAAGAAAATATGATTTAAAAAACTGTTAGCATCTACATGGCATTTTTTCATTAAAATCATAGCTTTTTGTTTTAAATATTTGTATATATATTTGGAGTTTACATATTGCGTGGAATCGCCGAGATAATATATGGCCACCGGAGCCACCGTGGCAGTCTAGAGGTTAAAAGTTCGATGGGATAAGAAAGGCCGCCCGAATAGCCTAACGTCTGTCGTGTGATGACTTATTTTAGGGGCAGTCCCTATACAAGCATTACGTAAAAACAGCTCAACTGTCTAAAATGCATGTAGAAATTCAGGTACTTTCAGAAAAGATGAGAAGACCTTCCTCTTTTTTCCCTTCTTTAACACATTGACTGCCATGGCTAGCATTTTTGATAGCCAGTGAAAAATGTCACAAATTTCATGAGGGGCCACGGCTATTATTTTGGATAGCCGGGTCTACATTCTACATATATGATACATACATACATACATACATTAATACATATATACATTCTACAGGTCTACATGTATTGGCTTTTCCTTTAAATATTTGCAAAATTGGGTCGGCAGTCAACTTGTTAACACGTTGGCTATCATGTGAGTCACCGGTGTACACACACTATTGTCATTACCGTCAGTTTCTCAAGTTCCATGGTTGAGTGCACTCGCTCGTGCGGTACAAAGGGGTTTTTTTTGTCCGTTATATTTTATTCGATTCGTTCGTTTTTGTCTGTATTGATCTTGTGTTCACTGGTGACTCACAAAGTACAGAAATGATTTTTGCGTTTTTTCCCAGTGTATACTAGCGGAGTAAGCGTTTTTTTGGCTGGTAGCCAACGTGTTAAGTTCCCACACCTGTTATCTTATACCCGGTTCACTCGGTCGGGATATGTTTTTTTTAGTTGGATGAAGAATCTCTCGAGAAAGCGTCTGGCATTACAAAAATTACCTTATTTTATCATCGTAACGGGGATTTTGATCGGATTTTCGAACGATATGTCGTTTTAGCGGAACGCCAAAAGACCGGTAAATTTAGGGAAGGAGTAAGCGGGTGATTTGACTGGGAAACGACCAGGCACGCGAACTCTAGTAGTGAATTAATTTGGAAGCCTTATAGCAGCTTATGTTCATGACGTGCACGAGAATTTTCTTTGAATAAGTTTGCTTTTATAATGATCAGTATGTGAGCATTTTCTCAAGAATTATGCAAAGTTGCAAGATAAGTTAAAAACATAACAAAAGCTAAAATTGCCAATCTGGCAATCATTGGAGACCCGTATGGTGATATTCGTATCAAAATTCGAACAGTTGTACCAAAATTCCACTTTGAAGTCAAAGTTTCCAATAAGATTTTTTAAAATTTATTCCAATCGGATTTTGATGTATGGGAGTTTTATGTAGAATCATATTCTAAATAACTTTTGTTCTTGGACTTTTTTTGAAAGCACCGTTTTGGAGATATTCGCAAAATTCATTTTCGTTCGTATGGTGGTACCCCCCCTCCCCCCCCCCCCCCTAATGGTCCATTTTTGCCCATGAACGAACTTAGCCTCACATTTTACGAAAAACGGATCTGTGCAAAATTTCAAGTCTCTAGCTCAATCCGTGCGCCCGCAATCCGCGCCACAGACGGACAGACAGACGGACAGACGGACGGACGGACATGCTAAATTCAACTTTTTTTATCATTCTAAACACACTGGTGTAATTCGTTTTTTTATGTGATGACGGGATCTTGGCGTTACAAACGGTAAGGCAGATCTAATATACCCTTTGTTTTCACCATACGGGTATAAAAATGTCTTAGTGGCGAATGTATCGTTCGAGAACAGTTTTCAAATTTAAAAAAAATATTTTTTATATATTTTTCCATAGAGTTTGTAAGTTTTTCAATAAAAAAACACGTCGATTATATTCCAAAGCAAAGAAAATTGGAAACCAAAGAAAAAAGTTTGTGAAAGAGGAATAATTATGCTTTACAATTTTTTACTTTTTTTAACTTAGACAATCACATTTCCCTTACACATAAAAGTTTTCAATATTCTCCTTATTTCCACAAATGTTCAAATCTTGAAAATGTTACAATTGAAAATTTCCATTTTACTCGTTTCAGGTGTAACGGGCGCCACAATTAAAATAGATGAGCATGGTGATTCGGAGGGAAACTTTTCAGTTCTAGCATTAAAACCGTTTGAGATTTCCTTTCGTGAAAACTTTTCATGTGACATGCATATGGTGCCTGTGGCCTATTTCCAACAAGGAGAAGATTTCCCAGTGAGTGAGTCGTCGTTTTTTTTTTATTATTTATTAATTTTATTTATTTTTATTTTCTTAAGACGAATCCCTTTTTGCCTTGCAAAGGTATTCAATCTCCAGTCAATGGTTTTTATTTCCCTCTTGGGAGTGGTAAAGGTCACGCTTAATATAATTTTAGGATCTTAACAATGGCGCATTTTCGCTACAATATGTTACATTAATTATTTAAGTTGATAGCTTTACTTTGAAACATTAAGTTTTGGCAATTCGTGGAATATGTATGTTAACTTCGACAAGTTTTAAGTGTTCTAGAAGAAATCATGAGGTACTTTACCGTGATTTGTCTCGCATTATTTTTAAAGAACTTATTAAAAGCTCTTTAGTTTTGATACGTTGAGTGGCTTTCAAAGAATTATAGAGGAAAAAGCTTTTTTATTAAAAAAATGTATTGGACAAATACATTTCATTTCAAAACGGTCTCTACTAGCAGTTTTAGTGTATGGCACGTGTCTGGCACGTGTCTGGCACTATTACGTGCCACATACGTACCATACGTACCATACACCAAAAATGCTAGTAAGAGTTGATTGTCTGTTTTAGCAAATACCAATATCCAAAATTAAAATTGAAAACGTATAAATTTTTTTAAAAAGCATCGTTTTAGTATTATTTTTATGACAATAAATTCCAAATATATTTAACAGTATAGGACTTTCTTTCAAGTTCCTACCACATATTTTTTTTCAATTAAAATTCATTTTAAAATTGTATTTGACGGTAAGAATTTCAATCCAATCGTGTTTTTGACATTCGTACTGTTTTTTTTTTAAATTTCATGTGATCTGTCTGTTATTTCTTTTGCAAAACTCAATTTGGATGTTATTCAATTCTTATATGATAAAAATCGAAAACAGATACATAGATGTTTTATTTGGCTTAGACTTTTCCCTCCATGAATAAATGTTGTTTGTACATAAAACTCCCTTAAGGTTATCAAATTTACGTCAGTTTCAAAAGGGATATAACAATTGCTGGAATTGAGAAGAGTCTGTAACATTGTTTGTTTGGATTTCTTGAGTGAAGGAGGGGGAGCGCTCTTTTGAAAATATGCATATGAACAACAGACAACCGACCACTTCTAAAAAATCCGTATAATATAAAGGAAAAGGGGGTGGGGGGTAACCATGTTAATAAAAGGTTCATATATTTTCCCCTAAATCTTTTTTAAAGGTTGTTTCGGACAAATATTTATTTTCAGTAAAGTTTAAAGCTTTTTTCCATAAATATTTGTCATAAGCTTACATTCAAATTGATTTAAAACATTTAATATTTTCATTACCTTTTGCAGACAACTTTTGCGTAACGTTATGTTCAGAAAATGAAAAGGCATTTGTATTAAATATCAAAAATTTCTCTTAGTTTCTTATTTAAACTGAGGTTAAAACGAGTCGAAAATTTTAGGAATTCCAAACTATTGGGGTTTGTTAGGTAAAAACTTCAATCTTACGTTAGTACAAATCTGTATAATCCGTCTTGCTAGATTTGGGTCTTTTGAACTTCTCTCTGGCACCTCTCGTCCTCCGTGGTATATGTCGTAAGTCCGGTATTACACTTGGCGTATTTAAGCCGGCAACTTTTGGGCTTAATAAGCCAATGTGCTTACATTTGTGGCTTAAATAAACCAATCCTGTTTGCATATGCTACACAAGTTTACATGTGTGTGTGTGAACTCAAACCATTGAAATTGCTGCTGCTCATATACTTCCCAAGATCTTTACCTGCTGACGGTCAGAAAGAAAGTGATTTCTCCCTACTACTTTTCCCAAATCGGTTCACACGCTTTGCATGTATGCAGATTGTCGATAAGACATGATTTCGAGTGGCAACTTTTCCCTCCTCAGTCGTTTCTCCCAAAAATCGGCTTAAGTAAGCCCGAAAGTTGCCGTGTGTAATATCGCGCTAAAGCTTTAACCGACGCCCTTCTCGAGTAACGTATTTTATTTATGGGGTGAGAATTAAGGTGTACAAAAATAACGAGTCTCTTGCTTCTTTAAGTTTAGGTGCTCTTCGTAATTTTTCCCATAATTTATGAGGGTCGGGTGAAATTTTCCACGACTTATAATGAAAACACACGATTTGTTATCATAAATCCTGTCCCATCCAGCGGTTTTCCTTCGCAAGATACAAACCAAAATTTCATCTCAATCGGATAGGAGATTTCTGTATTGTGCGGTGTCCATAAAACACATCACGTTAATTTTGGACCCTCCCTCCACCTCTTCGTCTCGCTTTTTCGCAATTCTTTGTTTGGAGTTTAGTATCGCCATCATATTACCACATACCCTCCTCTTCCTTAAAAGTGTGATGTTTTTTTTTGGACAGCCCAGACTCAATTTTACAATAGAGATTAATTTGAAATTTTAGTTCTTGTTTTTCAATTTAAAGAGTCCAGACTCTAGCAGCATTTATGCTAACTGATGTTAGAAGTTGCCATAAATGTTGGTTTGGAGACGGAAAACGAAAAAAAAATGGTAACTCTTAAAGCAAAAACGTACATCAACTTATAATTTTATTATACACTAGATTAATATAAATTTACTGCGAAATTTAGTTAAATTTAGTTATTGCCCCAAATTGCGTTTCATTTTTCTCCTCAAACTATGCAAAACAAAAACATTTTTCTTCGAACTCCTTTCAATGAAATACGCAAGTATTTTCACTCTAACACCTTCGGCTTTCCCGCCAAGTTCAATGAATTCTATTATGATTGAAAGGATGCGAAAGTAATTCATGAATAGGAATTTCTTTCATAACATTTTTACGCATCATTTCAGTGCCTTTACGGAATATGAAAAATCTCCAAAAACATTTACATGAAATGACTTTCTAAACAAGTTGTTGGAATTTCTATTAAACCAGAATGTATATCCATTAGAATTCAAATAATATTTAAAATTACGATATTTGAAAACATATTTTTCTTAACACGATTCTTTTCAGAAGTGGGATTTCCAACAAGTGAAATCGAATGAATGCTAAATTCATTCATTCTTTAAATTTTATCAATTCGGGACCAACAACCCATTGACGATTGAGTGGAATTCGATTTGTTTAGAAGCGTGAAAAGCGTTTTAACACTAAAATGAGAAAAAGAAAAACAAATTCACTAAGGTTTTATGTAAACTTGTTGGGTTTCCTTTAAAGAAAAAAAAAAAACATTTGCCATCTGTTGAACCATGAAGTGAGAAAATTCTACTCAAAAGTATATCTGCTTAATGACGTGTGACACAAAGGTCTTATTCGCATAGAAAAATCAAAGTAATATAGAAATTCTTGTTGATTGCGGATAATGTCAATGACATCTTTTAATGGAATCTGTAATTTTTTTTTTGCTTTTTTGTGCAAGTCGGAGTTCAAGAAGAAATTCTTTCATCAAGAGAAAATAAGATGATTATGTTTTCTTTCAAGTCGATATCCTTTAGTTGATTGTGTTATGAAAAACGTGTCCCATCCTAATAAATCAACTTTATTGGTTTCAAAGCTCAAAAGTCTTGAAATTTTAATTTCCCTAAAAGTACCAACAGATCACCTTTTAACTCAACGAATCCAAGGGGGAATTAAAACGTTGACATTTTATTGGTTTTAAAATTTATTACGATTATTGTTTTTTTAAATTATAAATCATACCTTTCGGTTCTTGTTTTTGATATTAATTGCTAATTTTTTTATTAGTTTTGTGACATTTTCTAGTATTAAAATAACTCTGGAATAATTTTTAATGTTATTTCAATTGAATTATTTAGGAGTTTAAACTGATAAATGGATCAGTTCGAGTTGATTGGCCAAGTAAGGAGAGACCATTCGATGAGCCAATGTGCGGTTTCATGAATGAATTATGCGAGAAGGATGATCGCCATATAACATCAGTGGTGGCGGCCGGAATTTTAGCCCTAGTTCTGTTTTGTGCCGGCGTCATAACGATGAGCATTTATCGGAAATGGAAAATCGAACTTGAAATTGAGGGTTTGCTGTGGAAAATTGATTCCCAGGATATCAAAGGATACTTTGGCAATGACATCGTATCGTCACCGAGTAAGGTAAATACCATAGTATTAGCATTCATACTTTTTTGATCAAAAGGGCAATTAAATTTTTTTTCTTTGCATTTCCCAAGAAAATGTGAAAACAAAATGATTTATAGCTTATGTTTGAACCCTCTTGTATCGTTAGTTTTATGAAAGTACCAGGAAGACCGAGCCATGCTCGGCGACCTGAAAATTCTACTTTTGCTGATTTTTGGGGAAAAACTAAATTCACATTATCTTTACAGAGCTTTTCCAGAGTTTTTAAATTCCCGACCTAGAAAGCTAGAACTAAAACTAACGCGCGATAACAAAATTTCATAGAAATCGGTTGAGTGGTTATTGAGTAATCGCTGTCACCGATTTTTGAAACGTTGTTTTGAGACACCAGGTGGGGGTTATCGAGGGGAGGGAAAAGTCAGGTTTGTAGTGGAAAAATCGAAAGCCCCTAGCCCGCTTAGTAATACTGTAAAATTTCATGAAGATCGGACCACCCAATTCGAAGATAACAGGCGAGGGGTATCGAAGGGGAATTTTCTCAGGGGTGAGACCTATCTAAATCGATTTCTTGTCCCCGAAAATCCCTAACCCTCAAGTTTCGTGAAAATCGTTAGGCGGGTTTTCGAGATCGTTTGTGCAGACAGACAGACAGACAGACGTTCCTCGTATTATATTATAGGATTCCGTCAAACCACTCCTGATTTTAGTCGTAACCAACAAACAATAAAAATCAGAATTAAAATTTTGATATTGATCGTCTTTGGGACATAAGAAAATACTCGAAAGGGTCGTAAATATACAACCATACGTTACTCTTTTATAATCTACTAGCTTGAATACCTGTCGTTGTTGGGTTAGTTTTTAACAGCTAGAAATAATTTTAAAATCTAAAAATAAATTTAAAACTCTAAAAAAAATTGTTTTAGGATCTTCCGTTTTGAAATTTTAACACTAGATTCTTCATCAGGGATTTCAAAAATTCCGAAAATTCCGAAAATTCCGAATGCAGGTTTTTCCGCGTATTTGTGTTATCCTTACAGGACATTATATTTCAATTTTTGAAATTTTAACACCAGATTCGTCATCAGCAACCCCGAAGACTCCCGAGTAAACTTTTTCCGCCTCCTAATGAACAGACTTTGGGTCAAGTTTGCGTCCCTTTTTCACAAAATTGGCTCGAAATCGATTTGCATGACTTCATCCCTCCAAAAGTCCCATAAATGGGTAAAAAAAATGTAGTGAAAGTGTACATTTTTCATATTTTGTGCTCTCAACCAGAAATACTCTATGCAATTTTTTGGAAATATGTTCAATGAAAAAGAAATCTGAGCCCATCTCTGAATCCTGTCCTCCGAGACCCCTCACGCGGTAACTTTTGAACCGTTCAACCGATTAAGAGTCGGTTTTCTGATTTGAATTAAGAATGGTCCGCGAAATTTTTTGCAATCAGAATTATTTCCCCATCAATTCTAATTTGAACCCATTTCGGGTATTTCCTGTTTTTTTGTCCTTACTGGCGACGTACACGAGGCAACTTTCAGTCATCAGCTTGCCTCAGCCTCACCAAATTGTAGGACAGAAACGAGTGCGGCAAGAGGGGAAAAGTCGCCACTCGAAAAGTGTTCGTCACTTCATGTTTTACGCACACGAACGAAGTCGCTCGTGTAGCACGTCAGCATGCATGTGTGCGTTATTTGATTGAGTCAGTCGGTGCTTAGCCATCGATTCGTAAACATATCACAAATAAACAAAAATTGAATGCAAATAGTGAAATCCCAATTGCAGGTAGTTTTATTTTTCAGGTAGGTAGGAAAGAGTAAATGCCATAACAAATTGCCAGTCCTTATTCTTCTATTGTTGGCAGTTTCTATTTTGGTAATTGATGTTACCTCGGTGCTAGCTAATAAAGGAATGAGCTGGAAATACAACACATATATGAGAACCACACATACATGAGCGATCGCTTATCGTACACAAGTTTTTCCTACTAAAAAGTGAAGAAGCGTGTACGTCGGAAAGGCATTTTGAGGAATAAAAGTCGCCGCGACGAGAAGAAGCGTGTACGTTCGCACTTAGATAGGTTGAAAAGTATTTTCTCCCACTCTTGAATCTTCCCCCTCCTCCTCTCGACGGGTCTTTGCGGCCTCTTCCTTACTATTCCCCGAATCTCTGGGGGATTTTGGAGGATTATACCTACTGTTCAATTTTAGTGGGAACTTAAATATCTCCCTATTACTTGAGTTAATCAGAATCTAAAATCTCGTATTTCAGTTATTGAAAACTATGAAAACTATTTAAAAAAAATGTGTATATTTTAAGTGCAAATACCAGTTAGTAAATTTTTTTTATTTGATTTTTAATCCATAGCTAAGTTTAGCGAGTGCTGCGTCGTATGGTTCCAGGTGCTCAAACCAAGTATTTACGGCGACAGGACGATTTCGTGGTGTTGTTGTACGTATTAAAGAGTTGAAATTCTCACGTAAGAAAGACATATCCAGGGAAATAATGAAGGAGATGCGTTTACTACGTGAACTACGTCATGATAATATAAATAGCTTTATAGGAGCATGTGTTGAACCAATGAGAATATTACTAGTCACCGATTACTGTGCCAAGGGCAGTCTGTATGATATAATTGAAAATGAGGATATTAAATTAGATGATTTATTTATTGCATCACTTGTACACGACTTAATTAAGGTAATTTATCAAAACGAAATCGAATATTATTTCACATTTTAATTAATTTTGAAATAATAGTAATAATTATTTTATATAAAAATTCATTTAATTATTGACCACAGGGAATGATTTACATACACGATTCATCTCTAGGATTTCATGGTAATTTAAAGTCATCCAACTGTGTGGTAACATCGAGATGGATGTTGCAAGTTACCGATTTTGGCCTACATGATTTACGGCACTGCGCCGAAAGTGAATCAATTGGAGAACATCAACATTATAGAAGTAATTTTTGTTTTATTTATATTTTTAATTTCAATTCGAAATTGATGTGTTCCAATCTAGAAAAAACATCTAGTAATTCAATTCGAATGGAATTGTAAATGAGAATTCAATTTTTAATCGAAAAACTTTTTTTTTGTAGATTTATTTTGGAAGGCACCGGAATTGCTGAGGAATCCGAATGTTTTCGGTACACAGAAGGGCGATGTATATGCGTTTGCGATTATTTTATATGAGATTATAAGTCGTAAGGGGCCATTTGGTCAAACTGGCTATGAACCAAAGGAAATTGTCGAATTAGTCAAAAATAAACCGACAAATGATGAGCCACCGTTTCGTCCCGATCTTGATTGTATCGTGGATGGAGGAAATTGCCAGGATTATGTATTAAGTTGTATAAAAGATTGTTGGGACGAGGATCCAGATATTAGACCCGATTTTCCAACCGTACGGTAAGTAACATCAAACAGAATTCACTTACAGATAAAAAAGCGTGTATTTTTTTTTATTCTACCGGTCCTTTCTATTGATTTTTGATTATGTGCCATATGTCAAACATGTATGGAGCGTAATAAATCTGTAAAATCATTTTTTCCCAACTGTTCCCATTCCATTGAAATTCGTCTGGGATTTCCGTTCATTTCGCTTTTCACAAGTTCATATAATTTCGACGCCAATTTATGTATTTCCTGCTGATTCTGTCGACCGTATGTATTTTCAATGTGTTTCTTGTCTAACGGCAAGGATTTAGAAGTTCGTTTGATACTGAACTGTATCTGCTGGTGAAAAATATTTCGCCTTTAGCGAACTATGAACCCCCATAATCATCGAAGTTACCTTAGACAAAATGTACCACATGTTCTCAATTCGAAGAACTTGAAATATATAAGATTATATGCTGGAACAGTATACGTGGGAAATTCTCCAACCGTGAGAAATATTATATGAGACAGAGATTTATGCTTTGCACACAATTCTGTTCTTTTTTTTCTCAATTACTTAACAATAATCTAATGGACTTTGATTCGAATTTATTGCCCAATTGAGTGTAAGGAAAACTGGTGAAATTTAATATTAGCCAGGTGGATTTAAAGAGTTTTATCCATCATAATTTTATGTAATTTAGAAACCGTTTTCCGATATTTTAATATCAATTTACTTATAATGCATTTTTGCACACAGTAATTGGCATAAATTTTCAATTTTATTTAATTTTGGTTCCTAACCCCCGTCGCACACTTCAGCTAAGCGAGCTCAACTACGTGAGCTAAGTTTCTCGCTGAATGTAAAATCCTTAGCATTTGCATTGGCGACCGCACACTTCAGCGAAACTATGAAACTACATCGCGTAGTCATGGGCGACGCGGACTAAGCTCGCTCGCGTAGTTCAGACCTCAACTACGCGAACGACTTCGCTGGCATCGCTGACACTCACATATAAATCTGTGGTCACAAGTAATAAGGGCTTAAGTCGAATTTCTTCATTTTTCAGGAGAAGCATTTTAATATTTATGAAATTTTAACTGTTGGTGGCAAAGGGGTATCAAACCGAATTCAAAAACCTATAACTACAAAACGTTATGAAAAATAAGCTTTTTACGATTGGTTTAATCTGGTTTATTCAAACTTAATATTTTCAGAGAAATTAAGGATTATTTTACTTTAGCCACTCTTTCAAAAATTTTTTATGTCTTAGAAATGGCTACAATCAATGGCTAAAGCCAAGTTAAGCCCCTAAAAACCTACACCCCGATTTGAAAAAGAGGCTAAAACAGACTTTAGCCTGCTCGTTTCGGAAAAATTAAAACCGAAGAATGAACTAATTCGACTTAAGCCACTATTCCACGTGCAAAAACGATCAAATCAATGCAGCTTCGCGCCCATAAGAGTGGATTAAGTCTATACAAAAATATATGGGATCTGACTTTAGCCGTTCTTCCAAATGCAACTTGGAAATTTTTTGACTTTAGCCATTTGATGTAGTAGCCTATAACGGTCAAAAATGGTCGTAGAAACTAACGGGTTAGTGGAATTAAAAGCGTTTTGGATGGAGAACACGATTCTGTAAAAACATTGAAAACGGCTAAAGTCGAGTTAGGCCCTTACAACTTGTGACCACAGAAATATTTTCGGCGTTATACTGTGTAGAATCGGTGTTTGCAAAAGTGTAGTATTTTGTGGACATAAAAGTGTAGGAAAACGTGAAAATTGAATTCTTTTGCGGAATATTTTCAATCGCGTTAAATAATTTATATCTAAAAATGGCTGCAGATAAAGTGGAAAAATGCATAAATTTACCGAAAATATCGCCGTGTAGCTTAGCTCAAGTGTGCAACGAGGTGAGCTAACCCAGCTAGGCTATGTAACTATAGCTAGCCTCGCTCACATAGCTTAGCTCAAGTGTATGACGGGCGTAAGTTTCCTATTTCAGTAAATAAGACCTGTTGCTTACTTCAGCTAGTATTTTTCTTATATGTGACATATTTTCGACTATGTTACATAGTGTCAGTTAAGTCATGTTCCTTTGTAAACTGTATTCAAATTGCACTAAAAGCTCTTTGGAAAATTGTGAACTTTGTACTACTTTTTAAACAATTTTAACTTCATAATTAACTCAACTACAACAGAAAATCAAAAATTAATTGGCAATAAAATGTAAAAATACGCAGAAATGCTACTCAGACTTACTGTTGAGATTCCCATTATGTGTTTCTTTCTTATTTAACTTTTTTTTAATATTCATCCACAAATAGGACTCGCTTAAAAAAGATGCGAGGTGGAAAATCGAAGAACATCATGGATCAAATGATGGAAATGATGGAGAAGTATGCAAATAATTTAGAAGACATAGTCAACGAACGGACGAGACTTCTCTGTGAGGAAAAGAAGAAAACCGAGGACCTATTGCACAGAATGTTACCGCAGTCCGTTGCTGAAAAGTTAACCATGGGCCATGGGGTTGAGCCAGTCTCGTATGATTCGGTAAGCACGAATTTTGCCAACTTTGCTTTTAGTTTAACACGACAATCAAATCAAGTATGCCATTTTATGATTATTCCACATCCCTGTGTTTTAGGTTACCATATACTTTAGCGATATCGTGGGATTTACGGCGATGTCGGCTGAAAGTACACCCCTTCAAGTTGTCAATTTCCTAAATGATCTCTACACAGTCTTCGATCGAATAATAAAAGGATACGATGTCTATAAAGTCGAGACAATTGGAGATGCCTACATGGTGGTGAGTATCAAATATTTAATGGCTAAAAACATTCCAATAAAATCACACAAATCGGCATTTTGTCCTGCGAAAATATTCGTAGAAAATAAACTCCAACACGTTAAAACTAAATCCACAGTCTTTAATAGTTATTGTCAATTACAAAAATAGTCGAATTCAATTTACAAAAAGTCAATTTAACCACGAAATAGTAAATTTTACTACTAAATTGTTAATATTATAAAAATAGTCGATTTTGTCAATTTTTATAATAATAACCAATTACAAATAAGTACATTTTGAAACACATGCTATAAAAATTTATTAAAAAGAAACAAAAACAAAATAGAATACGTAAATTGGTTCAGCAATAACCTGTGGTTATAATAAAAACAAAATAAATATAATTAAAAATATTTTTGATAAATTGTAATTGATTTAAAGCTGCCTTGAGATATTAAATTTAATTAGTTGTGCACAAAGCAAATTTTATTATTTCATTTTCAAATAGTGATAATGCCTACAGATAACTTTAATAGTGTTGGCCATAGCTATGGTGTTTCTATACGTTGGTACTGGAAAAGTCCTTAAGTGCACCCGTAGTGCAGGGCACCAATCATGTATTCCGACGCGTCTCTGTCTTTCGACTTCGACGCAGCTTTTAACTCTTGACTTCGCCATATCTGCAGCTTGAAATTTCGCGGAATCGTCACTATGAATCGAAACGTGATTCTGACTGTCACTCCAGGAAATTTGAAGCTGCTGATATGGCGAAGTCAAGAGTTAAAAGCTGCATCGAAGTCGAAAGACAGAGACGCGTCGGAATACATGATTGGTGCCCAGGTTTTCCTAAAGAAATGAAAATGCTGCAAACAAAGAAAATCTTACCAAAGCGAATATGAAGAAAGAAGAAATATATCGGATTTTCATCGAATTTTGCTACGGCGCTATATTTTACACATAATATTGACACCATAGAATTTTCCAGGAGTCCTTTCATGAAATTTATTTATATATTAGCGAGGGAAAAAAAATTGTGGTGAGAAATCGCTGCACTACACACAATTCTGATATAACTATTGATTCAATTGATTTGTTTTTATGGAAAATTTTATGGTAATATCTCGCAACAATATCTGAAGGCTGCTAAATTATGTAAAATTATTTGCATTTTACCACTATTTGGTAAAAATTCAATATTTATACAGCCATGCTTATTGTGTTTCTTCCATTCTGGCAACTGACCGCAAAATGTGTTAATATTATTTCGCCAGGAGTCATATTATATTGGAATATCATTCACAAAAGATACATTTTTATTCTAGGTTTCTGGTCTGCCAATTCAAAATGCGGAACGTCATGTTGGCGAAATAGCCTCGATGTCGTTGGATTTACTACAAGCTGTCCGGCAGCACAAAATTTCACATCGACCCAACGAAACCCTGAAGCTGCGGATTGGAGTCCATACGGGTCCGGTAGTTGCTGGTGTTGTTGGTCTGACGATGCCCAGATATTGTTTGTTTGGGGACACCGTGAATACAGCATCTCGTATGGAATCGAATGGGGAAGCGCTCAAGATTCACATATCAAGCAAGTGTAAAGAGGCTCTAGATAAGCTGGGCGGCTACGTTACCGAGTCGAGGGGTCTGATATCTCTCAAGGGTAAAGGTGAAGTGGTTACCTATTGGCTGGTGGGTGCCACAGATAATGCTATTCAGAGGCAACCAGTCGATTTGAGGGACCTACCACCGCCACTTTTTTGTAGACCTCGCAAAAGTCCAAAGTTGAATTGTGATTCGAGGCAGCCAAGTTTAGTGGGAGCCCATTATTTTGGTATGTATGAGAATTTACCGCTTGGCATTTGATAAAATAACTTTTTTTTTCAATTTGACAGGGGCTGGCAGTAGACGGCAATCGAGTATACCGCGTTTTGATGGCGATAGTACGTACAGCTTGCAGGGTTCAATGTTGGCAGTTCGAGACTCCCCAAGGCCGGTACATAAGAAACTGGAGCGCGTGCCGCTGTATTTAAATGGTTGTGGGACTGCGTCGAGTATTGGCGGCGCTAGCGAAAAAGGTGGAGTCACGAGTGATAGCAGTTGTCGAGCTGCAAGTAGTCCTGGCTATGGTGGATCTCAGAGCAGCACTTTGGATCCATGCGAAACGGAACCGGTTTCGGAAAATCTGCACAACAAGAAGCCTCTAGCAATGGTGAAACCACATCGAATCCTCTCGTCCATTGCTTCATCGCAGAACTATATACCATTTAATGACACCGAGTGTACGCTCCGGGAAAGTCGATCCTTGGATTTGATCCCAACGCAACTGAGGAAGCGGCTGGAGACCGTTAAAGCACCTTCGAAGCTGTCCAAGAATAGCTCGCGATCACTGGACGCTGGAGTGTCACTGATCAGCAGTAATCCTGACGGTTGTAATGATAACGTAGACAGTCTGACTGGGAGTAGTGGATACGCTCTGAAGCATCTGAATAACAATTGCAACGGATCGATCAATGTCGAGGATCCAAATTGCCCCCTATTGCTGCGGCAGGGATCGTTGACTAGTCCACCGGATGAGATCCTTTTGCAGTCGAAGCGATGGCGATCCCTTGAGGCGGTCAGCGCTGCTGGTGGTGATAGTAAAAATAGCTTTAGTAATAAAAAAGCAATTGGACGTGGTTCGATTGCATCATGGCTAGTGAATTTGTTTCAAGGTAATGGTATACGTGCAAGTGATGCGTCTCTGCGTAAGGTCGGCATCATGCAGGCCGGTGTCAGAGGAATGCCTGGCTTCGGGGAGCTACCTTCGGCTCCGGAACGGGAGAGTATTGTCTAGTATATGTGTAAATGAATATTACATTTTAATGAAATTTTTAATTATTTTTAAACTAGGACTCTATACTTCTTAATTTCAACACAGACACACAAATACACACACACACACACACACACACATACATAAACAAAATAAAACAAAACACATCCATATAGAAAACAAAATCTATTCAAAACACATCAAGTTTTAGATAAAACATTGAGTTTATCTTGTTTTTAGTTAACTTTAGTTTTTTTTTTAAATAAAAATGAGGAAAATTACGTACTGTTAGATGGAAACAAAATATTAGTTTTGTTTATTAGTAGACCACAACAAAAGTGAAACACTCGAAAGACTTCTTGTCATGAACTGGAACGCCATGCATCATATTGGAGATATTTCATTACATATTTTGAAATTTCAAGTCAGGACTGGTCCAGTTCATCGACGATAACTTTTTTTTGCCATATTTCTATAATAATAAATAGTAAATGATAAAATTTGTTTTTTTTTATTTAAATTTAAATTTAGTTTCTGTTCATTTGAGAATTGAGAATAGGGCCATTTCACTGTTAACATCATCATAACATAACACTAATTATAAACTTTTATCGTTCCAAAACAATTTTTTTTTAATTTTTTAAAAAATTTTTGGAAAGAAAGATTTTTGTATTTTTTTTTTGTTTTATTTTTGTTCATTTATTCCTGTTGTCTGTCAAATAATTATATATAATTTTTGTTCATCATTTTGATTATCAATAATTGTGATAAAGTAATTCATAACGTTTTTTTTTGTTGTTTTTTTATAACATTATTATTTTGTCATTCGAAAAACAAATTTTAAGTTTAATTAATCATAGAAAAACAAAATGAAGTGAAAATACAAAAAACCATATAGCCTTATTGAAAAAAATCTAACTGTAAAATGTATCAAAGAAGAAAATGAGAAAAAAATTGAAAAAAATATAAAAATGAAAAGAAAAACATTTACAAAAACTGAAAATAAAGTTGTGCAAACAATGTACCTTAAAAATGTGTGTGTTTTATTTCCATTGTGAACGATGCAAGGTCCAGGAAGTTTAAATAACATTATCGAAATCAGCCTTTTTCAGAGCCCATCGGTAAGAAGTTTCTTACAAAGACACAAAAACGGGCTTTCCGGGTTATCCTTTCTGGAATTGAATGAATTTGGCCAAAGTGGGTTCCCTGTTCTATCGCTTTATCGCGTCCCAAAACAGATTTCATCAAAATTTTTGGATAATAAAATAGGATTCATTTCGTTATCAAAACATAATAAAAACTACGATTCAATTTCATTTGTGGTCTCGGACTGTCCGTGTGCGACGCTTCCAAATCTATTATTCTGTATTTATGGTTTCATGAAATATACTTTCATGAAACCATAAATATAGAATAATAGATTTGGAAGCGTCGGATCATATAGGGTATAACCAAAGGTTTGTGTTGGCGCTGCGAGCAAAACAAGGCAACTCCTCATTTTATCAGACTTAAACCCAAAAGCTTTCCAGTTGTAAGGACTTTTTCAGGACAGTAAAGCTAAACTTTCTTATAATTCTAAAAAGCTCTTGCACTCAAAACAGGATTAAAACAAAGCTCTTATACTCAAAACAGGACGAGGAGAAATCCTTTTTAAATGGTACAGGTCTATGAAAAATTTTCAGATAACGAAAGTTTCTTCGCAAAGTTTTATGTATGCAGGTAAAACTTTTTATGTCAAACTAGAACTACCACAGACACTCATGTCAAATTTCAAGTCAATCGGTTCAGCCGTTTTTGCGTGAAAGAGGAACAGACAGACAGACACCAACTCATTTTTATATATTAGTATGATTTGATTTTTTCAAATAAAAAAAAATTGAAAGATGTAGGATTTATTAATTAGTCTTTCGCATTAGTCATTCTAGCTTTGCCACTGAATTTTAATATCAAATTACATATTTGCATTAGCAACCGTCTCAAATTTAGGCAAGTTGTCCCACGGCGTCCCGGAATCTAAATTTCAGCAAACTAAGTTTAAATGCCTTAAAAACCTTTTACAGAGGTTTTTTTGAAAGCCAATTTTTGGGCATCGTCGATCTGTTAGCTACTGGTTCCAGGGTTGAATTGAAATATGTTGTTGTTGAGTCTGGCTTGGTGTCAAATGAGGGTTATATTTTACCAAAAATATTCAAAAAAAATCCCGCCTACGGCAAAACACATTTGTTTTCAAAAAAATTTGAGTATACACTGGGAAAAAACTCAAAAATCATTTCTGTACTTTGTGAGTCACCAGTGAACACAAGATCAATACAGACAAAAACGAACGAATCGAATAAAATATAACGGACAAAAAAAACCCCTTTGTACCGCACGAGCGACTGCACTCAACCATGGAACTTGAGAAACTGACGGTAATGATAATAGTGTGTGTACACCGGTGACTCACGTGGCAGCCAACGTGTTAATCTAGTACGAAAAATGTAAGTAATATGAACTGGAAAAGCAAAAAACTATAGGAACCAAACTGGTGGGTTTTGTTGAAACTCTTGAAATTTCAGTGAACAAAAACCAAATTTCGAATTTTTAGGAGCCAAAACAAAAAACCCAAACCCAATTCACGCAAAACCAAAGCACTCTTCGAAAACTTTAAGTTTGCTTCTCTGCTCGTAGCCAAGTCCTTGTTGCAGTTCCTTTGCAATGATGAGAATTTAAGAATAGCTCGAAGTGATTGATGGTGAAAGAAAGTTGCCTGCCTCTGGCAAAATGATCGAAACGACCGATTCGTGAATAGACGAATTAAAAATATTCCTGTTGACTATATCAGGAGTGATATTCCGTAACTTGTTTTAAGCGTTTGTTTCGAGTTAGAAGAACAAGAAGTATTCGCTGTTTCTGTTTTGACCGAAATAAATTACAGAGAGAAACCGAGATAGCAAATACCACTTTTTCTTCTAACTCGAAACAAACGCTTGAAACAAGTTACGGAATATCACTCCAGCTTTCCGACTTCATAGATCTAGTCACCCCAATATTCCAGGAAACGTCTGTGTCGAGCAGAGAAGAATTTGTTTCTAAGATTGTTTCGTTTTGGTTCAGTTTGGCCATTATTTTCTCAAGTAGTTTGGTTTATTGTTTGGTTTTGTTTCACTAAGAGTAGGTTTTGGTTCACTTAAAAAAAACGATTTGCATCTTTAGTGGCGAGACTTACTTTTATTCGTGTGTTAGATCACTTCTGTTATAAAATGATTTTGATAAAAAAATGTCATTTTAAACATATAAAACTAAAAAAATAAAACAATTATATATTTTTTCATCAAATTTATTTTATATTTCTCTATGAATCTAATCAGTTAATAATTTTAATACAATTCCTAAAATTAAGTATTTTCTTATATAATTTTTTTTTTTACAAAACTAAACTCATGATATGGCTCTCTACAGATTTCTTCACTTTTAAGGATTTAGTATTACTTTTTTATTATATCATTTTTTATATTTTTAGTTTTAATCAATATTTTTTTTTAAATTATTTTACATTATTAATTTAAGTCGCTATATTTTTTCAGTACAAAAAGAACCGTTTTTGAATGTGCTGTTTTTCTGCATCAAAACCGAACAATTTTATTGAAATTGCTTTTTTACATTTAACATTTTATTTCCTTTCTATTCAGTTACTCATTTATGTCTCTTCCGATTCAATTAAAGCGAAAATCACACAAATACTAGCATGCATGCTTTTTTTTAATAATAATAAATACAATATTTGCTATGTTAAACTCTCATTTGGTTTAGTTTTAATTTTAAGTTTATTCACTACGAAAAGAAATTTTTTTCAAAATTATTTTATTTAAATATTTATAGAAATTATAATTTACTAGAAATACAACCAAAAATTTATATCAAATTTTTTTTTAATACAATTTTATCTAGAATTAGTTTAATTATAGTTATATCAAAATCAGTACTGTTTTATTTTACATATTTATAGCTATTATTTATTTTGGGTGTGTATTTTCAAATTTTTCATCCATCTTTACAGTACCTACTTTATTTACTATTCTCTAAATATTTAATATATTCTCATGTTTATTTTTATTTTGCCCAGAAGAAGAAATACGAAATCATGATCAAGACTTTGAATAATGAATTACAAAAACATAGTTGAGTTTGAATATAGATTTGATATTGTAATGCCAGCTGCACACTCTCGTCGAATGAATGAAGTAAATCACAGCGAAAAAACCGCTTTCAAGAAAATGTCAAAGAAAAGCCTGTTCTACACTGTGTTAAGATAGTTTCGCACCATTACGATAAAATCAACATTCAGAAAGTTTTAAATCATATTTCAGTTTTTGAAATTTATAATAATATTGTGTCGTTACCACGATTGCTAATCATTTCTTGAATCCTTGTCTGAAGATAGATTGATGATTTATAAAAGAAGTAACGTGGGAGGAGAGTTCAATTTTTTATCAAATGCGTGGAATGGTGCGAAACTTTCTTAACACACTGTATGTTAAATTTCAACTTTCTACCTCAATTACCCGGCCCTTACACGCGTCTGTAGAGCTGACACAGTCGCTGACACAGTCTCGTGTAAATGCACTGACTGCCAGTTCGCTAAATGTATTTTAATGCGTTGTCAGTAATTTGACATTTGAAGTCTGTGCTACTGACAGACTTTATAGTCGCGTGTAAGGGCCGGGTTAGTTCTTGAGTTTTCAAATATTTTCTATAAAATAAACAATGTTTGATTCAGTTTACAAAAAAGTGTCGAACCTGCCAATCGTGACTGCGTCTGCACTTGGTGAGAGTGTGGAACCTACCAAAAACTTTTATTCCACTTTTGAAAAAAAAAAATTAAACATGTTAAAAAATATTTGACACTGCTTACTAAAAAAAGTAACTTAAAGCCTCAAAAATAGCGAAATACTTGATGTATTTTATTTAAAAAAATAGAAAAAAAATCAAGAAATTGCGCTAAAAATTAATCTTTCCTAAATTTTTTAACTGATTTTCTTGAATCTCATTCCGTTCTCGGAATATCATAAAATTTGGAATAACATTTTTGGATTTTCTTCCAATATGTTAGAGATGGGTACTTTATGCGTTTTAATCATTCTGCTCACATAGAAATTCCAGTGATAAGTCTTCCAAATATCTATTTTTTTTTGCATTTTGAGGTCTTACTAAAAATTTCGTATTTTCCTTCTGGATGATTTTTTTTGGTTAATTTTTCACATTTAGCACAGTATTACAAAATACATAAGGGAGTGTTTTATTATATCTTCATTACTTTAACAAATTTGTTTGGTTCGGATTCGATTACATATTTTTATTTTATGTTTATATCCAGTTTTTGATGCTTTTAAACTTTCTGTACATGTCCATTTACTTTTTAGTATAGTATGTCGATTTTTCATATTATTTCAGCACCACTACTTATTATCTCACACTTATTATAATCATTCACATTTCATAAAAATTATTCATAGATGAGTTTTAATTGGTATTTTGTGCTTTATGGCAAAATATTGTAATTTCATGTATTTTAGTTGTAGTTATTTACATTTCATATCGGAGACTTTATGTTGAGGAAAACAATCAAAATTTTAGACGTTACAAAAATTGCAAGGTGTTGATAATACTGTCAGATGAGAGACACAAGCGCCATTGGTTTTCAACGATTCCCGCATGCATTTATGTTTATGTTTACGTATACTTCACTGCGTTTTTAATAGTTCTCAATTCTAGATCAATATAATTTAAATACTGAATAGGGAAATTTTCATTTCCCCTAAAAGCTGTGTTTCCGGCCTCATAATCAACCTCGGAGCTACAGCTCTCGGAGAGCCTGGCTACAGCTCTCGGGCTACAGCTCTCGGGCTACAGCTCTCGGGCTACAGCTCTCGGGCTACAGCTCTCGGACTACAGCTCTCGGGCTACAGCTCTCGGAGAGCCTGGGCCTCCTCAATTGAGGTTTCATAACAATTTCTTTCCTGCTTCGCACCTACAGTTTTACATGGATTGCGAACCATGGATGAATTACAACATTTGTAAGGTTTTTACATTGCAATCCATCAACAGCAGAAGCCGTGATAGCAATCTAAACCGATGATGTCGTTAGCATCAAGTGTCAACTATCACGTCTAATTTCTTAAAGCAAGTTAAGTGGACTTGAATCACAACGTGCGACAGTCGAGAATTGAACCACCATCTTCGGAACACGGGTTAAGTACTTTACCACTTGGACTACGCTGATTTCCGACCTCTCCAGGCTTTTTTCACTCGATGGTGCCAAAGTAAGAACGATTGAGTCTAAAGAGGTTAATTTATATTAACCTGTTTTATATTAGCACTTTAAGCTAATTTATATTAGCACGTTAACATGTGAGAACAAGGCATTTTTTTAAGAAAAATATATGTTACAATTAATAGCTTTATAATAAAATGCGCCACAGGCAAAATTCACACAAAAAATATTTCTTTGAGTGGATTTTTTCTAAGAAATGCTCCGCGAAGTTTGTAAAGAAAATTTCTGAATGTAAAAGTCAAATATGCCCTTTGAAGTGAAAGAGTCACAGCTGCCAGAAAAAAACTCCATATTTTGTCCTTATTTAGATCTTGAGTATGAGAGAATAGAATTCGCTAAACGAAAATTTTGTTGCGAATCATTAAAATTAATCTAAAATTTAGTTCCGGCATAGTGACGCTTTTTAGCAGGCCCTACTTTGGAGCACACAAAAATCGCTTAAAGCCCTTTTTAACTTTTAAATTTACGTTTATTGAAAAAACTTTATGGACTGGTCGCAATGGAGAACACAGCTTTAATAAGGACCTCAAGCTAACTTTGAGGTTAACTATTTTTATACCCGTATGGTGAAACCAAAGGGTATACTAACTTTGCCTTAGCGTTTGTAACGCCAAGATCCCGTCATCACACACAAAAATGAATTACACCAGTGTGTTTAGAACAGGGAACAACCATTATATAGAATGGAAAGCTCTAACAAAATTTTTTGTGTTGGGAGCGTACATCCGAGGATTTCTATAGCTGTTACATGACAGTGTACATGAACATTGAGCGATTTGGTGGTGTGTGGCAATATGGATTCCCATCTGTCACTGGAAATGAAAACAAATCAAAACAAAACCGGGTAATGAAAATGTTTTATGGAGAATTTGATATTTCCATTAAATTAGTAATGTTCTTATGTGTTGAAAGGTGTTAAATTTAATTTAGTTTTAGTTTTTAATTGTTTTAAGGCCCGTTCATGTGCAATTCTGTCGATCTTTCGTTATACTTTACCTTTCTGTTGTTGATGGGACTCGGAAAAACTTTCTATTTGGGTTTTTAATTGAATTGGCGGAACATTCCTTCACTAAACAGTGGTGAATTTGTGCTTTATTCATTTTGATGTGAAATTATGAAGTTTTAACACGCTAAAATGTAATTATCTATCAAAATCAATCGTTGCAATGAAATGAATCAATGTTGCAATGAAATGTCATGCAAAATGTAAACAAAAGTGCCAGCACTTTTGTGTATGTATTGTAACAGGTTGTTCTATTTGATTTTTTTTTGTCGAGTGTATGACAGCAGAAAGGGGAACTGAGATAAAAAACCCGATTTCTATAGTGTAGTGCTTACTCTAGTGGAAGTTAATGAGGAAAGGCCTTACTTTCCATTCTATATAATGGTTGTTCCCTGGTTTAGAATGATAAAAATAATTAATTTCTGCATGTCCGTCCGTCTGTCCGTCTGTCTGTCCGTCTGTCTGTCTGTCTGACTGTCCGTCTGTCCGTCTGTCTGCCTGTGGCGCGGATTGCGGGCGCACCCATTGAGCTAGAGACTTGAAATTTTGTGCAGATCCGTTTTTTGTAAAATGCGAGGCTAAGTTCGTTAATGGGCAAAAATGGTACCCCCCATACGAACGAAAATGTTTTTTTGCGAATTACTCTAAGAACAAAAAAGTCTAAGAACAAAAGTTATTTAGAATATGATTCTGCATAAAACTCCCATACATCAAAATCCGATTGGAATAAATTTTAAAAAATCTTATTGGAAAATTTGACTTCAAACTGGAATTTTGGTACAACTGTTCGAATTTTGATATGAATATCACCATACGGGTCTCCAATGGTTGCCAGATTGGCAATTATAGCTTTTGTTATGTTTCTATTTATAATATAAGCGACGGAAATTAAGTTAGCTGGCGTATTTCACGCCTGAAGGGTTTTCTGCTGACGCACCCAAAATTTTTGTAATAATTCACGGCTAAAAAATTGAATGTCCTCCCTTAGTTTTACCAAGATGTGTGTTTCTTTACAAATGAAATTAAAGTCACAATCATTCAAAATAAACTCATGGTATTTAGGGATCTACTTATTACTAAATAGACTAATACTTTTGCATAGTTTTTCATTAATTTTCCGATATTACAACCGTTGATTTTTTTCTCTAAATGATTAAAACTACGTTAATTACATACTGATAATAAAATTTACAAGTTTTTGTTTTAATATCATTAAACTAAAATTTAATCTAATTTTTTAAAATGGAAATTTCGATTTATATACAAAAAATGGTATGATGAGAAATTAAGTTAATTTTCGTTAAGACTAGAAAAGAATTTCTTTTTTGAAATTATTTTTATTTTTTGTTAAAAAACTTATGATTTCCCCTAATCGACAGTTTAATAAGGCACTTTAACATATCATATCAAATATCGACATGATATCATGGAAAAGATTGTTTTTCCATTTAACTTTCTTACAAATTACATATCTCGAAATGTATCCCTTATTAACTACATTAATTACTAATCCGAAAAGCAGTTTTATATTTGAAAAGCAAATATCAAGTTTGATGCTAAAACAAGTACTAAATATGGCACTCGGATCATTGCTGCTGTGGCTGCTGATCTTGTTATACCCATTTTATATTCCATATCGATGTCTAAATGCAAATCATGGTCTCTGGTGTAGAACTGATGGATATCGCTTATCTGAAATGAATTAAAAAAATGTTGTTTTAAAATTGTATTAACATTTGATATCAAGTAATTGAAGTTATATTTTAGTGACCGTTTACACATTCGATTTCGGCCGCAGGGACATTGAATTAGTCGGACATGGGCCGCATGGACATGCGAAGACGCATGACTATTGGATTTTCAATACGGCCGCCGAACGGCCGATGAATTGAACGTTGCGCTACTTCTATGCGGCCATCATGCGGCCATCATGCGGCCATCATGCGGCCATCATGCGGCCATCATGCGGTCAAAATGACAGTTGGCACATAAAAAATGGCGTCTTCGATGTAAAATGACTTCCGAACTATGCGATATTTTAGCGGACCTAATGCAGGAGGAGGAGGAGGAGGGGGGTGGTGGTGGTGGTCAGTATAATTAATTCAGAAGTAGCACGTGTAGGATGCTGTTTGTTATATTAAAAATCACACAATCCTTTTTTGTTTTCAATTTTATGACTTGTTTGAAAAACATTAATTTAAAAACAAATCACAATTAAAATAGTTGGTTCAGAAATACTTTTTAAAAATTGTTTCCGTTTGGTTAATTTATACAGGTACAAGCAGACATTTAAAACAACGTGAATATGGAATTTACAAATTATATAAAAAAAAAATTCTGTGTAATATAGGCTTTGTCGCTGATATTTTAGGAGTTAATTTTATTTGTTTAATAAAATTTATTTAATGAAAAAATCGACTGTGATCATAATGTTTTCATATTTTTTTTTCGCCTACCTCATTCCATCCGTATCGATTTTTCGCCTGGACAATTGCCTCATAAACTGCATTATGCTCCAGGCCACGAATTACATGCGACATAATGAAGTGGTTGGCATCCAAACGGATCGGTGTTGGAGCAATCAAAAAATCATGCCATTTACCAGGGTGTTGATATGATTCGTTCATCTGTAAAATAAAACGTGAATAAAAAATTAAATTCTAGGTGGTGTATAGGTTAAGGTTGAAGGTGTATTTGGTACAAAAATTGTATCACGATCCACAGAAATTATATTGCTTTCCCAATTTTCTGCTCTAGTTCCATTGTTGTTTTTTTTATTATTTTTCCCGATGTATTTTTTATTATTTTTGTAAAAAAAAAACTTTGTGCAACTTCGTTATGACGAAATGTTGAAAATGCTTTTGTAGGTTATATTGGTTTAAAACTGTGGGGTAACAAATTTATAATACAAAGGAATTTTTGTTGAAATTTCAATTGGTAGTAACTTGATTATTGAAATCAATTCAAATGACAATATCAACTGGTCTTTCGTCATAAATAAATATTGTTAAAAAAAAATCGCAATTCATGTTGTTCATCAGTGAATTTATACATAAATAAGGAAATTTAAATACAATTATTTTGAAAATATTTTCCCACACTCCACAGTTTTTTTTTATTTTTCCCAAATTTGAATTTTGTGGTGGGATTTTTTTTTTGTATTTTTAAACTTTTAAATTTAATACTGGGTGGTTAAAAAAACTGAGAGACATCCAAATAGGAATATTCGATACAGTTAAATCTTCTTCAATGATTCCATGATAAAAGGGAATTATTCCTATGATTTTTGGAAAAGTTCCTATTTTTGGGCATGAATATCCCCTTCTGTTTGGGTGTCATTACCAAAAAATTTCCTGTCTTATGTTCCTATTTTATGTTAAATTCCCATTGTATGTAGGAATCCGTAATTTCTCTCCGTTTATCTAAATTTTTTTATAAAAAAATCAAAATTCCTGTTGTAAACAGCTCATACACTCTCAAAAAACTGAGTGTATCAAGCACCATAACAGAATTTGAGGGACCCCATTCCTTTTCGTTGCTAACTTTAACTCCACACAAGTTGGTGGTTTAACGCCAAAAAATTGTTTAAAATTAACATCCGCAGGAAACTGTGATGTCCTGCGGATGTTAATTTTCAACAATTTTTTGGCGACAAAATAACTTGTTGGAAGGGTTTAAAAAATATATAAATTTTACCTCAAAAATGCTTGTTTTTTGCAAGCATTTGAGAGGTTTTGATTTTTTTTTCGTATTTTAAAGGTAGTATTAGTTTGTTGAAAACTATTCTTGCGTATCCCTACTGAGATTCGAATCTGGGACTCTCGATTTCTAAGCCATTTCGTCAACTGAATGCTAGTTTATGTCATGTATAAGGCAAAATGTAAATCTATGGCACAATTCAGAAGACGATTTGTCTCCTCATTAGGATATTGAAGCCATTTGTCAACTCTCTTCTAAACCTGGACACCATTTATAATGGAAATGATTCCTAAAAGAAATTTAAGTGGATTTTTAATTCCATTTCAGAGTTAATTCGGAATTGAGGCCAAAAGGGCATTTAAGTTAATTTTTAACTACTTAAAACGGAAATGTTCGCGCTACGGAATTTTTTTCTAAATAAAACAGCAATGTTTTGACGCGGTGTTAATTTGTCCCCAGATTTTTTCGAGAGTGTAAGTTATTTTTTTCTTTTTTTTTTTTGAAAAACCAAATTTTTTATCTAGAAAGACATTTTTGTACAATGGTTTAGATTGACCCAGAAGTGATTGGGAAATGTGTTTTTGGATAAATTAGGATCTTGGAATTTTTCATGTATCTTTACAAAATGTTGTAATTGATCAATGGTTCGTAATCCACATCAAACTGTAGGTGCGAAGTAGGGAAGAAAATTGTTATGAAACCTCAATTGCGAGGGACAAGAGCCACTTTGAGACGTCGCACCATAAATTGTTATAAGGGGCTTTCCATAAAATACGTCACGCCAACTATCGGCCTTTCGAATCTCGTTTCCGTCACGGTTTTCGTCATTTTTTTGTATAAAGTTTAGTATCGCCTCTTCACACTGCCGCAGATACCCGCCACCAACAACCGCCAGAGCTGGGCATACTTTAGTACATTTGATACTGCAGTACACGAGCAGTACCAGTACATAGATACTTGTACTGGTCTTGCCACCAGTATCAATACCTTAAGTATTGGCACTGCACGATCAGTACCAGTACTTGAAGTACTGGTAATAAAGGGTGGTTAAATTTTAAGGGCCGATGTTGAATGTGAACCACACCTAAACGTAAAGTTTTTTTCTGCATTTCATTTGACATTTCTCAATTTCAAATCAAAATGCATATCGTGCACTTCGTGATTTTTTCGGTCAATTTAATCGTCCAAATGTGCGTACAATCGGAAAAATCGTGCAAAAATTTGAGCAAACCGGGTCTGTAGGAGATGTGAAAACACCAGTGCATGCTCGTACAGCTCGTACTGCAGAAAATATTGCTGCTGTTCGCGATAGTGTGGCTGAAGAGCCGTCCACCTCAACTCGTCGTCGTGCTCAACAATTGCACCTCCCACGCTCGTCGTTGATGAACATTATGCATAAAGACTTGCATTTACACGCTTACAAGGTGCAATTGACTCAAGAACAAAAGCCTCTTGACCATTTCAAGCGTCGTCAATGGTCAGAATGGTGGCAAGAAATGGCAACAGTGGATGATCAATTTTCGAAGAAAATCATCTTCAGTGATGAGGCACATTTTCATAATAAGCCTGAATAACTTTAACGCGTTGCTCGATTGTGTATCTTTCCATGGTTCAAATTGAGTTAGTCTGAAATTGAGAAATGTCAAATGAAATGCAGAAAAAAACTTGACGTTTAGGTGTGGTTCACATTCAACATCGGCCCTTAAAATTTAACCACCCTTTAGATGCATGGATCCAGTCCCAGTACAAAAAGTACTGGTACTGGTTTTTTCAAATATTTGTATTTTTGTACTGATTTTTTGCAATACCAGTACTTTTTGTACTGGGTTTGGTTTTTGCAGTACCAGTACTTTTTGTACTGCAAAAGTACGGGAATTTTTGCAAAAGTACTGGAATTTTTTCAAGTACTTTTGCAAAAGTACTGGAATTTTTTCAAGTACTGGAATTTTTTCAAATATTTTTCGCAACAGTACTGATATTTTTCAAGTACATAGCACTGGTACTGGAGTTTCAGTACCAGTACCGATGTTGGTATTTTTGTACTGCTCAGTCAGAGCAATACCAGTACAAAATTTACTGGTACTGAAATCTCAGTACCAGTATTTTTTGTACTGATACTGGAATGCGGTTAAAAGTATCATTACCATATACTGGTACTGATACTTGAGTATTTGAGTTTTGCCCAGCTCTGACAACCGCCCAGCACCCCTTAAAGTGTGATGTATTTTCATTTGTGCAGGAACAAGGAAGGAATAGTATATGACTTCCAAACTATATCTGGTATTTATAGTAATTTTGATGTTTTCCAATTTTGTGATTTGGTAATTCGAATTCAACCGTTACTGACTTATATAAATATAGATATATTGACTCTTTCCCGAATGAACTTTGTTAGCTACCAAAAGTATTATTTTCGGAAATAATTTAGACTTACGATAGACATCTCTGCTAACAATGTTATCCTATTTAGTATCGAAACCAATTACTCACCATCAGCCTTCTATATAGTAGTCTTATCTCCTCTAGTGGTGGAATTGATTCAATAGTCCACGTTAAATTGTAATGATCCAGAGCTCCACTCATGGCCGGAGATATAAATTCCGCAGCTCCAGGCCGCCCAGACACTTCAATATATTTCTTTGTCCTACCAAGTGCATTATCTGCCACACAACTATAGTTGCCAAAATCCGAATGTTGAAAATTTCTTATAATTAACGTGTATCTATCGTCCCTTGAATGCATCGATCTACGATCTGTTGGATCCAATAGGAATGAATTTTGATACCACAGCATCTGCACACAAACATATGGAAAAGCCAACAATTAATTAAACAGATGAACATTTAAATTAATTTATTCTCATTAATTTACCTCAGAGTTAACGTCACCGTGGACAATACAAACCAACTCGATATCATATCCTTCACTGGCATGCACCCAAGACTTTTCTACTGTGATTTCCGGGGGAGCTGCAAGGAAATCGTAGAAAAAAAATTAATGTGTAGAAATCATCAAATTAAGGGAAAAGGAAAAAATCGATTTTTTTTTTTCATTTGGCTGGACATGAACATTTTTC
Organism: Chrysopilus asiliformis; assembly: GCA_964034945.1. Lineage (NCBI taxonomy): Eukaryota > Metazoa > Arthropoda > Insecta > Diptera > Rhagionidae > Chrysopilus > Chrysopilus asiliformis. The sequence continues at coordinate 108,869,982 of OZ035962.1, forward strand.
TAATAAATTTGAAGTAGAAAGTTTTTTTTCTTATTCCATTTTTGCAGAAAAAAAAAGAATTTCTCCAAATTTTTCCCAAAAGACGTCGAAAGATGACAATAAGAAGATGGATAAACGGCACCAATAGGGGATTCGATATCTTTTAAGTGAAGCACTAACAAAAGCTTTACTTCCAGACGAAAATCTCATTTAGAAAAATAAGGAATAAAAGGCAGTAGAAATCGTATGAAAACCTAAAAAAAAGGATAACAGACAGAAAAAAAAAATTGGGAGTCTGACTGGGTGTATGAATAAAAGGAAAAGTGGAATTTCTCTCTGATTATACCTTTATCGTAAATGAAAAGCTTCACAAGTCAAAAAAGGAAAGACGTTAGGAAATTGGAAATTCTAAAAATGCGAAATGAAAAAAACGAGAAGAGGAAAAAATAATAAAAAAAAAAATCACTCCAACTCCAAATCAACACGAGACGCAATTCAAGTCGACTAAACTCAAGTCTTTAACTGAATCGATTCCGTTTTTATTTTTGGAGACCTGATGGGACTTAACAGCAAGTCCACGTAGAGGTGGCAAGTTGAGTGAAACTTTCTTAAAAAATGTCTACTGTGCCATTTTCCAGTTTTCGCGAGATACCCAAGAAAACCACCTTTTTTTTTTGAAGATAATTTCCCCCTTGAGCTCGCTGTGGCGTGTCAAAAAGGATATTATATCTAGTTATAAACTGGGAGCAAAACGTACGAAAATTTGAGAAATTATAAGGGATGAGATTGAGGCTAGAATGTGGAAACTGGGACAAGAAGTTGCTGGGAAATTCAAGCGAAAATAATTACGGGAACCGTTGATGTGGACGGACACATAAAAGAATTAAGTTTCACCCATTTTCCAACATTTTTTTTTGCATAACTCCAAGTTACATAATGACATTTCTTGGTCGGATGGTAGTCGACAAAAATCGTCCAAATATATCCAAAGAAAAACAATAAAATTATATTTGAAAATGATGGAAAGAAGAAAAACTTTATGGTAAAAGTTTCCCTTTTGTAATTACATTATAGTAGGCGACAGGGACGGTTGGTGGGGTTCAGAACAGGGAAATATAGCGGCTTTGTTGACAGGCTGGACAACTGAAATTTGCTTTTGATTTTTAACCGACCTACTGTGGCTATTCTATGCCTCTTCACAGTTTTCATCTTGAAGATTTACAATAATTGATTTTCCTTTTATTTTCAATCGACTCTTTTGAAAAAAGTCCCTTTTTTGCATCTTTAGATAACAGTTTTTTTCTTACCTATTCTATCGTACCTTTTCTCTATTATGATTTAATTATATTTTTCTACTGGTGAATTCATTTTTCTCCATTTTTCTTTTTAATTTTCATGTTTTTGTCAGTTTTGTACAAAAAACGTTTTTTCTTTGATTATAACATAAGTTTCGAAGTTGTTTTGAGTTTCAAATATATGTTTTTTAAACTTTTTGTTTTAGCATTTTAAATTATTTCTCCTAAATGTTAAATGAAGACATTTTTCTTTCTCTTTTGCAGATTGAAGTGTTGGCTGAATTTTACAACGTTTTATGAGAAACAAAAATGCGATTAACTTTTATTACGTACTAGCTTGCATACCCGTCGTTGCCGGGTTAAGTTTTTTCAATATTTTTTTTGATGGTCTATGTTGGAGCTAAACTTCAGGCCAATCGGCTCGGTAGTTTCCCCCCGCGAAAGGGTAACACTAAGTATCGAGACTACTTTACCCCCTTCCCTTACTCCCCCCACCACTCGGGCTACTTTTTAATGGGTCTATGTTGGGGCTGGACCACCGACGAACATCTATGCCAAATTTCAGGCCAATCGGTTTAGTAGTTTCCGCGCGAAAGAGTAACATAGCGCAAAAACTAAGTTTCGAAATCACTTTACCCCCTCCCCTTACTCCCCCCACCCCTCGCACTACTTTTCCGTATGCCTATGTTGGAACTAGAACTACCACAGATACTCATGTCAAATTTCAAGTCAATCGGTTCAGCCGTTTTTGCGTGAAAGAGGAACAGACAGACAGACAGAGACCAACTCATTTTTATATATTAGTATGATTTTTGCCCATATAGTATTATTGGAAATAGTCTAGTTTTTTTTTAAAATGTAATACGAGCAACATTTGTATGTTTATATGTAAATGTTTTTCTGGAAGACGGCTTAAATAATCTTTCTAAAACTTGAGATTCAACAGTCTTCGGGGATGAAAAAGGCCATCTTCGGCAAAAATCGTTAACCCTTTCGGTATTTTGATGCCATATGGCATCATGCTAAAAAAATTCAATTGTCTTATTATTTATTTATTTTCAACATTATTCTCATTCAGTGCACCATTAAGTGCATTTTTGACCCAATTTTGATTTTTTGAGTAAAAAGCTGGACCACAGTGGACGTATTTGAAAAAAATTAAAATTTTTAATTTTTTTTTGTTTTAAATGAATACTAATACCTTAAACATCATTAATTTGTATAGAGAGTATTTTTAAAACCCATAGAAAAAAACATGTACCGAAAGGGTTAAAGGTAAAGAAGTTTAAGGATAAAAAAGTTATCCTTTTCAACTGTCCATTAAATACGTCACACATTTGGGGGGCGGTGATGGCATTAAAAAATCCGTACAAAAAACCGCAAAAAAAAACGCTACGAGGGAGATGAGGGTGGTTTAAATAGGTAAAAACTACCTTGACGTTCTTTATGGAGAGCACTCTCTGCAAAGTCGTATTTGACGGAAAAGTTTTATTGAATTTTTCCAGGGAAAATTTGAATTTTTAAACGAAAGAAGTGAATGTTTTTAAATGTTTCATGTCGATCTTGAAAGATTTCAAAATGATAAATTAAAAAAATAAACAATTTCATTTTCTTTAAATCATCTTTTAAAGTGTACTAGAATTAAAAATAATAATTTTTCGCAGCAATGTTTTCAAAAATAAAAGCAAGATAAAAAACATAACAAAAGCTATAATTGCCAATCTGGCAATCATTGGAGACCCGTATGGTGATATTCGTATCAAAATTCGAACAGTTGTATCAAAATTCCACTTTGAAGGCAAACTTTCCAATAAGATTTTTTAAAACTTATTCCAATCGGATTTTGATGTATGGGAGTTTTATGTAGAATCATATCCTAAATAACTTTTGTTCTTGAACTTTTTTGATAACATTTACCGTTTTTGAGATATTCGCAAAAAAAGTTTTCGTTCGTATGGGGGGTACCCCCCCTAATGGTCCATTTTTGCCCATTAACGAACTTAGCCTCGCATTTTACGAAAAACGGATCCACACAAAATTTCAAGTCTCTAGCTCAATCCGTGCGCCCGCAATCCGCGCCACAGACAGACAGACGGACAGACGGACAGACGGACGGACGGACAGACGGACGGACGGACGGACAGACGGACGGACATGGAAAATTCAATTTTTTTTATCATTCTAAACACACTGATGTAATTCATTTTTGTGTGTGATGACGGGATCTTGGCGTTACAAACGGTAAAGCAAAGTTAATATACCCTTTGGTTTCACCATACGGGTATAATTAATACGCAAAAAGCTTTTATTTTTGAGATAAAATCCCTACGTAAAATTATTATTTTTCATTTCTAGTAGACTTTAAAAGCTTGTGTTAAATAGTATATTAAGCAACTGGGGCGAAAGTCAACGATTTCAAGAGTGTGAAGTTAGCTGCACGTTTTTTTATACCCGTATGGTGAAACCAAAGGGTATATTAACTTTGCTTTACCGTTTGTAACGCCAAGATCCCGTCATCACACACAAAAATGAATTACACCAGTGTGTTTAGAATGATAAAAAAAATTGAATTTTCCATGTCCGTCCGTCTGTCCGTCCGTCCGTCCGTCTGTCCGTCCGTCCGTCTGTCCGTCTGTCCGTCTGTCTGTGTGTGGCGCGGATTGCGGGCGTACGGATTGAGCTAGAGACTTGAAATTTTGCGCAGATTCGTTTTTCGTAAAATGCGAGGCTAAGTTCGTTAATGGGCAAAAATAGACCATTAGGGGGGGTACCCCCCATACGAACGAAAACGTTTTTTGCGAATATCTCAAAAACGGTAAATGTTATCAAAAAAGTTCAAGAACAAAAGTTATTTAGGATATGATTCTACATAAAACTCCCATACATCAAAATCCGATTGGAATAAGTTTTAAAAAATCTTATTGGAAAGTTTGCCTTCAAAGTGGAATTTTGATACAACTGTTCGAATTTTGATACGAATATCACCATACGGGTCTTGAATAATTGCCAGATTGGCAATTATAGCTTTTGTTATGTTTTAAAATTGAGATTGCATTGATTGACGCATAATTGTGTTACCAGTAGCAAATTCTTATGTGACAGAGACTTTCCCTGCTTTTTGGATAATGAGATAAAAAAAATCTAACAAGACGGGAAAACACAAATAAGAAAATTTCAATTGAAGTGGAAAATATTACATGCGGATTGAAATGTAAGTCGATTGTAACAATGAATTGGAAACGGTTGGAAAAGTGTTTTTTATTTGGCAAAATTTCAAAATTTAAAATTTTCTTGAAAACAATACTTTATTATTTAGCTTTTATTTGTATGCGAAAGTTAAAATATACGTAATTAAAGTTGTTCATTTCGGAGTATTATATTAATTGTGTTTCTTTTGTTGTTTAATCCATCTTAATAAATTTTATCTTATGTTGAAGAAAGACATTAACCGAAAGCATTAAAAGTATGAAAATTTACAAAGGCCCCCTCATTTTATACCAAAACTTCTTGGGTGAAAATTTTGTATGCTGAGTAAGGCCTATGTTACACACGGCAACTTTAAGCGGCGACTTTTCTTAAGTATAGGGGAGAGAAGTGAGGGAAGCGGTGGCCCCTCACTTCTCTCGCCTATACTTAAGAAAAGTCGCCGCTTAAAGTTGCCTTGTGTAACATAGGCCTAAGAGTAACAATAATCACATAATATAGAATTCACTCTTAGAATAAGGAAAAAGTTGAACATTAAAAGTTTTCAAATTTAAATTGTATATAAATGATGAAATGGTCAAGATATTTTTATTTAGTGACGAGAGTCATGTTATTTTGTGATATACACATACAAGATTAAAAGGAAATAAGACAATTTCTATTATTCGGATGAAGTATTTTGTCAAACAGTTAAATACTGAATGGGAATTTTAATAAGTTTTCTTGTAAGTTATTATGTCCCAACTTTTGTCTTACTATACTTAAATTTTATTCAGTTTTTTTTTGACCAACATCCATCTGAATTCCTGTTTTAGTACGGGATGGTTTTGTGTCTGGTATCAAGACAACACTTAACTTGATCATAAAACGTGAAATACAGGCAATACAGTGTTGTTTTTTTTTTCATTTTTCCCTTCTTGGTACTGAAAATATGTCGGTTATCGTACATGTCGGTCGTCGTATTGGTTTGCGCAATTACGTTATAAAATATTTAAGAATATATCCTTGTTTGGCTATCATCTTTTTTCTGTTCTGCTTTGGGGAGGTCGTGCATTATTACTAACCATTTCGGTATTAATGCCATTAAGGGATCGTATTTCTAAAGAAGTGAAAGAACCAACATCCTTGGACGTATACACCATTCTAATATTTTTATTTTAATATACGATAAGTAGTACACGAAAAAAATACAATATATGCGTATGACATGATGATGTAGGGGGCGAGGAAAAATCATAAAAATTAATTTTCCCTTTTATTTCCCTTCAACATTTGTTTGCATGTGTGTGTGTGTGCAATAATGTTATGAATGGATGGAATGAAAGCAAGAATCTGGCCATCGTTAATCATTAAATAAAAAACTAGTGACGCTTTTATTGGGCAATATTGTGGGGTAATCACAAAAAAAAAATCTTTGTTAAATTATGTTTCCACTTGAATCTAATATTGCTGGAATTACACAATTTTTGATTGTTAATTGATTTATATTTGATGTTCAAAACCCTATATAATCCCATTGCCATTTGTATTATTAAAACCCATGACATTGTGTTGAACGAGAAAATAAAAATTGTACATATTGTTGAAAATAATATTAGTTTTTTATTTCGAAATATTGTTACATCGACCATTAATAGCTTTCAAAGAGGAATTTTATGGGGATTGACAAAAGCATTTTTTCAGTTTGAAGTGGATTCCAGATTTCTAGGAATTCTTTTGAATGTAAATATTTGCAAATATCATATTTCAAAATGTTAGTATGAACACCACAGATGTTTAAACGGGCAATACATTTTCTTTAAACATTATTTTTCTAAAAAAATACTTTGTGGGGGAGTGGTCGGAAGTAAAAAGAAAAACTGTCGATATTCTTTTGACTAACTATATTTATTATTACAAAGAATTCATTTACACCGATATTTTGCGAGGTAATAATTTACCGACTCTTTCGGACGGCGGATCGATTGGGAAAGAGAGCGAATTTGACAACTTAAGCCCGTAACAGATTGACCGGCAGTAGCAGTGCAGTAGCAGTGGCAGCAAAATGTTCTGATAGGCTGAAATCCGACAACATGCCGATACATGCAGTGAAAATATTTTTGCTGCTCGGTCATCGGTGAGGTTCGGTTATTCAAAAAAAGCGCCAAACGATATAAAAACATTTGACAGCTAAAAGAAAAAATCAACTCAGTTTCTTTGAAGACTTAGTGTGTGCTTAATATTAGTTTTTATTAAAAATGGAAGAGAAATTGATTAACAAAAAAACGAAAAAGCTGAATTTGATCTGAAATCTGAGACACTAGTAACCGAATGTCAAAATGTTGCTGCCACTCCATGTGAAATCCAATGTGTTTCAACGAACAGCATTTCTCTATTTACTACTACTGCTACTGCTACTGCTACTGCTACTGCTACTGCTACTGCTACTGCTACTGCCGGTCAATCTGTTACGGGCTTTAGCCCTGGTATCGTGTTGCCATATCTTATGGTGTTGCCATAACTTCATCTGTTTTAGTAACATTTTTGCTAGTCAGCCGTGTATCGAAAAATGATTACACTGGCCGACACACATTTTGGTCCACTCGATGAAAATGATTTTTTTCGGTAATTTGGTACCGTCGATTTCAAATTTGGTATCGTTGGACCGCATTCAGACGATAAGTTTTTTGATTCATGAATCACGGCAATTCTCTTTTAAACATTCACGAATCATTCACGGTCATTTACACGGTAAATGTTTTGACGTGAGTCTTTTTGACGTTTATGAAAGTTTTTGTCGTAAATTAACATGAGCGAATACGAATGAGAGCAAAAAAGGAATAGAGAAAACGGACTTGAAATAACTTATGGTGATTCAAAAGTTGGTGATTCACCAACTTCTCGCCCCTTCTACACCTCACCCCTCTTACCCTCGTCTGGCCGTGACGTGAATCAAAAAACTTATCGTGTGAATCCGAACTTGTTTTCAAAGAGAGTGAGCTCAAGTTTCTAAGCGCGGTATTACACACGGCAACTTTCGGGCTTACTTAAGCCGATTTTCGGGAGAAACGACTGCGGAGGGAAAAGTTGCCACTCGAAATCATGGCTTATCGACAATCTGCATACATGCAAAGCGTGTGAACCGGTTTGGGAAAAGTAGTAGGCAGAAATCATTTTCGTTCTGACCGTCAGCAGGTAAAGATCTTGGGAAGTATATGAGCAGCAGCAATTTCAATGGTTTGAGTCCACACACACATGTAAACTTGTGTAGCATATGCAAACAGGATTGGCTTATTTAAGCCACAAATGTAAGCACATTGGCTTATTAAGCCCAAAAGTTGCCGGCTTAAATAAGCCAAGTGTAATACCGGACTAGGACATGCTTGATGGTTCATACCTTTGAGCCTGTTCACATTGGTTGAAATAGTCCGACTAAATAGGACGGATGAAAAATTGCTCGTGTTCGCATTGAGACTATTTCAACCAGTAGCTGTGAGCAATCAGACTGGCGTGAAACATTTGGGAAACGGAACAGTTCTAAAGAATTGCAAGTAATACGTGGCTGCCTCTTGCTCTGCGACGTGTTGCATCGACGACGACCGAAACAATAATGACAATGGAACACATTCAGTGTGGCAACCAACCAATCAGAGCACGACAGGCGGAACTCTGAGAATGGAGTTTTTAGTTTTGAGGATGATTTTCCTATCAGCAGTCCCACTTCCTCACCTTGCCCTAATGTTGCCAGTTTCTGTCCTATTTAGGCGGACTATTTCAACCAATGTGAACAGGCTCTTTATGGTTATTTAGGGGTGGCCTCTAGCTTTTCTAGATTAAAATTTCGTAACAAATTTCTTTTCAGCTGGCCTTCGTACACTATTTAAATTCGCCTGGGAAGTTTGCGATTTGATGGGACCGCAACATTTGTAAGGTATCGATACAGAGGACAATGAAAACGCGCCACACGTTCGATCCAAACTTTAAAAACCAATTTACAAAACACCATAAACTTAAAAAAATTTCATCAAAAATCTGAATTCTTCGTTTCACAGAAATATCAATAATTTAATAACATCTTAGATTGTAAAATTATTTTCAATCAAATTATAAATTTGAATGGAATGCAAAAGTCTTTAATTAAATATGAATTTTTTGGCAATTAAATATCAATCATGTCAAAGTTGAAATTCCAAAAATAAAACGAAAAACGTTATCCCATTTTTCAGTCATTTATCATAAATTTCGTTATATTTCCGAATAATGATAACAGAGAATGGGTCTGAAATTAATTTTTATCCGTTAAGCAATCATCGTTACAATGATATCGAATTATGCTGTTGTAGCAAGCAAGTTACATGCACGTAGAATGAGATAAGGTTTAACCAAAGCAGTTTTGATAAAGGAAATATAATTTATACCAATAATAATCACCCTTCCGGGCACTTGTAGCATTCGGAAAAATTTCTTATCATGGACCTTTTATAATATGCCACTCAACTTAGTACAGCTTAGCCAAGGCCTAGTCCGTTGCCATATTTTAGCCACCCTCTCGATGTGACTGAAAGTCATCATTATCCACCCATTCCACACCATAAAACTAAAATTGAATTGTTTTGGTAACAAGGGTGAACACTTGTACGATGGTGCCATAACCGTCAATTTAAAACACTCGAAAAGTTTTCTAATTAGAATGGTTTGACGCCTACCCGCAATTCAACAAACAACTAAAAATGTATATACGAAATCCGCAAAAGGAAACACATTCACTGTGTGTGTCCTGTGGGAAAAAGCCGGATATGCGATACGGAGGGGATTGTGAACGGTAGCGGGTGTACGACTGGAAAAGGGTGTTAAAAACCCAAAAAACAATCTTCCATATAAAATAAAGACTTTACCCCTCAACTGTTTCTTCTTTAAAGTCCTTTTAGACTCTTTCAATGACCGGGAAAAAAAAAGAAAATAAAATCAATGGAACAAGCAAAAAAAAAAAAACACACAATTTTCCTACCATCTTTTCACCCCGATTTCGGAAATAAAGGGAAAATCTTTGCGGTTGTATTCACAATAAATTGATAACCTTCTAACAAGAACGCAAATCCTGTTAAGTGGCTACCAATTAAGAACTTTTATTTATCTCGTATACAAAGTCGTTATTTGACAATTTGCCAATCACATAAATTCCATAAAGTTATACAAGTTCCAACCTACACCATAATTGCTATCTCTAATGAGAGTACTTGAGAGTAAAGCGAGAGGGATGAAAAAGTGTTCATAACAGTCAGTATACAACTTGAAGCTAAATCCCATCGTTATAATACTGGGTACTTGCTTAAATACGATTCATTCACACTATAGAGGCTTAACAAACTAAAGTGGTCTTCTATACAGACACAGACCGAAAAGGCGACTATAAAACGAGAAACATTCGAATTCGTTTCATTTTCCCTGCTATTCCAGTTTCATTTGGTATCGAGAGAGTCCCCTCCGTTTCTGTTCGCATTCCTTTGCGAAATAAAATACCAGTATTATTACTGGGTAGAATAACTGTACGAATGTCGCAAATCATTTTCTCCTCGAGGCGAAACCATTAATATCGATTGGTTACCGCCAATTCAATACTTTGTCACTAAACTCCATTTTTACCCTAACTTGGCCGTTATTCGCAACCTACCCCATCACATCGTTTTATAAACGCTTCCATCACCCCAAATAAATTCGACATTTACTCTTCTGATATTAAACGCACAGCCTCCACAGAAGGACCGACGGACGGACGACGACCAACAGATACCGACGAACGCGGTGTGGCAATCATTTGTGAAAGATATTTAACCCTCAACCGTCCCTCGGCGAGGCTGACAATGATGGTGACAATCGTGGATGAGTTGTTTCTTAGGTAAGAGGGTTGATCGGTTGGCTGGTTTGGCAGTACCAAATGGAACTCAAAGACCGTGTAGTGGGGAGATTTCCCGATGCTACAAAAAGAGCACAAGTGTCGGTTTTGATAGGAACTGAATAAAAACAGCAAAGTCTGCACAATCTCTGACATTTTTTTTTGTCTTTTATCAATTATTTGCCCCCAACAAGTTACCCAAACCATGATATTCGACACTGGAAGTGTGGCCTTTTTTTCTTCAATCACTTTCATCCCCTAAAATAGAATCAACGAACAGAAGAGCAAGACGATGAAGCATCATGAAATGAAATAAAAGTACATACAGTAAGACTGGAGTAAATACAGTGTAAACTAAGGAGTAGAGATTTAGGATTGAAAAATCCCTTGAAATCAAAAGTTAAAAATTTAATTGATTTAAATAAACTCAACTTCAAAATTGTATGTTTTATTTTAATGTTAATATGGAAATATTGAAGATACTGTGAAAGATGGGCTTTGTTATGCAGATAAAAAAAGAAGAGTAAAATGTCACCACAAACACTAACTTCCCACAATTCTACTGTAAAATCACAAAAATTGGTAGATTTCACAACAAATTTTATAAAATTGACTTTTTTTTCGTAACTATTGGCTGTCGAAATAAGTTTTTTGATTGTATTTTCGATTTCTGCTAATAAATAATCAAATTCACTCCTTTTTTCTCTGTACGTATCTTTGAAAGGCTACCCCAAAGTGGGGCTTAAGCGGAAAATACAATTACCCCGACACAACATTTAGGGCGACATTTCAGATTTTAAACTCATAGTATTCTATGCTTCTGTATACAATCAATCCGACTAATTATGCCGTCGTGAAAAATTCAATCGAATTTAACTTTTGTCGGTCAGCTGGCTAGCAACCTTTCATGATTGATTCAAAATGAAATCTTATGGAGACGTCATAATATCAATATTTCGTCATTAAAAAAAAGTATTAGGAAATAAAGTTCGTATGCTGGGTTGTTTCTCTCTCTCTCTCGGCTCTACAACCGGTTTCCGGTCTTGGCATGTCGCCGGTCACGTGCCGATGTCCTCCAGAGTTGGTTACATTTCTATTATGTATGATAATGGGTAACAAAGAATGTTATATGTGGCTCACAGTTCCATTGTCAAATTCAATTAAAAAGCAATTGAAGTTTAGAACAGCAAATTGTGTGGAATTGTATATGGGGGACAACTTTGTGGCCGTAATCTGTCGCCGTAAATGTTGTGTCGGGCCAATTGTATTCCGGCCTTTACTCGAAAACAATTACTAGAAACCAGTAAAGTTAATTAACCAGTTTGCTTCGTTTACATCGTCTACGGTGGGAAATTTTTAACGATCCTTTAAACTTTTTAGGTTCACATATTTATCTTAACTAAATTGAGTTTAAATTTTCAACCAAGAAAGTTTAAAATTTATAAACAACAACATCAGAAAGTCTTTTGAACAAAATAGGTTAAATTTTCATCTTCCTGGTTGGTTTTATAACCAAAAAATTCGAATTTTTAACCCAAAAGAGGGAGTTCCTGTTCGAGGGGAAATTGCAACATTTGTAAGGTTTTTCTGGAAGGTAGAAATTGTCACATTTGTAAGGGTGTTTGCTATAACCTTTTTTGAATAATTTGATATCACTGATTTTGAATTTGGAAGTGGTTTGGCTATTCTTAACACGTTGGCTACCATGTGAGTCACCGGTGTACACACACTATTGTCATTACCGTTAGTTTCTCAAGTTCCATGGTTGAGTGCAGTCGCTCGTGCGGTACAAAGGGGTTTTTTTTGTCCGTTATATTTTATTCGATTCGTTGGTTTTTGTCAGTATTGATCTTGTGTTCACTGGTGACTCACAAAGTACAGAAATGATTTTTGCGTTTTTTCCCAGTGTATACTAGCGGAGTAAGCGTTTTTTTTGGCTGGTAGCCAACGTGCGAAAAGAGAATTCTTTTTTTTTAGATCAAAGATAGTAATTTTCTTTATTAATAACAAAAAATTATTCAACGATTGGTGGTTAATAGCTTCAAAACATTTATTTACATTCAATTCAAATTCTGTTTTACAGTTGAAATCAAATGATTTTGTCAGCATCTTAGTTTGATTTTTGAACAGAAGCAGGTCTATTGCAGGTTAGCCTAAATTACTGTAATTAAATAAGAAATGTGAAAATATTTATTAACAGGCAGACCGTAGTTAAATAAGACAGTAAAATAATTCTAAAAAAATCAATCGACTTTGAAGGTTAGCCATTGGAAAATTACTTGCAACATTTAAATTTTCGTATCATTCCGATTTTGAAGGGTTTTCCTGTATTTAGTTGGATGAATGGTATGATATAAATATACTAAAAGCCCTATAAGATCCATTATGCTCCTTCATCGACATCCATTGTCTTTTTTGTCGTCTGTCGTCCCGGTGACTCTTGGTATGCCATATCCCATCCCCAAAATATTTCTTTTTATTTCGATTACGTACCCTTAGGTAATACTTTGCCGTACTCCGACTAGGATTGAACGTAAAAATGGCAAACGACTACCAAACGAATGAACAAATGATCCAACGATGAAACTAAAATTGTGGCAACTATACGTACATAAGGGAGAATATATAAAATGCGAGCTAGGGAGTAGGTATACGTTGTTCACAAAAATTCGAATTGTGCCAGTCCAATTACAAAATTGCCCGGGGTAGAGTGGTTAACAATGATCATGGCATGATGGTGGTAAAGGTGGTAAGATTTTTATTTATTTTTTCTTTGTCTTTTATGATTTTTTTTTTGAAAATAATGGCATCTCAAACTAAAAAAGAAATCACGTCTGCGGAATATCAGGAGATTTAGGGTTGGTGGTGGATCCTGTCGCTTTTTATTATTTTTCTAATTGAAACGAATGTTTATTTTGTTTGTTTCATTCGAACTAACCCCATTACACTCCGGTTTACAAAAACCTACATTTCCCCACAACAGTTTAATAAAACATGGTGGAAACTTGAAGAGGAATAAAAGTTGACCGAGCTTTCTCGGTCAACCTTTAACTTTTATTCCACTTGAAGTTTTCATTCTTATCCGTGTTTTGTATTCCGTATTATTTTTATTGTCAATGGATTTTTTTTTATTGAAAATAACGTTTTGCTTACTTTTCAGGAAAAGCAATTTATTGATGTAAGCAATGGAAAAACGGAAAGTTTCAAATGAACATTTAAATAAGATATTTTCTAGTTGGAGAAAATAAAAAAGACATTTAGTTTTTTACGCAGTGCAATAAAGTAATGGAGTTCTGAAAAAGTCTTAATTTTGTAAGAATTTCGTGGAAATTTATTCTGGAATGGAGAAAAATCTCAGTTTTGCTATATGTATGTTAGAAGGCTCATATAAATGCTTTCTTCATGTCAAAAATCAATTCAAGTTTTTATGCCAACTGAGAAACCGTATTTACGGTTGAATAGTTACAAATTTTATTGTAAAATATCTTATGTTAATAGCACAAAACTTTTTTATAAAAAAATTACGTCCCCACCAGGGATGGCCCCAATTTGCCTTAGGAGGGAAGTAGATTCGACCAAAAATAGTAGTAGATTGATACTAATAGTAGCAGATTTTCAAAAAAAAAACCTTTTCTACCTATGCCGATATACCAATTTGTATAACTAAAGCTAAATAGCTTTATCATTCATAATACCAACATCGTTACAATTTTTTGGTTGCTTCATGTATTTTACAAAAAATAGTAGTAGATTTGATTTACTACGACTAAAGCTTTTGATGGCCAAAAAAGTAGTAGATTTACTACAATTGTAGTAGAGGGACATCGCTGGTCCCCACCCAATTTTCTCTACAACTTGCCGAGTTATAAAACATTAAAAGTACTTCAATTTTTTTTTACAAAATCTTAAATATCTCGATTACGGTAAAATATATCGATTTAAGGTAAATGGGAAAAATGTAGAGAGTATTCATATGTTTAATTAATTTTTTTTTACAAAAAACCGTTAGTTTGCAAACAGTTTGTGAAAATATAGTTTATTACTTTTGACTGAAAATATCTCGGAAACGGTAAAACTATCGGATAAAATCTAGTTGGAGAAAATAAAAAAGACTTTTAAAAAGATAAAATCCTGACTTTATTCAATTCATCTCATACACGGAACCACCAAAAAACCGTTAGTTTTCGGGATAATCACAAAACCAAAAGATTTTTTTTAATTAACGATATCTCGATAACGGTTTGAGATATGCAGTTCTACTAAAAGACAAAAATGTAGGAAATTTTATTGTCTTTTAATTTTGTCACCCATAAGACTACTGAAAACGCGAAATTTCGGAGTAAATAACAAAAAAATGAAATAGCGATTTTTAAAAAGCCGCCGCCATTTTCATAATTCCGGTTAACGGATTTCCACCAAAATTTTGGATCGTTCCAATCCAGGACCAAACATCGTGGCTCTAGCTCCAGTAGTTTTTGAGAAATCTTGTAGGCTAATAGATCGACCGACACAAAAAGATTTTTGTGAAAATGCATCAATCGAGGGCTCGGGAAATCGTTTTTATGCAAATTTAAGACGCCGGAACTTTTCATGGATACAATACTTTGTTATACTTTGTATAAGAAAGTAAAAAGGAAATGAGAAGATTTAAATTTTTATAGAGTTTTTATCAAATTTTTGAAGAAAACAAATTGACTTTTCCAAAATTTTCTTTCCAGATTTTTTTAAAGCAAGAAACTATTTAACCTGTTTGTAAACTTAATAAGGCATAAAGGATTTAAGTGAAATTTGAAGTTTAAATTAATTTCCTAGTCTAAAATCATCATTTCTGCCTAAAAAGCTTGTTTGATCCGTCGAATGACAAAGTTTAAAAAAAAACGTGTTAAACATGAGAAACGACAAAAAATGCCTTCCGGACAAGCTTTTTAACGAATTTAACATTGTAAGTCTCAAGAAACTTTTCTACATCCTAAAGAAACTTGTTGCTTGTAACTTTTAAAAGCCACCAATGTAAAATGTTAAAAGAAATTACCTATTAGGAAAGTCCCTTTTTACTAAGAAACATTGTCGTATATAATACCTTTTTAGAGAAAACTTTTCACTAATAAGCGTTAAGAGCAGCTGCTCATCTGAATTTACAAGCAACAGCCCTATATGTAATATCTTGGTTGTGTGTGTATATGTTAAGCAATCTAAATGTACTGATTCAATTACCGTTTTCGGTTAAGTAAAATTAAAAAAAAAATTTCCTTGTAATTCATTATACACAATTTGCATTAACAAAAGAAAAGTTACTTTTTAAGAAAGTTTACCTTTTGCTGGGGAATATGTCTGGACAAAATAGGAGTAAATCGAGCCCAGATAATATTCTATGCTTTTCTCTTCAAGGGTTTATTAAAATTTTAAAATTTTGCATTTTTTGTATCAACGTTTGTTAAGCGACTAGTTTGCAACCATTTTAAAGCCAAAGTTTGTAGTGGCTTTTTTGGATTTTGAATGTGAATTCTATTGATTTCCTCGAATAGTACACAGAAAGAAAAAAAATAGTAAAAATAGTTAAAAATGCGTGAACCTACGAAAATAGTTGTTTAACCATGCTTATTCTTCTCAAAACTTACTACAAACGTACTTAATTCAACTATTAAATTGTCAAAAATGTTTGTAATAGTTGGATTAAGTACGTGTGTTGTGTAGTAAGTTTTGAGAAGATTTTACCACGTAAGCATGGTTAAACCATTATTCTCGTAGGTTGACGGAATTTTAACTATTTTTTTTCTTACTGTGTATTAGTCAAAAATTTGGATATAACTTATTTCGAGTTATTTTCGCACTGACAATAAAATTTGGATCTAACTTATTTCGCGTTATTTTTGCACTGACAATAAGCGTGTGTTTGTTAGTTTGTCCTTCCCTTAAAATCTATGAACAACAAATTTCAATTCGTTCTTCAGTATACAACAATTCATACTTCCCTCGTGATTTAAAACCCCTCTCCATATATCATTTGAACCCATGAACTGATTTTGATCATTCTATTGAAATTTTTTGATTTTAATATAATTAAACTTTGTGGAAACGCTTTTACGGCTACCCTCAGAGAAAAATCTAGTAAATAGTACGAAAATGGTGTAAATATTACCAAAAAACGAGCCAATCGAATTTTTCATAGATTTAACGATTCGCGTGTCGTAAACCCAACAAAAAAAATTTCGTTGAATCTACGAAAATTTCTTTAAATATACGAAAAAAATTGGCGAAGCAAATTTTTCTTGTTTTCGTAAACCTTACGAAATTATTTCTCTGAGTGTAGAATAAAAAATTCTCGGACAAAATTTCTCTTTTTTTATATACATAGTTCCAGCCAGAGCTTGGGTGAATACCAGGGTTGGGACTTGAGGATGTGTAAAAGGTACTATTTTTGCCCAAAAAGGGTACTAGATTGAGATAATGTGGTACTAGATTTTTTTTTCACTATCTTGCAACCAAAATCGTTTTTTATAGGAGTCAAGAAAAATCTAAATCTCGTAATATTAGAAAAAAAAATCGTGTCTTTAGCGCTGTAAAGATAACCGTTCTCGGTCAAAAAATACTCTAGAAAAACTCCAAAAACTAATAAAAATTGTCTAGATGTATTTGTTTTAAATTTTGGCTTTTATTTCAACTTAAAATTTTTGTATAAACTCCATCTAAAAACTTGAATTTCGAGAAGTATTTTGAGCTATTGCTATATAAATCATATTTCCATGACCTACGATTGATTTTCATATCTCCCTTAAATAAGACGAATTCAGTAGTCTTTAAGTAGGGTTTAAGAGTTGTGGCGGGATGATTTAAAAAAGTACTTTTTTTTCTAATACATAGAAAACTGATGTCTTTTTAAAGGGAGCTATAAATTCAGATAAAATCATATTTTATATAAACCACGAAAAGGTACCAGATTCATGGGCTGTGGTACTAGGGTACTAAATGAGTCAAAAAGGTACTAGATCTAATACATAGGTACTAAAGTCCCAACCCTGGTGAATACCCTTAAATGCCGAAGCACAGCTTAGGCTGCAAACAAAGTAAATGCGACGAACGATGCGATACGATGCACGATGCGATAAAAACGGCGAGTACACACAGTGATGTGTCCGATGTAAACGACCGTTGACAGCTGTGAACTTCAAAAGTTTTTTCACAAACTCTGAAAATGTCACTTGATTTTGTTCTTGCTGAAAATTCTGCCACAGCTTTCTTTCTTTTGTTCTGTAGAGATTCATCTCTATTTGTTGGATACCAATCCACGAAATAAATCAGGGCAGAATATTGTACGGCGAGTTTCATCATCTTTATCCTGTTTTAAGAAAACATCCAGACCGCTTCCGCAATTATTTTCGAATGGACATGGACACATTCGATTACATTTTAGGATAAACATTACCATCTTTTTCCAAATCAATTGCAATCAGCTCCCAAACTTTATCTGTGTACTTGTTGTTTTTGTGTAGTGTATGTCTTTTATCGAACAGAACATTTTTATTTCTGACCAACTCAATCAATTTTTCCACGTTCATTGGTTCTTCCACTAGTGAAAAAGATGTTACTTGGATAATTATACGTTTAATAAAAATATTTTACTTACTTTTCAGAAAATAATGGCGAGATTTAATGGCGAGATGCTAAACGATGTGTACGACAGAATGCTTGCCATTCTATCGCGTCGTTTACATCGTTCAGCATCGTGTATCGCATCGTCGCCACTATGGGCGCTTCCATTTAGTTCAATGGTTTCCTTAGCATCGTGCATCGTATCGCATCGTTCGTCGCATTTACTTTGTTTGCAGCCTTAGGATGGCTATGTTTTGAGGAGGGTATTAATTCGTCTCCAGTTTTTTTCAAGAGTGCAGTGTAACGTATTTTATGGACAGGCCCTTGGTCCATTCTTCAATTGATTAAATTTATTTTGCAAGATTCAAACAGGCTATAATTAATTTTATTTGCTTGTTTGCATATTGAAAAAAAAACTTTATTTATATGAAGAGGGACGAAGGACCCTTATTTAAATGGAAAGTTTTTTTCGTGATTTTCCATGGTGCGTCAGGTTGAAAAAAAATATTAAGACGAAAAGTAAAAGTATTTAGTGTTATTATGTACATTAAAATTCAATTAAACAATTTTACTATACAAACATATACTTTTTGCAAATTTCGCGGAAATTGTTTTTTTTCGCCAAATTTCCCAATTAAAGAAACTACCCAATAGTGTATTAGACTACTAAATTGCATAAAAATAGATTTAATGGTGTTTTTAAGTCAAAAAAAGTATAAATCGAAGATCGGGTATAAAATCTAGTAATTAATATTTAAAAAAAGTTTTTTTTATTGTAAATTTCATTGACCACATGCACAATTTTTTGGCAAGAATGACGATTTATTTTTGAATAAGATAGTCATCAGCAATAAGTTTCGCCGGATACAATTATTACAATTGAATGCTTTTTTGCAGTATGAAATCATTGTATAATTTTCAATCAACTTGATTGATGTTTCTCATTGAACAATCACTGAATTGATAAAAATATACATATATGTACAAAAAGGATTGATATATAGGAGGATGTGAAATTCAATTTTCATAAATATTACAAAATAATGATAGCTACCAATAAATTTTAGTAATTGATCAAAAAATCTGGAAAAGGTACGAAAATAACAATCATTTGCCTATTGAACCGATGAATGCATTTTTTTTTTTTGTTGTTGTTCGTAAAACTCTAATTGAGTTTCATTTCGGTTAAATTGGACACGTCAACCAGAAAACATTCAATTAATTTTCGGAGATTAGCAAATTTTAATTAACTTCCATGAATTCACGTATATTTGCCATAAACAAATTCCAAATTGAACTCAACCACATTGTTTTTAAGGGTGAAATTTAACCCATTTATGGCTAGTGGACGAGTAAAATTGACCGGATGATGGCTAGCTGAGGTTGTGCGGAATTTTTCGTATGAGTGCATTCGATAGTCAAGCTCATAATGCACACTATAACCCCCCAAAATAGATAACAGATCCGGCTAAATTGCTATTTCACATCTCAATTTATGAATAAACTGCAATCCTTTAAAAATGGTTAATCGAAAAATCTCCCCACTGCTGGTCCTCAAAACGAGGTATACCTTGAATAAAATTGTGTCGATGGTGTACAAGCCACTACATGGAAAACTATGTTTAAAAAGTTTATCCGTGGTTACTAAAATATTAGGTTTCATAGAATGGTTTTATGTCAACTTTAAACACTGATATTATAGGTATTTGTCCACGGAATGGGTTTTAAATTGCATTTTTTTTTAAATCGGGGAATAAAATTTATAAAATGGGTCATTTGTGGTTTTTTTACTTTATGTAAGTAAATCTTTTAAATCTGCATAAAATCCCAATAAAATTTTTTGAATCTGTTAAAAATTCAGTTGCAATTGGAATCATACTAATATATAAAAATTAGTTGGTGTCTGTCTGTCTGTCTGTCTGTCTGTCTGTCTGTCTGTCTGTCTGTCTGTCTGTTCCTCTTTCACGCAAAAACGGCTGAACCGATTAACTTGAAATTTGGCATGAGTGTCTGTGGTAGTTCTGGTTCCAACATAGGCATACGAAGAAGTAGCGCGAGGGGTGGGGGGAGTAAGGGGAGGGTGATTTCGAAACTTAGTTTTTGCGCTATGTTACTCTTTCACGGGGAAACTACTGAACCGATTGGCCTGAAATTTGTTAAAGATTGCGTATCAGAAATAAGAGCCAAACAAATATTTTTTGGATTTTTTTACCCTTTAATCTTGATTTTATTTCTGATAACCCACAAATTTATTTCCTCCTTTTTATTACATTTTTATAATTACAGACTTTTTAAATTTTAACTTGCCTCTGCTACAAAGAAAGAAAAAAAAGTTAAAATTGCGTCAACCTACTAGAATAGTGGTTTAACCATGCTTACGTGGTAAAATCTTCTCAAAACTTACTACACACGTACTTAATCCAACTATTACAAACATTTTTGACCATTTTATAGTTGAATTAAGTACGTTTGTAGTAAGTTTTGAGACGAATAAGCATGGTTAAACAACTATTCGTTTAGGTTGACGCAATTTTAACTATGTTTTACTATTTTTTCTTTCTGTGTATAGAGGCAAATATTGTATTAAATATTTTTTAAAAGCTTTTATTTAGCTCGCTATCTTGTTTGTTTGTTTGTTTGTCGGGGTCAAATCTTGCAACCCAATTTTGACCCACTTCCACTTGTCCGATTGACTTGAAATTTGGCACACTTATATAAGTCCGATGACAATACAATATTTTCACTATTTCGTCGTTGTAAGGATAACGGAAGGTCCATAAAAAAAAAATCTATTCTGGGGGTTTTTGAGGTCGCTGAATTTTCCGGAAAAAAATCTATTCTGGGGGTTTTTGAGGTCGCTGAATCCGAATCTGTCATTAAAAAGTCTGTAAGGATAACGGAAGGTCCTGTAAGGATAACGTGATTATCCTTTTCTCCAAATTTTCCGGAAAAAAATCTATTCTGGGGGTTTTTGAGGTCGCTAAATCCGAATCTGCCATTAAAAAGTCTGTAAGGATAACTGAAGGTCCTGTAAGGATAACGTGATTATCCCTTTCTCCAAATTTTCCGGAAAAAAATCTATTCTGGGGGTTTTTGGAGTCGCTGAATACGATTCTCAAGTTAAAAAGCCTGTAAGGACATCTCAAATGTAAGGATATATATTCGAAGACTAAAAAGAACAAAATAAAAAAAAATAAAAAAAAAAATTTTAAAAAAAAGCTTTTATTAAAAAAGAATGCACTAAAAAGAAAAAAATAATTTTCTGGATGCTGTGTATCACAAATATAAAAGCTTTATAACGCGAGATAAAGCATAAAACAATAAAATAAAAATTTATCTCGCTTTTAAAAAGCTTTTATATTTGTGATACACAGCATCCAGAAAATTATTTTTTTTTTTAGTGCATTCTTTTTTAATAAAAGCTTTTTTATAAAATTTTTTTTTTAATTTTTTTTTATCTATATTGCAGAGGAAAATTGTTTAACTGATTTAAAAAAAAAATCCCTAAAGCTGAAAAAACGGATTTAGGATTATGTTTCCAAACCATTTCATTTAATACCCCACACGATGGGTTACTTGGCATAATTAATTTATATACAATGTCGCTTGATAGCCACCATTTTGTTTTTTTTTTTGACGTATGCGTACATACAAATAGTATTGTCACTGGATTTATATGTAAGTGTATTAAAATTCTGTTACAAGATTTGACCTTCTAAAGCAAGTAACCGTACTAGTATTGTTGGTGTATGACACGTATCTGCCACTAGAAGTGTATCTAAGCCCAGGCGCGTACTGCGATGGATACCATGTTGAATACTGCAAAAGAGGCAATTTGAGTTGTGAACGCTCTCAAATTAAACACATGTTTCAGAAATTCAAATTGGCACTTTAGCAACATTTCACAGCTTTTGTGCAGTGCAGTAATAAACTGGCAGATATATGTCACACACCAAAAATGCTAGTGGGGAGGAGGCTTGTTTCTTGTCTAAGTTACAATTTTCGTTGGTATAGCATTGTTTTATTAAATTAAAACTTTCACTTTTTTTGGCTCTACAATTTACTATCACAATATTTTGTTTTTTCAGGTGGTCAAAAGATTCTGTAATTATGAACCAAAATTTGCGGTAATGCTGTGATAGCACTATGTTAGATGAAATGCAGTTAGACATTATTTATGATTTTCAATTTTTGAAGTAAAAAGTTCTAAAAGAAAAAGTAATTTTAGTGGAAAAACCAATTTGGTCTGTGAGCAGCCTTTTGTTATTACGACAACATGATTGCATATTCGCCACAATTTTATGTAATGAGAGTGGAATAAACTGAGATGGGTTTTACTTTGTAACCGGGTTTATGATTATCAGGTGAATTCACGTTCAAGTTGCGACATTTTAAAATATATTCTCGTACACCTGCAGCAAACATCAACTTAAAATATGTAAACGTAACTATGCAGTAAAATTTTCCGTGTTGTTGTTGATCCCCGGTATACGATCTTTACTATACTTAACAAATATTTATTTAGCGTTAGTTCATCATTAAGCTTAACTGGAGCCAAGGCAAACATAAAACCATGTATAAACTGCATCGGAAAGTGGCTAAGAGAATGGACTTACAATCCACATCAGTGCGGGCATGTCTATCTATCTATAAGTCCAGTCACATGCATTGGATGTGAATGTGCACCCGACTCCCCCTCATAATGATATCCCTAAATTCACAATATACATTTCTTGGATAAATCAGTTAGATATAACACAGAATTGATGTAAAAGATGCTGTCCATAGATAGAGATACCATCTATAATCGTGTATGGACGGATATTTGGTGTTAAATACATATTTATACACATATGGTTGTAACATATTATTCACGAATGCATGAATGAATATATGTAAAATGTATAAATGTATCCGATATAAGCTGATATGAGGCAAACTAAATAAAATTGAGTTACGTAAAATTTCCACTTAGTTTCACTTACATAGAATGGTTAGTTGAATATCCATGGATACTCGTTCCTTGACGCCATTATCAGCAGAACATTGATATACGCCAGCATGATGTCGGTCCACGTTGTCCAAGATTAAGGTCGAACTATCCGATAGATGTGTTGTGCCAGAGAACACGTCCTTCTTGTACCAATAGATGGTCGGTACAGGATTCCCGGACGCCTTACATTCTAAGGTTACAGTGCTGCCCTTTCGTGCTGTCACTTGCCCATTGTGCGGCAGTGCCCTTAATGTGGGTGGCACTGTATCCATATATACATGGGCCGAATGTACATATATTTATATTTGAAAAGGATAGAAATTTTCACTAAATTATATATAACTGTATATAAAATTTTCACTATAATATGATCGGATGAATGGATGTGTATAGGGAATGGGAATTTCAGTTGTTGTGTGTACATTTTACATCTTTACAGCATCTAAACAATGTAACGCACATATTTATTTTGTTACTCTATACTCGAATTGAAAACTAGTAGTCCCAGATATAGAGCCAGACATTATAGACCCAGCAGGGACCAGGCGTATAGTAAAAACAGAAATTCGAATAAATCACTTGAGATTCTTGATGGAAGCTATGGGATTGTTACAGATGGATAGATGGAGTGGATTAGATCAACAAAACATAAGATCGATGGAATGGGGAAGGTAAAATACTTTGGGAACGATAAGCATATTCAATCATATTGAAATTAAATTACCTAGAATTTCAACAGTATGGACCTGATCACGGGTCTCCTGGTCACCAATTTGGCAAATATAATCTCCAGCATCTTGTGTTTTCACACCACTTATTTGTAAATTATAATCACCGACTATCTTGAAGCGTGAATCCCTTGTTATTTTCAAGTGGCCTGCTGTTAGGACAGAATGCCCTTTTCTCCATAATAAAACATAGCTACCCAAATTCTGTACTTTACATGGTAACTCAATTGTTTCACCAATAATCGCTTTATATAAATGGCCACGTGAGACAAATTTTGGAGCAACTGTCGGTGTATCACTGTCCGGTATCGAACCGAATGAATTAATTTGTTGGCATATTCCTGAAAATACACAAAAAGCAACAAATAGTTTAATTTATGAAATTGTATTTTATGAACATTTTAGTTTTGGATATGAATTTTGCATAAATTAGTGTGTAAAAGCTTTTTTCTATAATAAAAAGATTTTAAATAATGAATTTTTAACGGGGTTGTGATGCGCGACAGAAGATAAGTTTCTAATTTTTTATTTTTGAAGGAAACAAAAATATACTTGACTTTG
Source organism: Chrysopilus asiliformis (assembly GCA_964034945.1). NCBI lineage: Eukaryota > Metazoa > Arthropoda > Insecta > Diptera > Rhagionidae > Chrysopilus > Chrysopilus asiliformis. Next base: position 108,894,204 of record OZ035962.1, read on the forward strand.
AACTATGAAAATTTTCTCCTGCGGCCCATTTCTGTTTTTTGGGATTCCTATCTAGATAGGACTGGAATTTGTGAATTTTTGTCTGCAATACATAATTTGTATTCTAGATTTTTTTATTGCACCTCGATAAGTTGAACTTCGACAGCCTTCAATTACTTGACAACCATAATTGTTCTTTTCAATGCCCTTTGAAGTGGCTTTTCATACTAAATGAACCTCGATAAATTCGTATATTGTTTCTGTCCCTTCTGGTTCGGCTTTTTGCGATTCGACTCTTTGTGGTTCCACTTAAAGAACGATGCACGATTTTGCCCCCCTAAACTAACTTTTAAATCAGTGTCGTTTTCACTTTGGTTGAATACTTTTTGGAAAGGGCACAGTCTCTAGTTTCATCCATATATGGCTTCAAGAGCCACCGAATTGCAGGGGGATGGTGAGGGGTTAACGAACTTTTTTTCGATTTTTCACAGAAATCATTGTAGAAATAGATGCCCGTGGGCTAACTTTTGAACCCGTGTAGTTTTCACTTTGGTTGAATACTTTTTGGAAAGGGCACAGTCTATAGTTTCATCCATATATGGCTGCAAGAGCCACCGAATTGCAGGGGCATGGTGAGGGGTTAACGAACTTTCTCGCGATTTTTCATATGATTTCTGCCATGATTTCTGTGAAAAATCACAAGAAAGTTCGTTAACCTCTCACCATCCCCCTGCAATTCGGTGGCTCTTGAAGCCATATATGGATGAAACTAGAGACTGTGCCCTTTCCAAAAAGTATTCAACCAAAGTGAAAACTACCGGGTTCAGAAGTTAACCCAGGGACACGAAAAACGCTATTTCTTGCATGATTCTTTAAGGCTAAAGTTACCGATCGTTTTACGACTCTATGGCCTATGTTACACATGGCAACTTTAAGCGGCGACTTTTTTTAAGTATAGGCGAGAGAAGTGAGGGGCCACCGCTTCCCTCACTTCTCTCGTCTATACTTAAGAAAAGTCGCCGCTTAAAGTTGCCGTGTGTAACATAGGCCTATATTTTCAAAACTTTTAAACCTTAGTTATTGGTGCAAAAAAGTTTTTTTTTGTTTTTTGACAAATTTTTCACAGTACGTCAAATTGTTAGAACAGCTATATTTTCGTATGTTTGAAATTTTCAAATGCTTTTCTTATAAAATCAGAGACGGATTTAGACAATCCCAGGCCTTAGGCGCAGGAGAAAATTGAGGCGTACATTCGAGGCTCCAGATCAGGGCTTTTCTACACTAAACTGCGGGCCGTATTACAAAAACTACGGTATCGCATTTATGATATTACCACTGAAATTTAATTTAAAAATTTACATACTTTGAACACACAAGAAAAAGAAATGCGCCGGAGTCGACATTTTTTTGACCAGTTTTAAAAAAAAATGTGAGGAATCCTCAATTGTAGAGCTCTGTATTGGTTTGTAAAATAATCTCGAAGCCATAATGTCCAGATGGAAGCCCCAACGACTAGATAGGAGGCCCCACAGCTGAATATGGGCCTCAGTAGCCCTGGAGAAAGTTGTAATTATCCACATTTTCTTACTAAGTTTACAAAAATATGTATTTCTCTCAATATTGTGCTCTTCACCCCCAAATCAGGGGAATCAGGGGCGCGTCTTTTGCGCCTAGCCGACAATCCGCGAAACGCATACCTAAGATTCGGTAACAGCAGCTAATCAGCAAATTTCTTCACCACTGAAATCCTAGAAATGTTGAATTCATTTTCTAAAGATCAATACATTGCTTTCATGATATGTAAGTTAGCAAAATTTTTCCCTACTTTGATAGAATTTAATTAAGTTCATTGGAATTTGTTCCCTTTTCTTTAAATACTATTCCTGCTCACGTCCTCACATAGCCCGGAGGATAATCTTTCTTATTTTTTATATTTTTTCTTGCCTTTCCGCATTTCCTCAATTCTTTTCTTTTTTTCCCCTAAATGTATATGTAATGTAGGCGCTTGGAAATGTTTTCCTTTTTTTTTCATTTCTCCCAGTGAACAAAAAAAGGTTCACATGTCTTTTGCCAAGAACATTTTTCATCTAAGGGCTTTTTTGCAAGAACAGAACTTCTTGACGACTAGATTACCCTTAGGAAATATTCGAGTCGACTTCCGTGCTCCATCAAAATTTTCTCCGTAATATTTTTTTTTGTATGCATTATTTGCTTTTAGAGTTTTTTGCCTTTGCTAAGAGGTTTAAATATTTATCGGAATGTTCATTTTTGAGAACTTTATAAAATTTAAAAAGATCAGATTAGACTAAGGTGGACTTCTCACAACTAACATAAGCTTAATCCAATTCGGGGAACGAAGGTTATGAATACCTTAAAAGGTTAAAGGATATAAAAAAGGTACGAAAGTAAAATTTTCAAAATTTCTAAATTTTATCAAGCCGTTTTTCGGTCAAGTTTATTATTTTAAAATCTTAATTAGCTTTCGTACTTTAAATATTTGGAAAAGAAAATACCTGAAGTGAATAGCATATGAATTTCCTTTAAAATTTTTAAAGTTTTGGAAAAAGAACCTGTGATGAATAATATTTTTTTTTTCAAATATCTCAAGAACAAAAAAGATATATAGAAAAACCGTTTAAAGTAGAAGGTATAGGAAATTTCATATATTGGGAGTATGCATTGAAAATGAGCGTTTTTTTTTTTAAAATCAACAGTTTATTTTGAGAAAACTTTCAAACACTGTCCATCGGCAGTTACGACCTTCTCCCATCTTTCAGGTAGCATGCGGATTCCACGCTGGAAAAAGTCTTGGTCTTTTGAGGCAATCCAGTCATCGACCCATTTTTTGGTATTGTCATAAGAAGAAAATCGCTGCTCAGCCAGGCCATGTGTCATCGACTGGAACAAATGGTAATCGAAGGGGGCAATGTCTGGTGAATACGGCGGGTGGGGTAGGACTTCCCATTTGAGGTTCTCCAGGTAGTTTTTTACAACATTTGCAACATGGGGTCATGCGTTGTCATGTTGCAAAATAATTTTGTCGTGTCTGTCGGTGAATTGCGGCCGTTTTTCTCGCAATGCTCGGCTCAAACGCATCAATTGTCGTCGGTAGAGGTCCCCCGTGATCGTTTCATTAGGTTTCAGCAGCTCAGCAGTATCTTCAAACTTTTTCTCAGCACCAGGATGTTCTTCATCTTCGAGGTCAAAATCACCACCCTTGAATTGTTGAAACCATCTTCTGCATGTTTGTTCTGAAAGAGCATTGTCGCCGTATGTTTCCACTAATATTCTATGCCCCTCAGCTGCTGTTGTCTTTCGGTGGAAGTAATGTAAAAGAATTCCCCGCAAAAACTATTTTGTAGGCACGAACTCAGCCATGTTTAAAATTTCGGATAAAAACGTCTTTACACTCCGGCAGTTGAAATTGGACTGATGTTTGCAGCCTAGGGTTTTAGCTTTCAGGTAAAATTTATTTCAACCCGATCGGATATATACCTGCCGAATTATGAGTCTCAATACAAAACGCTCATTTTCAATGCATACTCCCAATAGTATAGAAAGCAAAACGCTATAGAAATCGGATTTTCCATTAGGTGTGAAAATTCCATAAAACTTATAAAAGTAATGTAATTTGCAAATCGATGCAGTCATTTGATGAGATGACTCAATTACTGTTTATGTCAAAGAATCGAAAAAATTCGATAAAAATGTCATTTCCGGAAATATTTCATCAATACTGGTGCAAAAAAAAAATGTGGGTATAAAAGATAACAAACGTATTTTTTATGTTCGTTTTTATTAGACGTAAAATATATTTATTTTTTGATGTCGGATGCGGTGCCACAAATCGTGTAATATGTTTTGTGACAAAAGCTATCTGTCTGTCAGTTAAATTAGAAGTGTTGAGCAAATTTATCAAAACATAATTCGAAACTGTTCTCCCAGGAATTGAAGCAATTACCCGGGCAATTTATTAGTTTCACGAACAACATGACAAGAAGAATTCTACCATACTTCAAAAAGACGTTCGCGTTCACGACCTCTTGTGGCGGACTATGCTGGCAATGGTGGTGGCGGCGGTGGCGACAATGGGTGAAATATTCTACATAATACTCGTACCTTCCATTTACTAAAAGCGAAAAAAGATGGAATGGTTTCTATTATAATACTCGTAAAATAGCGTCAAAAACCTAGTCAAGAAAGTTAGTTTTGCAACCCCGTTTAGCTTTCATCTAATGCGATCCCTTAGCCCTACCTTTTCTCCGCCATCAAATCCTCAGTGGATTATTGTTATGTTATAGTTTTCCCTATTTATGTTATACATATATTTGTGTATACCTCTTCCCCATCATTTATTTTCCCATTTACATATATTTTTGACAATGCTCGTTTATTTTTTCTTACTTCCTGATTTCACCGCCTCGATTTTTTTCGGTTCGGTGTATCCTTGCTGTTCATGTTATAGAGGTTTTCTGTTGTAGTTGGTAGTAGTGGTTATATTGCTATATTGGAGTTTTCATATATTTTTTTCGCCATAGTGGGTGGGTTACTGGAACCGAAAACAAACAAATCGTGTAACATGTTTTCCCCTATTCAACTAGTTTATGAGAAGGCATTTTTTGGCAAATTGAAACGTTAGCACTTATGGAAAACTTTTATCGATCATGGGCTCCCCAGCGGCAAAAATGTAACAATTCATAGGCGGTAAATGCCCATTCCGCATACATAATATAAAATAATGCCAAACAAACACTAAATGTGTGAAAAGAATGCGGAATGTGAAAATCCAGCATTGAGAGGAACAGAACCCGAACATACATAGTGTTCGGCGGCGGTGATGCCTTTTAACCATTTTAAAGCAATTCCCGTATTGCCGCTCAATGGGGTGGCTACAGGTGCTGCGACGACATGAAAAAAAAAATCTCTATTATGGAAAATTCGGGCTAATTTCATGTACCTTAACTGAATTGCTAGTACACGACAGTTTCCACTGAAAATTGATTGAACGCGCGACGATTTATTTTTAGATTTTGTGAGAAACGATGATTGAGTTTAGTGCCGCAAGGTCTATAGTTGAATTTTCAATTGAATTCGAGGCAACTACACAGGAAACTGAAATTCTGAAATTCAGGAAAATAGATTTAATTTTTCATAAAAAGACAATATTCAATTTCCTGAAAGAATTTCGACGACAAAGGATGAGTCAGGAAATTATAACTTTGAAAAATCATTGCTTCGGAGAAATTGAATTTTAAATTTATTAGTTACTAGCTTGCATACCCGTCGTTGCCGGGTTAAGTTTTTTCAAATTTTTAATTTTTTTTTTGATGGTCTATGTTGGAGCTAAACTTCAGGCCAATCGGCTCGGTAGTTTCGCCGCCAAAGGGTAACATAGCGCAAAAACTAAGTTTCAAAATCACTTTAGCCCCCCCCCCCTCTTACTCACCCCACCCCTAGCGCTACTTTTCAGTATGCCTATGTTGGAACCAGAACTACCACAGACACTCATGCCAAATTTCAAGTCAATCGGTTCAGCCGTTTTTGCGTGAAAGAGGAACAGACAGACAGACAGACAGACACCAACTCATTTTTATATATTAGTATTTATTTTTTTATTTATTTATATATATACATAGCCAACAGGTATAATTTCCTAACCGGCCGATTCCAAGCAAAGAGAAAACTAACAAAAATTATAAAATAAATAAAAATAGAGAAAATTATAAAATAAATAAAAATAGATAATAGAAATATTGAAAAATTATGCAAAAAACAGAAAAAAAAGAAAATTATAATTTACTTAAAACTTTTCTCCGAAACATGTTACGCGAAATATTAAAATCAAAAACATCTGCACATTTATTAAATAAAGCACACATATTCGTAATTGGCTCGTTCACCCCATAAACAGTTCTATGGAAAGGCAAATTTATGAAGATGTGGTGCCTAAGCTGACGAGGAGCCACATTAAAATTAATTTTTGACAAAAGGACTGGAGAATCAACAACACCAGAGATTACATTAAAAATAAATAACACACTTAACAAATCCCGCCGAGAGCTCAAGGAGTCAAGGTCAATTAACTTACGCCTCGATTCATATGGAGGCAATTCAAGAGCGTTGTCCCAGTTCAGCCTACGAAGAGCAAACCTGAGAAAACGCCTCTGGATTGACTCTATACGGCTTATATGAACCTCAAAGTTAGGACTCCATACAACACACGCATATTCTAAGATCGATCTGACAATTGAAATGAATAAACTTTTCAATGCATAAGGATCAGAAATCTCTCGGGAAAATCGAATGATGAATCCAAGTAATCCATTTGCTCTAGAGATAATATAGTCAATATGAGGTACAAAGGTTAGTTTGGTGTCAAAAATCACCCCAAGATCTTTTATCATAGAGACTCTGTTGAGAATAACATTGTTGATTTTATAATTAAAAATGATTGGATTAATCTTTCGATAAAATGACATGGTTGAACATTTAGCGACATTTAAACTAATATGATTTTCTACACACCAAGTAGACAATACGTTGAAATCATTTTGCAACATAAAAGAATCTTCCAAACAATCAATGACACGATAAAGTTTTGCATCGTCAGCATATAATAATAACCTGGACGATATTAGAACATCACATAAATCATTAATAAATAAAATAAATAACAAAGGTCCGAGATGGCTTCCTTGAGGAACCCCGGAGCGAACGACAAACGCTCTTGACAAATAATTGTGAATTTTTACTAATTGCAATCGATTAAATAAATAAGACGTTAGCCACTTAAGAAGACTAGAATGCATGCCAATTAATTGAAGTTTTGTCAAGAGTAAATTATGATTAACTCTATCAAACGCTTTCGAGAAATCCGTGTAAATGACGTCAACCTGATGACCCTCTTCGATACTGTTACTGCAGAAATTTGTAAACTCTAATAAATTCGTGGTAGTTGACCGACCCTTAACAAAACCGTGCTGATAAATAGAAATGTGTTGCTTAAACGAAGAAGTCAGAACGCTACAAATCAATTTTTCAAAGAATTTGGCAATCGTAGGCAAGATAGCAATTGGTCTATAGTTAGACGCATCACTTTTACAGCCACCTTTGAGGACAGGAATTATGTAAGAGATTTTCCAAGCTGAGGGGAAAACTCCAGTTTTTAATGAAAAATTGAATAAGAGGTGTAACGGATAGGCTAAACTATTCGCACAATTCTTAAGGATAACAGGAGGGACCAAGTCAGGACCAGCTCCTTTTTTAATATCAACCTTGCCTAATTCCTCAAGAATGGTATCAAGATCAAGCTCAACTAAGCCAACATCAATTGAACTATAATCATTTAGTATGATTTATTATTGTTCAGTCTAGGCTAGTGGTTCCTAAACGGTGGGGCACCAAATATTTTTGGGGGTGGTCGTAAATTTTAGGTACGGGGATGTCCATAAAATATATGTTAAGCTAATTTTCGGCCTTTCGAAACTGCCCCGGGTTGTGACGCATTTTTCTCAAGATGTTGCTAAATAAGTATTCAATCTGTCGACTATAGTCGGAGATAGGTATCGCTGATCCTTTTATAACTCTAAATTTCCAAACAGGAGCTCACGATAGCTGCAATGGTTTGTGAATCACTTGTCTAGACCAGGGGCCATCAAAGTAACTGTCGCTACCTTTACAATCAAAATTTATAACCACTACAAATTAAAATACAGTTCAATGAAACACAACCTTCCACGGCAAACGAACTGATTTAAAATGAAATGCGTCATACTAAAAATGCCCCGATTCCAACTCAAAGCACGATTCGTTTTATTCCTGGGATCCGAAGCCGCACACACAAGCATTACAGCACACAATAAAAGGTCGATTATAGTGGCTACGCTGTTAAAGCCAATCTGTGTGATGAGCCAGCCGAGCCATTAGCTGATGATGCCTGGTCTAGACTAAAATCATAAACTCTGCTGTTGATGGTTCGCAGTAAAACCTTGCAAATGCTGCAATCCACATATGGTTCGCAGTCTATGTAAAACTTCAGGTGCGGGTAGCGGGAAATAAAACTGTTGCGACACTTAAATGTTAGAAGACTAAGTTATGCCTTGGCATTTCGTAAGATTTAAAGTCTGGCGGAATAATCATACTCATACTAATATATAAAAATGAGTTGGTGTCTGTCTGTTTGTCTGTTCCTCTTTCATGCAAAAACGGCTGAACCGATTGACTTGAAATTTGGCATGAGTGTCTGTGGCAGTTCTGGTTCCAATATAGGTACACGGAAAAGTAGCGCGAGGGGTGGGGGGAGTAAGGGAAGGGGGTAAAGTGATTTCGAAACTTAGTTTTGCCCCTATGTTACTCTTTCGCGGGGAAACTACTGAACCGATTGGCCTGAAATTTGGCATAGATGGTCGTCGGGGGTCCAGCCCCAACATAGCCCCATAAAAAGTAGCCCAAGAGGTGGGGGAGTAAGGGGAGGGGGTAAAGTGATCTCGAAACTTAGCTCTTCCTCTATGTTACCCTTTCACGGGGAAACTACCGAGCCGATTGGCCCGAAGTTTAGCTCCAACATAGACCATAAAAAACCCTATATGAGGGCCAGGGACAATCGTCAAATACCCTATATGAGGGCAGACATAATTTTTATGAAAAAAAAATCCATTTTGCTTATGTCTATACAAAACTTCAGATCAATCGGTTTAATCGGCTTCTCATTTTTTGCTTTGGTCTACAACCTTTAAAGAACCTTTTACCTTTTTACGCCAATCGTGGACTTTTTTAAAAACGGTGTTAAAGTTTCCTGCTTTGGATGCAAAAAATTCAAAATATTTAAAAACCTTACGTAGCCCAGAACTATCCTACATTAAAAAGTCTAAATTTGCAAGTGAAATCAAAAAGAGAGAACCTATTATTTCATCATTATATTATAGGTAAAATTTGATTGAAGTGAATTCGTGATGTGAGCAGATTAAAAATAATATGCTCAGGTATAAATAATTTCTAATAGCTTCTCATAATAATTATGCCTTGTTACATACTATTAAGCGAAAATAACACCTCTAATCGCATACAAAAGGCATTATTTTTTCACTATATTAAAATAGGAAATAAAACGGGAAAGAAATGTGTATATAGAAGAAAAAACTAGTAGAAAATCGGTCTGTCCACAGGCAATTGGAGCATGAACGAAGTGTTCCTCAAGTCCCAAAGAATTTGTGATACTGAATTGCTCTTCGTGACATATTCTCATGTATGGCGGAACATTGTTTAGATCCTGTTAAGCTTACGTTTGGCAATTTCACCGGCGACATCTACTTAAAGGCATAAATTGCTTCTCTTATTGCTGGTATATGGGGCTCTTAACCTATAATCAGATTTTCGTGTTCCATCAAAGGCTATAGCTCCACCATCAGGCGGTCACTACGCAGTCATAAACATGTATTTGTATAGGTACATGCAATTATGTGGACGTATAAATATATATACATATAGTGCGCAAATCATAGACATTCTATAAAAATATTCTTTTGCATAAAAATATTCTTTTGCACATGCATAATAAAACACGTATGGCAATAGTAAAGCCTAAAACTTGTGGAGATTCTGTGACCGATTTCGTTTTACTATCAGGCAACAGTCATCAATGCCTACCTCTTGTATACCCAACGAATACATATATTATTCTTCATTTGACATTCCTTTTTTGCGAGCCTTTTCTACCAATACGAGTATAACAGCAACGTAAAACATCATAGATGTTGCTTTGACATCGAAAACAGAGCTCTATGTTGTGGGAGGGCACTACGAAGGCAGAACAAAGTAACAACGAATCCTTTTCATTCTCCCTAGAGTAACATTTATTTAATAAACAGTCCACACTTTTAAACTAATTATACACATTTAATTTACTTAAATCACAAATAAACTTTGTCACACGCGATGCATATAAAAATAGTCCACCTTGGGGACCGCTTGTTAAATCTTCCGTGTGACCTAAAGTACGTACAGTTTATATTGGGGGGAGATATAAGGCCCCATCAACAGACGTCATACCTGTTCACATCCCACATCCCACATCGCCTATCGTTCAGCCGTCGTCTTTTGTCGTCCGTCTCTGTTCAGGCTGACGGGAAGTGGATGGATTCGATGGGCTGAGAAAGTCCTTTGGATTAAGACGGGAGGCTAATTTTCCCCAGAATTTTTCGCTTCTTCTTATGTTTTTTTTCTACATCAGGCTTAGGCACAGGCCCAGGCCCACTCTCAGGCTCAGCTTCAGTGTGAATGTTTTTCTCGTTGAATAGAGGGGGACACCTTAATTGATTATTCGCGTGATTATTTCCAATTTGTCTGTTTATTAATCATTAGTCGCCAGGACTTATATCCTGAGACACGTATATAAATGTGTACAAACATGACGAGGACATTGACGGTACTACGTGCAAATGTATATCTTTTGCCACGGACTCATACATATATTTGTATAACTCTACCGATGTATATCATGGATTCTGCTGTGTAAATCCGGTGTATATTTATATTTTATTCCTATCTTTTTGGTATATTTTATGGACAAGTAGAAAAGAATAAGAACTAAAGGAATAAAAATAAATAAATAGGGAATCTAATAAGAAGGACAAAACAGAAGGCGGCAAAATGTGATATTGTCCTATATTATGTAGGGCGTCTAACTAACGGAAAACGGAAACGAAGATGATGGCAAGGACAAGTCTTGGCAAAATAAATAAAGTCAGATAATTCGAAGAAAATCGGGGTGGACATTTTTGCAATGTTAGCTATAGGGCTAAGATACTAGTTCATCCCTAATGGACTTTCATGAGACATTGGGCAAGTTATAAGGCGAAGGACATAAATATTTTTATGCTTTTTCACGAAATTGTAGGGCAATATGACAATATTGTGAACAAAATAGTACCTAAAGGATTTGGAAGAGTTGACCTAATAATATGTAATTTTTTTCCAAATGGTCTTTTGTGGTTAAAAACTACTTTACGTTGGAAACTGATTTAATAGAAAAATTTGCAATAAAGATTTTTTTTAATGAAAGTAATTGCTGAGAGTGAAAAAGTTTTTTTAACTGAGATTTTTTAAATTTTTTGGTACCTCTTGCCCGATAAACAAGTTTAAATCATACTAATATATAAAAATGAGTTGGTGTCTGTTTGTTCCTTTTTCACGCAAAAACGGCTGAACCGATTGACTTGAAATTTGACATGAGGGTCTGTGGTAGTTCTGGTTCCAACATAGGCATACGGAAAAGTAGCGCGAGGGGTGGGGGGAGTAAAGGGAGGAGGGGGTAAAGTAATCTCGAAACTTAATTTTCCCTCTATGTTACTCTTTCGCGGGGAAACTACTGAACTGATTGGCCTGAAATTTGGCATAGATGTTCGTCGGAGGTCCAGCCCCAACATAGACCCATTAAAAAGTAGCCCGAGAGGTAGGGGGAGTAAGGGGAGGGGGTAAAGTGATCTTGAAACTTAGCTCTTCCTCTATGTTACCCTTTCGCGGGGAAACTACCGAGCCGATTGGCCTGAAGTTTAGCTCCAACATAGACCATAAAAAAAATTTTTTTTTGAAAAACTTAACCTGGCAACGACGGGTATGCAAGCTAGTTTTTAATAAAAAAAAAGAAATTTTCAATAAAAAATAATAAACGATTAAAATTTTCTTGAAAAATTGAACAAAAAACCTATTTTGCGTTGGGGAAAATTGCTGCCATAAAATATGTCTTTATCAAAATTCGTAGAAAAGAATTGGGAAAAAATTTGATGAAGACGAAATTTTTAAAGTTTCACAGAATGAATTTCATGAGAGAGATTTCGGCAAAAATCGCTAATGCAAAACAAAAAACATAACAAAAGCTATAATTGCCAATCTGGCAATCATTGGAGACCCGTATGGTGATATTCGTATCAAAATTCGAACAGTTGTACCAAAATTCCACTTTGAAGTCAAACTTTCCAATAAGATTTTTTAAAATTTATTCCAATCGGATTTTGATGTATGGGAGTTTTATGTAGAATCATATCCTAAATAACTTTTGTTCTTGGACTTTTTTGATAAGATGCACCGTTTATGAGATATTCACAAAAAACGATTTCGTTCGTATGGGGGGTACCCCCCCCTAATGGTCCATTTTTGCCCATTAACGAACTTAGCCTCGCATTTTACGAAAAACGGATCCACGCAAAATTTCAAGTCTCTAGCTCAATCCGTGCGCCCGCAATCCGCGCCACAGACAGACAGACAGACAGACGGACAGACGGACAGACAGACAGACAGACAGACGGACGGACATGCAAAAATTAAATATTTTTATCATTCTAAACACACTGGTGTAATTTATTTTTTTGTGCGATGACGGGATCTTGGCGTTACAAACGGTAAAGCAAAGTTAATATACCCTTTGGTTTCACCATACGGGTATAAAAACATCATCTTAGGATGAATAACAATAATGGTTTTTTTTTAAATTCAATGCTTTTAAATTTAAAAAAGTTTTTGGTGCGAAAAATTGTTTTAAAATATTGTGAAAAACAATTCTGACGTGGAGAAAAGAAAAACATAAGAGCTGTGTTTGACTTTTTAGCAGTCCATAAAATACTTCACGATTATTTTAGGCTTCCGAACACCCCCCTCTCCACTTTTTATACCTGTATGATGAAACCAAAGGGTATATTAACTTTGCCTCACCGTTTGTAACGCCAAGATCCCGTCATAACACACAAAAATGAATTACACCAGTGTGTTTAGAATGATAAAAAAATTGAATTTTGAATGTCCGTCCGTCCGTCCGTCCGTCTGTGGCGCGGATAGCGGGCGCACGGATTGAGCTACAGACTTGAAATTTTGCGTAGATTCGTTTTTCGTAAAATGCGAAGCTAAGTTCGTTAATGGGCAAAAACGGACCATTAGGGGGGTACCCCCCATACGAACGAAAACGGTTTTTTGCAAATATCTCGAAAACGGTGCATTTTATCAAAAAAGTGCAAGAATCACCATACAGGTTTTCAATAATTGCCAGATTGGCAATTATAGCTTTTGTTATGTTCTTCTTTCATACTGTTTTTTCTTAACAAAATCGTTTCAATGTTTTTCTACTGAAAATCGAATTATGTTTTTTGCCCGTTTTTACTATATTGCTTTTATATTAATTCAACTGTTGGCCTCAAATATGTTTTTTTTTGGAATGGCAGAGAGAAAGGGTTCGGTTTTTGGTTCAAGTTTTTAGGCAATTTTAAAGTATACTCTTTTGTGTACAGGACAGAGTTGAAAACCGATTTCTTATCCTATGTTGAAAAACCCCAAAATTTTTAATAGTTCTACCTAGAATTTCATAATTAGGCCAAAAAAAATGATGAAGATGGGTTCAAAATTCGACACTTCACCCTAAACAAAAGGCTAAATATTGTTTCGTCCCACCTTGTTTTTTGAATGTGACATGCAGGCTGAATTCATTGGTGACTTTGCTGCTTTACTGCCCAACAGTCATACTTTAGGGTCCTTCGGCTTGTTGTTGGTATAAAATACACACCATCATCTACATTGCTATTAAATATATGGTTTCGTTATATCATTTTTTATTTGTCTGTTTGCCTGTTTATTTATTTGTCTGACTGTCTATTTGCCATAGGTCAACATATAAACGTACCGACATTCGCAATTCGATAAACATCTACTAATAAAAGAATTCAATGCACACAACGTACATACAAGTACATCCCAACATATAACATAGAACGATTTTTTTTTTTAAATTACGAGTGTATAGATTTAGGAAAAGGAAATTTATACATCCGATTTATAAAATACCTGTCTATCTGTATATCGTAAAAATAAGTACTTAAGAAATCTTTACAACGTATGTATATACCTAGTTTTATGAAGTATATAAGATTGTATATTAATCATTGGATACACGTGATCGTAAACATGTAAACGGTGTAAAGAAACTTTCTTATCTACCGTATATGATGTAAATATAAGGGGAGGCTTTTAAATAGCTCCTTTTCTTCTTAGCTTCGGAAGCTAAATGTAAGATTACGGTTGTAAGTTGATGTGTATGGGACACCTTGTTGATGACATAAATAATGGGCTATTTTCGGTTTCTTTTGAAGATTTTTGTCTTTGTTGGTTGGTCAGTGCGGTCTTCGGGAAAACAAGAAAAAATATATATAAAATAAAAAGGGGGAGTGACTTTGCTTTTATACGATAGGCGCTAATTAATTACTTTCCTTCATTTTTCTCTATTTTTCCATTCGATTCACAAGGAAATGTCTCCAAGTCTGAGAATTATTGTTCAAGATAATTACTGGGAAATAATGTGTAATTTAAAGTGAATTACGGCTGGTGGAATTTTAACATGATAAATGCTTAGATTGTATTTGATAAGGAAACCCTTTTTTCGTGTCTATGATGTTTCATTAAAAGAAATTATCACAGTTAGTGTCATTGCCAAATGCAAATAAAAATGAATAAAATGTCAAAATATTTGTTTTCGTAGATGCAGAGTGAGTTTTAAGACAAACAAGAGTTGTAAGAAAAACCAATGAAATTGTGATTGCGAAGGACCTTAGAGCAAAATATGGATCGCAAAAAGGGGAACTCGATGAGAGGGAACTCCCGACGCCCTGTGGCATAAAGAGATAGAGAAAGAAGAAGACTTAACCCCATCTTAAATTATTTAAGTCGAAAAATTTCTATGGTTTAAGTAGACTAAGCACAACTTATTTTTTTAAAGAAAAGTTGGCGTCAACGGTCCTAATTGAAAACATCATTCCAAAGACCATCAAATACATGAACTTAATAAGCACTAATAAAAAAATATTACACATAATTGCTTCAATTAGTTTCACTTATTCCAAAATCAAAGCCACCGAATAAACTGTGGAAGCGACTTGAAGGACATTTCTATTAAGGACTAAGAATATCCATCAAGCGACAACGGTCAGGGCTAGGGCTGGGGCAACAAACCGAAATCCCATGCGACCCGTCATAAATGACTCTCTATTTGAGGCCAATTATATGAACGTAAATCTAATGCATGATAAAGTGGTTAAATGAATTGAATAAATTGTTTACACACAAAGTAGCCGATTAGGTAAATTGTGTAGAATGAAAGACTGTTGGATTCTGTTTTTCCTTTGGTTATGGCGTTTGTTTTCCATACATCATTTGTAATTTCTATCATTTACATCCCAGGGTCTCATTTTAGATTTAACAACTTTTATGGAATGGTATGGGCATAAAAACTGTTGAATTGAAAGCAACAGCCATCATATATTCAGTTAGTTTCTACTGTATAAAAAGCACTTTTTTATACAGTTTGTATTTTCAAAATAGTTCAGGCTTGTAGGGGGTTTTTTTTAGATAGAGTGGTAAATATGAAGGCGGTTAAATTCGGCTCGGCAAGAAAAATATGTATAAGATTTATGGAAAGATTTTTCTTTCTTATTTGTAGTCCCTCATCATACTTTTTCGGGTTTTTTTTTTGAGGTTTAAGAAAACATTTCTGTGGTCAAAAAAAACATAATAAGTTTAATACGACCTTCGCTTTACTGCTAAGCTTTACTGTTTATTATTTTTTGGACGGGCGCTAAAATAAAATAAGGATATCGAGCCATTTTCAAGAAAATTGCGAGAAAGTAGTCAAAAATAGAGCAGAAAATCTCAGCTCACAAGGCAGTCTGACTTTACTCGCTTTTAAAATTTCTGGTTTAAAAACGACTCGACGGATTATACTGAAATTTTGAATTATATTTATCTTATAAGGAGCAGCACTAGGGGAATGGGAAGAACTTGTCACAGAATCATTTGCTTTTTCTGCCAAGTTCAAAAATTTTCAAATTATCCTCGTGTGGAATTAATTAAACTGGGGCCGGAAATGTGCACAAAGTTTCCATATAACTCAATTGACCAAATTGGTTGGAAAACCAATTGGATTTCCAATCATCTTGTACCAAGTACCGAAGGTACGATTTCTGGAATTTTGACTGGAAATCCAAGATTTTTTCCTGTGAAAATGGTCCTTTTTGTACCATAAGGTCCATAATTCCAAATGTTCCCACAAGTATACTTAAACTTTATAAAGGAAAATTGCGTGGTACATTTGGACACGGTACAAAAATTCCAATATTGGTCAATTGGGAATTTACATATGAATTCCATGTGCATTTCGAAAAAATACGCTTTCGGATTCTTGCCCATTTTTTTTGCGATATCTCGAGTAATTTTCGACAAAATCGGTGTAAACTGGAAATCGTGGCGAGTCTATTAATAGCTCCGAATAAAGTCCAGCGTAGTCCAAGTGGTAAAGTACTTGACCCGTATTCCGGAGGTCGGTGGTTCAATTCCCGACAGTCGCATCGATCTAGATTGCTATCAATGGCTCTGCTGTTGATGGGTTGCGCGTAAAAACCTTACAAATGTTGTATTTCATGCATGGTTCGCAATCCATGTAAAACCCGTAGGTGCAAAGCAGGGTAGAAATTGTTATGAAACCTCAATTGAGGAGGCCCAGGATGTTCGAGAGCTACAGCGCCGAAGATGATGATGAATAGCTTCGAATGAAAAACCTCTCTACCAGTTGAACTGAAAACTTGAGTCATTTTTTTTAGGGAATTCCCAAATTTCTTGCCAGTGTGAAAACTTTATCACCTTTTTATACACTTTTTATTAATTTGCTATCTATATTTTCAAATCGTTGGAAGCTTTTATTTTCGAAATTATGCAACCTAGGAAGATGATATTTTGTTGCCTTGCGTAGTTTGGGCCATAATACAATAATTTTCACTATACAATAATTTTCACTAAAAAATTTACGGAAAGTTTGAGAAAAACGAGTATTCCTTTATTCTGATAGGAACTCCCCATCCTATCAGAATAAAGGAATACTCGTTTTTCTCAAACTTTCCGTAAATTTTTTGAAGTGAAAACTTCTTTAGCGCTGTTGTGAGTGATTTCAAACTCGATGAAACGAAAAAGCGACAGTAAAAAGAGATAGGATATTTTAGCCTGCGAGAAAATGAGATAGAATACAGATGGGTGCCGGTCAATTTATCGTAAACAAGATTGATGGGAAGGGGAAGTGGAAGGGGAAGGGAAAGAGGGAGGGGAAGAGGGAGGGGCACGGGAAGGGAAAGGGGGGAAGGGAGAAGTGGTAGGAGGGAGGAAGTGGAGAGAGGAGGCGATAAATTACTGATGTTTCGTCATACATTGCAATATATACATATCTATATATTATAAAAATGGATGTTTTATTGTTTGTCTGTTTGTCTGTCTGCCTGAGATTACAAAACTCAAAAACTACTGGACCGATTTTTATGCGGTTTTTTGCAAAATGATCTGTGTTGCCAGGAGCAGGTTTTTAGCTATGTAGATTTTCAAAATTCGAACCGGAAGGTCCTGTAAGGATAATGAAAATATCCTTTTTCCCATTTTTCCCCGGAAAAATTGGCACTATGGGGTTTTTGGGGTCGCTGATCACGAATCCGGTATTATATATTCAATAAAAATATAATATGACTTTTCAACTTGGTAGCAATATTATAATAAATAAACGCTATAACTATCCCACACCTGATACCGCATTCGTCTCATTCTCTCGCTGTTTAGTTTTCCTAAGGTTTCACTTCTACCGCGTGTGCACTGCACACACATGTTTTTTATTTGGGGGTTTTTGGGGTCAGTGTGAAACTGAACCGTCACTGTGGTTTACGGCTATTACAATAGTTGTTTGATATTAAAAATTTGTGTGCTAAGTTGGAAAAACAAATACAACGCCAAAAATCTCATACTTTTATCAAAATATACAATTTCAAAATATACAGGTTTTCAAGAGAAATGTTTAAAACAGTGAGAAACTTATTTTGTACTTCTAGTGCATCTTGAATGCGTATAACACAAGAAAACTTGATTTTGAATTTGATTTTTTATGTATTTAACAGCATAAATTCTATCATTGATAGAAATAAAAAACATTATGCTTGCCGAAGAATTTTTTGTTCTACAGTTACTATAAATATTTGATTTGTTGCTCAAAATTGTTTTTCCCGAACGGAAACAAATTTTGTATGCAAACTAAACGTTCTTCGAAAAAAGATTAGATAAGACAGATCTGATGAGCTTAAAGCATTTACTCATATATTTTTTAAATTGCATTTTATATTAGAAAATGGCTTTAAAATGTAGAAAACTAATTTGATTTTGTTTTTCCCGAAAAGCTTACCAGCAGCTCGCTGATCTCGAACTCAATTCATGGATTTTTCAACAGAACTTACTTATCTTTGTTATGTTTTGTCTATGCAAAAAAAAAAACATTCTCTATGAATTTTTATGGGAAAAAATAAACATTTAATTTCACTACTTTCTACCTTTGAGCACACTTGCATAAAGTTTCCTAGACAAAATTAAAAAGAAAAAGCAAATAAGAAACTTAAAGAATGTACAAAATAAATTATTTTTTCTTATTTTCTTATTCCATTTAGTTTTTTTTTCTTAATTTTCCATCTAAAACTTAACAACAATGGGGACTTACCGTGGCGCAGACTTGTAATACAAAACAAAATTGCAAGTAGTTCATAGCACAGATGTTGCTGCATTGTGTCCTGTACTCCTGCAATAAAAGGGAAAACGGAAAGAATAAAAATTGTGCTTAAGTAAGTGCGTCGTCTCTAAGGGTAGTTTCATTTTGTACAAGTGTATGTTTAGTGTAACAAAAAGGATCCAATGATCCAATGTGGGTACCTCAAGTCATGTGAATTTGTTGCTATACAGGAAAAATGACTATACACTCGTAGTATCTACTATAAAAGCTCCACCGACCGTCATCACCGCCAACATTGCCGTGGAAAAATTCAAGCGGAGGGGTGACACAACTCACATTTCACTCCCTATTCACTGTAAAGAATTTAAGGATATTTGAATCGACGTTTGTTGGGGGATTGAAATGGAATTTTCACTTGTATATCTAGTAAGATTGTCAGTGAAAATGGATATATTCTGTGTGTACAGAAGGATTGGGATTTCCTGGGGAAATGGGAGTGGTGGCGTTGGTGTGTTTAGAGCACGCGAATACCAAAGGTAAATCATATCTAACGAATAGCAGCTACATATATACTTTTATCATACGTGTCACATTTTGTTTAGATGTTTAACTCGCGCTAGATTAATCTAGCCGTTTTATTTCTTTCAGCGATATTACTCCTTGTTTCACACTTTCCATAGAAAATGCCAACAGAATAGAATATAAGTCCTATTTGCAGTTGTATTTATATATGCTGCCTGGTGATGCGTTTCTTATATCTATTATGCTTCTGTTATGCTGACGTTCGTCCCGAATGGCTGTTAACTTCAGATGCAATCCCATTTGTTTTTCACTCCTTTTGTGTTCTTCTTCACTTCTACCATATTTTTCACAATTGTGCATACAGTATTTTTACCGTGAAATACGCGAATATTTGTTTGAAAACACTTTACTTTTTCGTAATGTGCTGTCAGAGACTGGCAAATAGAAAATATGTACAAATGCGAATGTCATTTTATTATTTTCTCTATTAATGTTGATAAATTTTTCAGTTTCTCCGGGTTTTAATATAATTTTTTGTTGTGACAATCAAACGTGTTTAGAGCCCCCCGCGTGCCCTTGCGATTTTTTGTTGAATTTCTCGGCGAATATCATTCAGAGTTTTTTTCCCCGAGTTTTTTTTATCTACCGCAAAATAAATTTACTTAGCAAAAGTAGTGAAAATTTGAATTTATTCCGGCAGTTTTATATAAAAAATATCAGTTGTGATCAACGCAAAAAATAAATTTCGAGAAATTTTCAAAAAAACTGTTTTTTTTTCAAAAAAAATTGGGAGGTAGGGTCAGGTAGGGTGAAGTGGTCCACGTTTTTATTATTGCCCATAAAATGGTCAAAAATTGGAATTTTTGCATGATAAGATAGTCAAATCGCAAGCGCAGGACCTAACCTAACTTTCTGCATTCACAGATTGCCTACTTTTTGACATTAAATTTAATTTTCAGGCATTTTTCGAAAACTTTGATTTTTCGATTTTTTCAAAATGGTAGGGAGAAGTGGTCCACCCTCAAAAACTTTCCAGAAATCGCATAAACATAAAATTAAATAACAAATAAAAATATAATCATGAAGTTTGATCAAAAATATGGTTTATTCGAAAGTAACAAATGAGCGTTTGGGCTGTTTTGGTGTTGGTTTCTTCGGTGTAGTTGTTAAGCGTCGCTTTCCGGCGGCTTTTTCTGCTACTCTAATTCAGCTCGATTTTTGGGAAAAGTTATAATCGAGCTTCGCATCGATTTTCAGCCACGATTTGAAACACTCAAATAAACTCATAAAAAAACTTGAAAACACGAAATATGACGTTGACAGGGTGGACCACTTCTCCCTACCGACGCTATTTTGCGCGGAATGACGCTGCTTCAACAATTGTGGAAAAAAATGCAGAAATTCGGTGGATTTATAAAGTTCATAATGTAAACAACATTTTAGATTAATTTATCTATTGAAATTGATGAAGAATTCGTCAAAATGTTGTTGAATGTGAATACTTGCGAAAACTTTCAACAATGTTTTTTTGGCGCCGGTCTGTAAGAGTGAGTAAATATACGTCTGCACACTTCAATGACTAATAAAAAACAAGCTGTCATCAAGAGAAACCCATGAGAGTTGCATATTCTGTTCTAATGTCACTATTACTAAAAAAAATGGTGGTGGACTACTTCTCCCTACGGACCACTTCACCCTACCCGACCCTACTATAATGGGTTACTATAGAAAACCACGATCTTCGAAAAACTTATTCGTAAAACATTTCAAGTTGCAAGTTATTGAAGATAAGTACAATGGACAGACCGACAGACAGATGTACATCCTCATAATTTTGCCCGAAACGGATTTCGTACTGATCAGAAGTTTTCTATCTGCCGCCATTCTCGAGTTTTCCCATGAAACGTATGAGTATGAGAGTTTTTTTCGTTTGCCATTTCTGATTTAACCCCATTTATCCCGGAATGCTGTTGTACCACTTTTGCTCTGACGGCCCCATTTCAACCACTCTATGAATAGCTTGTAAGCTTACATGGTTTCAGAATTAAAATTTTTTCCTTTGAATATAGCGTATCCTTCGCCCTCACAGAAAATTGAAAATTCCAATATACGAATTTCCTTTATATTAAATCGAGATAAAATAACCGGAAGCTCAATTAATACAGGTTTTTCTGTACACAGTTTACCTGCTAAATTTTTTAAAAGGGTATCGCGTCGTATATAAGAGGCGTATGTTTTTGCTAAAAGTCAGAATCATGCAGTCATATCCTCTTCAGGTTTTCACTTTAGTTTTCCACTAGATACTCATATAGTTCTCGATTTTCCTGCGAATAGCACTTGTTGTTACTTTTAATCTCACCTAAATGCACTTTCTCACACCCCACACTCGTTTAATAATGCTACGTCGCTTTTCATGGTTTTGTCCTTGCGTCTTTTATGTTGTATATATGTGATATGTAGAACTAACATAAAAGACGTTCCATGCACTCATACATAGAATAGATGGGTAGTATGTAATGGCTAGATATACTCGTAGTTATTTGAAATAAATCTGATACGATAAAATCGGTCTTGGTAGATGCGGCGACTATTATGTGTGTGTTTGTGTGTAGATTTGGTATATCCCTGAGAAATATCCTGTTGTTTACTCTTCCTTTAGACAGCCATAGTGATAGATTCTCACTAGATTCCTTCAGGATGCTTGCTTTTGCATCGCTTCAGATGACTAAATAACGCTTTTAGTTGTTGTTCCATTTTTGCCCGGCGTATAGTACAAAAATGTCTCAATAGGTTTTTCGCATCAAAGGAAATCTCAAGCTATCCAAGCTCTTATAGTTGAATTCTATTACAAGTAGTGTATGCTCGATAGTAGATATACGTAGACTTGCCACTCAAGCTTAAGTTGTTTGTTCGCAAGCTCTAGAAATTATATTGACAGTCAACAGATTAAGAGATTAGCTTAGAAGCATGTCACGATTGTTTATGTTTATGGTGCACAATGTTTCAAAGACACCGAAACAAGCGACAAGAATACGTGGATAAAATTGGTGTTATCCCCCCCCCCCCCCCCCCCCCCGCCCTTTAACAGTCTACAATATCGGTAAGTAAAAAGATAAACAGTTAGATAGATAGGTATAAGAAGATATTATGATATCTACCGTTAAAATGAAAAACAAATCTATATTTACAGAGTAGAGAATCTCTCTATGAGTATCTGATATAACTGCTATTCACATAAGTATCTATTTTGTATTGGCTGTTTGTATACTTTGTGTCAATCTATTTGTCCATTAGATAAGGAATCTTCGATTTCCTTTACCCCAGGCCAAGGGGAAATGAAACGTTTCCGAAATGAAAATTAATCGATTAGTGAGCTCTTGTACTTAAGTTTAATATTTACTGAAATTGAATGGAAAACTGGGTAAGCGTTCTTTGCGATTTCATTTGATTTCTGAGACTGGGCGGTGTCGTCTGATGATTTTATTATTTGCCTCGTACACTAATTTCATCATTTGGCGATATCTGATTGATATCCAGATCGATTATTCCATTGTGTGGCTTCCATTTCGAATGCACGATAGATCTCTGTTTGCTGGTTAAGTTGGTTTGCTTATACAGGTAAATATTTGATTTGCAAAAATAGCCAGCTATACGGAATGATTTTGTTGTACGGTGGCTATGGGACAATGAAAACGTTGGCTAAGAGCAAATTAGCATACATTTCCATTAGGATAAATATCGACTAATTTTAAAATTTTCAATGGTTACCAGCCACTAATGAAGATCTGATTAGAATTGAGGTTTCATTTCAGTTTATTTGAAAATATCAAATAAAAGCATTATGGCGAGAAAATAAATTATTTAAATTGTGTTGACGTTTTATATTCTGATGAAATTTTGCTGAATAACAATTAAATTTTAATGATTTGTTTGAATGTTAATACATGCAAAGCACGATTGGTGCAAACACTCGAATTATACGCAAGAAAAAAATATTCGTTTTTATTTATAAAAAAAAAACATTTGCATTTTTTTAAAAACTTGGTCAAATGCGATGCTTTCCAGCAACGAAGTTGCCAGGCTGGCAATTGGTTAATTGGGGGTAATTTCTTTAGTTCGATCCTTATATCTGGCTTACACACGAAATAGACTAAAATGACCAAACGAATATTTTTTGATTAACATCATAAACTTGCTGCTCGGTTAATCTATTATCATTTAAAGTTTGAGAGAAGGATTGTACAGATAAGTCGAACCTCGATAACTCGAATTCCTTGATAACTCGAAAATATCTCAATACGCTTGAACTTCTTATCTTATTCCATGTTATTTTACCCAGGTAACTCGAATTTAACCCCCGATAAGTGGAAGTTTTGCAATTATCTGGACCTCAATAAATCCAAGTTTCTACCCAGAATTACAGTAACTTCGATTAATCGTGTAAAAATGGTATAAGCTTGAATAAATCGTCGATTCGGTGGTAATTAAAGGCCCGGTGCACATAAAATTAGTGATAAATATGGTAAAACCAAAGATTAGTTAAATAAAGATAAGAATCCTAGAATAAATGTTTGGGTCCCAAAAAAATCGACCGCAGAAATGGAATCTTTAGTATGCCTTGCAAGACGATAATTTTCTTTATATCCTGACTCATGACTGTCAAAAAATCAATAAAAATACTGAAATTGCATGCGCTATTCGATTGAGATTCATAATTCTACAGTATATTCCATATATTTCTGTTGTTTCTTATCTTTAGTTATCTAATCTTTGGTAAAACGTTCGTGTAAAATTGTATCTTGCATCATGACTCTTCATCGATCTCGATAACTCGAAGTGTATTACTATTAACTTCAATAAGTCGAACCTCGGTATCTTGAAATCTTCGATAACTTGAAGTTTCGGCTGCCCCGTCAATTTTGTCTTATGGAGATTCCACTATAATTTACTTAATCATATCATACTTCATACTAATACATATACAAAAATGAGTTGATGTCTGTCTGTCTGTTCCTCTTTCACGCAAAAACGGCTGAACCGATTGACTTGAAATTTGGCATGAGTGTCTGAGGTAGTTCTGGTTCCAACATAGGCATACGGAAAAGTAGCGCGAGGAAACTACGGAAAGTAGCGCGAAGTGTGGGGGGAGTAAGGGGAGGGGGTAAAGTAATCTCGAAACTTAGTTTTTGTACTATGTTACTCTTTCGCGGGGAAACTACTGAACCGATTGGTCTGAAATTTGGCATAGATGTTTGTCGGTGGTCCAGCCCCAACATAGACCTATTAAAAAGTAGTCCGAGAGGTGGGGGAGTAAGGGGAGGGGTAAAGTGATCTCGAAACTTAGCTCTTCCTCTAAGTTACCCTTTCGCGGGGAAACTACCGAACCGATTGGCCTAAAGTTTAGCTCCAACATAGACCATCAAAAAAAAAATTGAAAAAAGCTTAACCCGGCAGCGACGGGTATGCAAGTTAATAATAGATATAATGAAAAGTCGGTTTCTCAAAAACAAATTGATTTTAGTACTACTTCAGTGTTTTTCGTAATGTCCCTTTCTTCTTACCCCCTCTCCTGATATCTCTTGAACTTCTGAAGGGAATGGGATCCGATTTTCATTATTAGAGAGACCATACCTCAAGAAAATTTTTCCTTTGGTTATATTATATTAAAAGAGCAAATATTTAAAGAGCAATTTTTTCAAAATAACTCAATAACAGTAGATTGAATAGTCCGAGAAAACAAGGTTTAAAAAGAAAAATGTTTACACCTCATTATCATAATCATCAAATTGTAAATTTTTACAATGTTTACTAATTTGAAATCTATTTGATATTATTGTCTTAGAACCCGAGAGGGAAATGCCAGAAAGAATTAAGAAGATCGAAAACAAACACAAATACAAAGTGACTCTCTAGCCAAACCATATTACTCGTATTACATGTTTCCCTTCCATCGATTTTCAGGACAATTTTCATTAGAATTTACAGGCGACATAGCAACGATTGAAGTCGACTCACTGTCTTTGGTGTAAAAAAAATAGGAAATTCTCATGGAAAGGAATGAATTTCAGATTCGGTGTATCCTTTTGCATAAATAGCATAGGTATATGTTGATTAGTTCTAACCTACCATTTGTATTTGTGTAATCCTTACATATCTGGCTGTATGTTGCAAATATATATATTCATCTATCAGAATAAAACACTTTGGTTAGATATTCAGAATTTTCTATGTACGTGTAGAATTTATTTGATCACATTGGGTCAAAACCACGCATAAACAATGAGAAACACATCGAAAACCGCACTAAATCCAACATGATGATAAGAAAGTTATGCAAGGTAAGAGTAAAATATTAGAAGATAAGGCCGAAGCCGAAAAATCGAGGATTATTTGACTTTTTTCGACTTGATATTATGGTTAACAAAGTTAAAAAGGAAGATTTCTGTGCGAAAATTGAACGATATCTTGAGAAGAGTAATTTACTCCATCAAAAGAATGTTCTTTCTTTGGCTCAATGTGAAACAGCTTAAGAATCAAAAGCGATAAAAACAAATAGCTTTTTTCATGTTTGGCTTAATATACGAAGCGCCATTCGCTTATTTTGATTAGGTAGAATTAAAAGTAACGACATATTCTATAAGCACTTTTAAATTAAAAATCACCAGAAAAAAAGATAATAAAATGAAATTTTCTTGATTTGAGAAGTGGGAGTGTCAGCAAAAATTTACCATGCGTTTACCACACGCAAAGAGAAAAAATAGAAACTCTAACTATTTTATAATGGAGAATCGTGACTATCACTAAAATAATTATTTTCAATTACAAAATGGTTGATTCCAACTACAAAAATAGTCAAATTAACCAAAAAATAGTATATTTTACTACTAAGTAGTTAAATTTGTTATAAAAATATCCGATTTCGACTATTTTTTGTAATTGAAATTAACAATTTTAGTAATATTCACGATTCTACATTATAAATAAGATGGATTTATTATTTTCTACTGTGTGCATGGGTGGAGCGACTATATTTATTTAGTGCAGTGATTCTCAACCTGTGGGGCGCGTCCCCCTAGGGGGGCGCGAGTACATTTAAGGGGGGGCGCGAGCATATCCAAGACAAAATATTTAAAAAAAAGTTTATTGATTGACTGAAAGGAAAGTACATACCCACATACAAAACAAAATACACAAAACAAAATACATTTCGACATAATATTTAATAATTAACTTATTAACTTCAACAATGAACGCGAAACCAGCGCGAAACCAACGCAACTACAACGCTCTGAACTGTCACGCATTGCAAAATTCTAGCGGCAGAGCACAATGGCAGCTCGTGAAGTAGTACAAGTGACAAAATATAAAGTGGTATAAACTTGGAAAAATTACAAAAATGGATAATTTTGAAGCGATAATTTGCTTTGTTGGTCTTTATCTTTGTTATTTGCACTAAGGCTATCAATTTTTCCTCGAACGACATTTTTCCAACCTCAAATTATGAACTGTCAACGCAGAATTCTGCGGCAAAGTTAGAAGTTTGTAAACTTTTGCGTTGCGGTTACGTTGTAGCTGCGTTCTCTACACTCACTGTGCTCACTTCAAACAATTTGTGGGAACCAAACTTTTAAGTGACAGTTTCTGCGCCAGTTTCGAGTCGGTTTCGCGTTCATTGTGATTTCAGGGTTAAGACAACTACTCGCGAAACCGCAAAAATGACGCAAGAGTAATAAAAAGGCACCGGATTCTTGTTTTGTCAACGCTGAGGATCGGTGTTGCCAAATGTCAATAAATTACTGTTTTCTTGGTAATTTGTGTTTAAAATTAGGGTAGTAGTGTAGGTTTAGCGCCAAAATACTCAAATTACGTTATTATTGTATACATTTTATTGTATGCAGGGGGGCGCGATGACAATTTTGATTGAAAATTGGGCCGCGAATACTGAAAGGTTGAGAAACGCTGATTTAGTGTAAATCCCGGATAAGATGAGCGAGGGAGAACGATGCGGTGGAAGAGGACAGCCAACAACAATTTTTTTTACACAGAAATTTCAAGTTTACAAAATATTATTGCGCAAAAAAATTACCAAATATGCACCGCAGGCAATTTTTTTTAACAGAATGCGGCGTATAATTGGGAGCTACGCTAATGGAGTGAAAAAATACTTTATTGTTCAAGCTAGTTCAAGCTTTTTCAGATGTTAATAATAAATGTGTCTGAAATTAAAAAAAAACAGGCAACAACTATTAAGACAAATGCGGCCATATTTTTATTTCTATTAAAATTAAAACTCCAGTATAATTTCTATTAAAATTCCAATTGAAAATTCCATCTATGATATTTTACGATAGATGCCTGCTGGCAATTGTTGGCAGATTTTTCCACACTTTTAAAATATAAACATAATTTTCCATTGAACCTGCTATTTTATATAATTTACGTTAAGCCCATATATATCTTCCATTTTTCACCACAACGATATGATGTAGGTATGCCGACGTCTGTTGTATTTTGTTGCTAAATTACACACAGTCTACTATATAGGAATATTTTATATCCTTATATCGTTTTACTACATCTATAGAATCCTTTTTTTTTCTAATGTACATAACAAATCTAAACATCTAGAATAGAGTATTTTTTAGTGTAGATGTAGATGTAAGTATATTGGATATATTTTTATAGCTAAGGATAAAGGATAAGCTTTACAATATGGTCTTTAACCATTTCCATTTTACCATCCCTCATTCATACATCTTGCGTATAACTAACTCTGCGTTCCACTTCTTATCATCACCATTGAATCCTATGAATTCTCCACAACAAAACGATATATGCATATCAAACAGTCATTGGGGGTCTCTTTTTGATGAAAACAAGTGTAGGCAATTTATTGTGTTAAAGGATATGGCTTTCACTGACTTTCTGATATATGTTGAAATTTATAAGCATTAAAATTACCTACTAAAAGTATTACAGAATGGGTATGAGGATCCTTTTATCTATGAGTGTTTGAGAAGAATCAGTAAACATAATATGCTCATCAACATCAAACTGACAAACATTATCATTAGCATCTCATTTAAAGTGTTAATTTGGTGTAATTGATACCACCCCCGGTACATACTACCGTACCGCTTCACTGTCTACTACGAGTATATACATATACAACATACGACTCAATGACTTCAAGTACCATCAGTATTCATTACATTCAATTTTCACAAAATACTTGTAATCATCACATCAACGCATCGCATCTATGTTGTAAGGCCAACGAGTGAGTATCCCAGCATATGTACACACACGCATATGTGTAGTCATTTAGGAGTTAGCATAAATGCGTATTTTTAGGCAACTTTCAGCCTTTAAGATAATAATTGCGATTCCGCCACAGACTACAAATACCCAACGAATTTTATGCTTTCTTGCCTTTCTGCCGTTTCTCGTCCTCCCCTACGGCACGTGCGCCACATAAATGCAAGGAGTGCTACTTCAACAGACATCAAACACTCCACCCACTTACCCATATCCAATATTAGTGGATATCACAGCATATATGACGAGGTAACTGTAGAAAAAAAAATCCCATAAAATTCTCTCTTATAAGCATTCAATCCGCCGGGGATCATTTAATCAAATTTGAGTCGATTTAATCAGACCAATGAGCAAATAAAAGAAAAGCGAAAAAAATTAATTTTTTTTGCTTAACAGTTTTATCCTTGGATTGTTTTTTTTTCACCCTCCTTCATTTTTCAACGATTCTCTGTTTTTATGAGAATGTTTCACTGTTCCCACATTTATAAATTGATGTGCTATACAAACTTTTAATGTCTCAACATTTTCGGATGACTTTGAACTCATGTTTATGCTGGGTGGGTGGCTTCGCCTCTGCATATACGAACAACGCGACGCCAAAAGTGACGCCTCTTGTCTTATTATTTTACTCTATGAGTGAGTGCAAGACGTCCCGCGAGACCAATTTACACCCCTTCTATTTGTTTTGCCCTTTATGACGCGATTACCAATTCCCGGGATAACAGAAACTTCATCAAAAGACACAAAATCCACAAAAGAAAAAAAAACAAAGGTAGTTTGTTGAGATCATCGTAAGAATTTCTTATATGATTTCTGTCCGATGTTTTAGATGTTTGAAAAAAATTGTGTAGGAAAAAATACTTCAGTCAAAAAAAATCCTCTTAAGTGGTTCTACTTTATGAGCCGAGAGTTATGGATTTATAAAAAAAATATCAGTTTTGATCAACACAAAACTTTCCCCTGCAATATTTAGTTTCAGAAAAAATATGTAAAAAAAAATATTTTTGCAAATATCTTGAGAACCATTAAAGATACATAAAAACCATTAAAAGAGAAAAATTCAGGAAATATTATTTCCCATCAATTTGGTCATATTCATTTTTTCTCAAAAGTGCAGAGGTTTCGAGAAATTATCAAAAAACGACATTTTTTCAAAGAAAATGTATGTGAGGTACCCGTTAGAGCTACCGTTACTTTTCGAAAAGCTGACAGAAAAATAAGATTTTTGTAAAACTTCTCCAAAAAAAAAAATTCAAGTCGCTAGATCAACGCGTTCTCGAGTTATTTAAGATATGTACCTACACTCAGAAAAATGGAGGCTAACTCGACGACCTACATACGGCGTAATTGGCCTCGGGCAGGCGCGCGTTCGCCTGCATGTGGGCAAGTAAAACTGAGTTGACCTGTGGTTGGAGAAATTCTGAAATTAAGCCACCAGCAGGTGAAGTAGGGCATTGGGAGCTGCACGAGTTGACCTTAGATAGGTTAACTCTGACCGTTAGCTGGCTTACAGACACCTCTGTAAGGTCAGAGTTAACCTGACAAAAAGTTGACCTGAACATTTTTCTGAGTGTACAACGGACAGACAGACAGACAGATGCACGGACATGTTCATAATTATGCTTGAAACGGATTTCGTACTGATCAGAAATTTTCTATCTGCCCCCTGTTCTCGAACCGGTCACCGTCATGAATACAATACTTTCTTTTGATAGAAGAGAAAAGTACAAATACCATAAATGGCTGAAAATGGGGTTTTAATATTAAGCAAACGGGCGCTCGGGCCGAAAGCTGCATTTGACACCCTCAATTTTTGAAATTTTTTTTCGCACTTTTTTCCGAGAGCTATGGGGGTTTGAACCCAAATTTTAAATAATTATAGCAAACCACAGTAAATTTTTTGTAAGCTGGACCCTTAATAAGCAGAAACCTTCCGTCAGCCGATGCATAAGGCGAGACCCGGTTTAAACTAGACACATTGTCTGGTCCCGTGCAGCTTTGGCTTATGTAGGTTGTTATTTTTTTCAAATTTTGTAGAAGATAAGATTTAATGTAAATTTTACAATTATTCTAATTTTTTTTCATTGAATGAAAATTTAAAACAATCATAAACATTAAATTACGGTTTCAAAAGGCCAATGATTATGAAATATGTAGTAAAGGGTGGTTAAATTTTAAGGGCCGATGTTGAATGTGAACCACACCTAAACGGCAAGTTTTTTTCTGCATTTCATTTGACATTTCTCAATTTCAGACTAACTCAATTTGAACCATGGAAAGATACACAATCGAGCAACGCGTTAAAGTTATTCAGGCTTAGTGTGGCTGAAGAGCCGTCCACCTCAACTCGTCGTCGTGCCCAACAATTGCACCTCCCACGCTCGTCGTTGATGAACATTATGCATAAACACTTGCATTTACACGCTTACAAGGTGCAATTGACTCAAGAACTAAAGCCTCTTGACCATTTCAAGCGTCGTCAATGGTCAGAATGGTGGCAAGAAATGGCAACAGTGGATGATCAATTTTCGAAGAAAATCATCTTCAGTGATGAGGCACATTTTCATAATAAGCCTGAATAACTTTAACGCGTTGCTCGATTGTGTATCTTTCCATCGTTCAAATTGAGTTAGTCTGAAATTGAGAAATGTCAAATGAAATGCAGAAAAAAACTTGACGTTTAGGTGTGGTTCACATTCAACATCGGCCCTTAAAATTTAACCACCCTTTAGCACATAGCGGTTTAGTAAAGTTCCATTATTGTTGATAATTTCGTCGTTTTATTTATCTATTATATCGTCAGTGATATGTCGAAAGGAGAGATGAAGGTGAAAAACACCTCTTGATATTTGATAATGATAACCGATTTTCAACAAGTCTATTATCGTTTTTAATTTTAAATAAATTAAAAAATAGACAGAATCATAGCACTGTATAGAGATACCGAATGTCTACCGAACTATGAAAAACTTTGAATGCTTTGAAATTTCGTTATTCACTCTTCATCCCATCAACTATTATTTAGCTTTGGAAAAAGTAACAATTCCGAGAAAAATCGTATAAGATATCGAATTACAGTAACAGGTAAAATTATTCCAAATGTTATTCCCTATTACTGGGTATCTTACTGCGTTATACGAAAGTAAAATCAAAATGCTAAGAAGAATCTACCATCGGTGCTCGGGAAAGGGTGACTTTGGTTTTAAAAGGCATTGCACGGTTTTCTTAACACAACATCCACCCAAGGATTGCAAAAAACAGAAGCTCCCCAGCCATCAACGCCGTTAAATTTTTTTTATGGTCTCCAGCTTGCATTCGTTTATCCTTTCTGTTCGGGATGGTTTTGAGTTTCACTTCAGGATGGCTTGAATGGATTTCGTTTATCAGCCACGCTCAACCAGGCAATACAGTCAAAGCT
Organism: Chrysopilus asiliformis; assembly: GCA_964034945.1. Lineage (NCBI taxonomy): Eukaryota > Metazoa > Arthropoda > Insecta > Diptera > Rhagionidae > Chrysopilus > Chrysopilus asiliformis. Next base: position 108,925,997 of record OZ035962.1, read on the forward strand.
TCTGCGCTCTACATCTGCAAGGAACGAACACGTTTTCCAGTTAAGGGTTGGTTGCTTTCTACACCCGCCGGACCACTGCTGAATTGTTGTGATCCTGTAGATGTTGCCTGCGTAGTCCGGATGCTTGAATTTCGATGGTACAAGGGACACAAAATCACCATTTCTGTCACTAGGTTTTCGCCTCCATACATACCGCTTCATGGCTAGAAACACTGAAAATCTTTCGCATCACAAAGCGAGGGAACGCTCCAGTGGAATATCAGGAAGTCGATTCTGAATGTAAGTCATGTACATGAAATTGATTCCCACAAAGAATCACCCAACGGATCGACCGTTGGCAACCCCTCTGGACATAACTGAGGAGTACTGGAGGCGCTTTAGGTTCAAAATTGATACCGATAGCAGCGAAGCGATGAGGTGATTGTAGAATCGGGAGCCAAAGACCAAATGCGAGGAGTTCGGGGTTGGGAATCATAGCTCCAACGGGAGAGCTAACGTTCGAGCCAGAAAAAGCACTTCTTCCGGCATTGATACGATGCCAGAAAATTTTCAGTCGAAAAGTTGCCCTCTGAAAATAATTCTTCGCGATTTATTTTGCTTGGAAAAATTAGAAGGGAAGTATGGCTGGGTGGTTAGCTTAGATTTGGGGCGGATGGTCGTTTAAAATAATGGCTATACACTTGTGTATATTTCGGTTTGTGTTTGTATGTACATCACCATAAATACGAGCATACTTTTCGTTATGGCATTGTCCCACATAGAAAATTGGTGCGGTTCTTAGGTCTTTTGTGCGGGTCCTTTGTCGTGCCACGAAAATAGGAAGGAATGAAGAAAAAAAAACTTTTTCTTCTTGGTTTTATTTTTTTTACCTATTTTTTTAATAAATAAAAATAAGAAAGGTACTTGACGGGAACTCCCATGCTAGTGTAGTAGGTGTAGGTAGGTACCAAAAAAAAAGAAGACGATCAAGCATTTATACGGCAATAGCAGTATAGTTGAAGAAATGACGGCGACAACGAACACCACTATGACGATGACAAGAAGTATAGGATTCTTCTTTATACTTCTTAGAAGGCAAGACCGACGAAATGCGAAGGTAACCATTAAGGTAACAGTTTGTGAAAGCACTGAATGGTTTTTACTGGGTCCTTTGCTCCCTTTAAGGGAAATATAAAAATGCCAAAAGACAAGGGGCAAAAACGACTAACTGAAGCAAATGCTGAAAAAGAGAAAAATTTATTATGTTTTTTTAAGGGGAAAATAAAAACTGAAGATAATATGAATAAGAAAAAAAAACTGTAGCTTAGACAAGCTATAAAGTAGGAGTGGAGACTCGAGACATGGAAAATATCCTTGAAGAGTTTTATTATTATGACCGCAAAACTTGTATAAAAGGGACATTTTTACTAGAAGAATGACGATCAGGATGTCTACGATGGCAAAAATAATATACTATATATAAATGGATAACGGTATAAAAGCACTTTTGGGAGTAATATTTAATAATGACGGTACGTAATTGAAAAAAAAAAGAAAAAAATTTCGAAAATCAATTAAACAAGAGGCATATAATTGAAACGATAATTCATATACAACATAAAATATGTAATAATTGAAGAGAAAATACCAAAGGTTTGAAATTTTATGTTTATATCTCCAAAAAACGTACACTAAAAACGTACCTTTTTTTAGAATGTTAGCAAAAAATAGTGAAAAAAGAAAATTCGCTAAACTGCAATTTTATGATCATTATATTTAGCTTTTAAGTGAGATTTTACTGTAAATACCGTATTGAACACCAAATGTAATCCAAAATGGCTTAAAATGTAATAAAACTCGAAAATTCAAATTTAGAGAAATATTTTTTTGGTTTGGGGTCAAAGGGATGGTGCCATTTTTTTTTGCATTTATTAAGAGCCCTCTATCAAATAATGAAAGCCACATACAAATCCGCTAATTTATTTACGAGATATCTGGAGAGACGGTCAGAGGGAAGGGGAATTTTCGTTACGAACATGACTAAAAAGATACACAGGAAGGTTTTTAGGGATACAATCGAACGTGCTTACTCTTCTTATATTAGAGCGGGAGCCGTGGAACAAAAAACAACAACGAATAGTTGACGGGACGAAATATGTTTGAATACCTGGATCTTGATCTAACTAAGAAAAAATTCTTCTACGGCGACCTTCCAAAGTGGTGCTAAATGGGTGACAGATCGCGATAAATGACATACGTTTTCGTATTTTGGCAATAGTTCAGTTTAGCGACAATGACGCTACAGATTTTTGGTGTATAGGGAGGGATAGAGGGAAGCATCCCCTATCCAAAATGGGTATTTTTAGCCGTCACTCGCCCCCCTTACCCCACCAGGGGTCCTCAAACTTTGTATGAAACTTTTTTCTGGGGGGTGGTAGGGGGGTGTGTGGTACCTCAAATGAAAGGTAATGAAGAGTACATTCCAAAAATATATGGCATGATGGGATTTCCCCCCTCACCCTTCGAATACCCCTTCGTGGGGTAATCGTGAAAAAATTGGGTGAGGTTTTGGAAAAAATATAATGAAGAAAAATCTCAATTGCATTTCATAGATTTTTTCTTGGTATAAATATCAAATTTAATTACAATTGCTAATCTGAAAATGTTAAAATATCAACTCTATTGGTTTCGATATTACTAAACTACTAAATAAGATAGGAGGTTGTAGATGCTTAAGGCAAAAAACAATAAAAAATATATAAAACAATTTAATGTGGGCAATAACTTTCCAAACAACTCAATACTTCAACCATTGGTATACAATTAAGTATTAAATTACCGTGTGTGTAATTTATTTCACAACTCAAATATATTTTAAGTGACAAAGTTTAATAAAGGTAATTTTTCTTTTCCTATCAATTACCCTATCACAACTGCCCCAATCTTTTGTAAATTGCCCCTGCTTTTGCTACTCGTTTCGATCAATCAACTTCAATATTCTTAGGCTCTTTGGAATCCTGGTGTGATAATCGATAGATTCAACAATAAAATTGAATGTAACTAACTTGTCGTAGGTCTTCTTAGTATAACAAAAAGACCTTTATTTTATTTTGTTGTTCTTTCTATCGATGTGTGTTTGTGCTTTTGTATTATCTGAATAACGAATTTTTTTTTATTTCAGTACTTTGGAAATAAATGACTCTCTTCAAGTTCCATTTATTTGGCAATTTCACATTTATCAAGTTTGCCCTTAGTTTTTTAGCTAAGACTTCTGATTAAGGAAACTTTAATCTCATTGACGAACTTCAAGTTGACTTTAATATCAAAGGATGAAATTTTGTGTTAAAATTCAATACAATTCCTCTACATCGGTTAATTTAACATGGAATGCCGGTAATTTTTGTTCAAATTGAAAATTTAAGATAGTTTTGTTCGTTACTGAAATGTCACAGAGTCACTTATTAGTAAGGACCGGATTTTTATGTGATATAAAAGTCAAAAAAATTTACATACTTGTATATATAATTTGCAAAATGTGTAAATTAAAACGTAAAATATGTAAAATAAAGTTGAGCACACTCAAAAAAATGGAGGCTAACTCGACGACTTACATACGGCTTAATTGGCCTCGAGCAGGAAAATTTAGCCTATGCAAGGCGCGCGTTCGCCTGTATGAGGGAAAGTAAAACTTGTGTTGACCTGTGGCCGGAGAAATTCTGAAACTAAGCCACGAGCAGGTGGAGTAGGGCATTGGGAGCTGCACGAGTTGACCTTAGATAGGCATTTCGAGGATGTAATGTCATGTAATGGAAACCTCTGTCAGCCAGTTAGAGGTCAGGGTTAACCTGACAAAAAGTTGATCTGACATTTTTCTGAGTGTATTTTTAATGATTTTATTCATAAAAATATTTCCTTACCGATACTTCAGTGTATTCAATTGCGCAATAGGAATTATTTTTTATTTAAAACTAGCTTGCATACCCGTCGTTGCCGGGTTAAGTTTTTTCAAATTTTTATTATTTTTTTTGATGGTTTATGTTGGAGCTAAACTTCAGGCCAATCGGCTCGGTAGTTTCCCCGCGAAAGAGTAACATAGCGCAAAAACTATGTTTCGAGATCACTTTACCCCCTCCCCTTACTCCCCTCACCCTTCGCGCTACTTTTCCGTATGCCTATGTTGGAACCAGAACTCCAACAGACACTCATGCCAAATTTCAAGTCAATCGGCTCAGCCGTTTTTTCGTGAAAGAGGAACAGACAGACAGACAGCAACTCATTTTTTTTTTTATATATTAGTATGATAGGGGAATGGGGTACAAACGGACCACCCATTTTTCTCCGCTTGGTCAATAGGAATTTAATTGGAATTGGTGTGTTATTTTAAATTTGCGCGGGAAGGTTTTTATAAACCGAATCAATTTCTAGCTTTGAAAACAGTTATCTGTAACATTTGTTATTGTTTTTTTTTAAATCACAAAAATAGAGTTAATTTCTTCTTATTTCATATGAAAAGAACAAAAGAAAAGCTGTAATTGCCAGGTGCCAATTGTCCAATCATACTAATATATAAAAATGAGTTGGTGTCTGTCTGTCTGTTCCTCTTTCACGCAAAAACGGCTGAACCGATTGACTTGAAATTTAGCATGAGTGTCTGTGGTAGTCCTGGTTCCAACATAGGCATACGGAAAAGTAGCGCGAGGGGTGGGGGGAGTAAAGGGAGGGGGTAAAGTGATTTCGAAACTTAGTTTTTGCGCTATGTTACCCTTTCGCGGGGAAACTACCGAGCCGATTGGCCTGAAGTTTAGGTCCAACATAGACCATCAAAAAAAAATTGAAAAAACTTAACCCGGCAATGACGGGTATGCAAGCTAGTACTCAATAAGAAGACATGCAAAATTCTTATCAAAAAAATTTATTAGTGCGGGAGATCGAAGAACGAGTGGTCCGTTTGGATTTTGATGTATGGAATATCTATGCGAAATTATATTCTAAACAAATTTTACGTTTATGAATTTTTCAATACGACTCACCGTTTTCGAGAAAATAGAGGAGTATTCCATTTGTATGGAGGAGGGGGAGGGAGTGGTTCAACTGGATATTTATGTATGGGTGAGTTATGTAAAATCCTATTCTAAACACATTTTGTCCTTTTAAATTTTTGGATACGACTCATTGTTTTCGAGATAATTGTAAAAAACTGAGGGAGTGGGAAGAAATGGTTAAACTGGATTTTTATGTATGGATGAGTTGTGTAAAATCCTATTCTAAGAACATTTTACCTTTATAAATTTTTCTACACTGGTTTGGATGGAGGCAGGAGGGAATTTTCCGATTTTGGAATCCAAAAGTATACAAAAAGATTATTCGAAACTTTTGTAATTATTTAAACAAAAAAAAAGTGTTCTACCACAAAACCCAAGATTCCTTCGCCTATATTTTTCTTGGAATTAATATAATGATGACTTTCTTTAATCCTCAAACAAATCCTTTATTTGATCAAAGAAATAATCAAAAAAGTGACTCTTTTATAACTTCAAGTGTCAACTTAAGATGTCTTTTAAGGAAAATCTTTGAGGAAGAAATCAAGAGAAGATTTTTTGATCTTCAAAGAAGTATCCATTTCAAGATTGACATTTTTATTCCATATCAATTTTATATATTTTAGCTAAATTACTCCCCTAGCCCGTTCCAAGACATCCTCACCTACCCTTTACGAATTTCGGTCTCTTTACTTTTGCCGTATATACAGTATACGGAGACATTTATCTTTGCTGTTAGTGGTTAGCTCATTTGACAGTATTCTATAATTCTATTTATTTATGACATTTATAAAACCAAAAAGCACACATTCGGGAACGCTCTTTAATCTATTCTGTGTACTTTAATTTTGAATGAATCCCTTCCAGCCAGAAAGGTTGTCCTTTGACATGAACTCAACTCTCAATCGGATGGATTCTAAGTAAGTAGTCTTGGGGCGCGCTTTCATTCCCATTTTCCTTCAGAATTTTGTTCATACAAATATGGATATGTTATTACATATAATTTTAATCATATATTATGAATCTAATTTGTTGTGTAAACTGTGCATGATTTTCCGTTTAGAACAAAAGTAAACATAAACTTGATCTGCATAACGATTCGTATATACCGACACAGAGTTATTTTCTTTGCGTTTCTAAGTGTCCTGCCAGTATAATGCTATTTAAATGTACACAAAAATACACAAATATTCTCTCAGATGTATCGAAAACGTATGTATGAAATTCTATTAAGATATTAAAATATGTATCTATTATACTTTATCGCATAATAAAGTGGAAACATAAAAAAAAGCATAGAATGAATAAGTGAATAAGCAGCATTGAGTAGGTATATAGAAACCCCTTTCGTAAACGTATTCTCCCTTCGTTTTGTGATTACTTTGGAAATTTGGTATGAGGATTTGATAACATACATTCCTCACATGAGATATGTTTGATCTATTATAAAACTTCTTTATAAAAAAAGTTTTTTTTTCATTCAAAAATAAACATCTTCAGATCACGTTTATGATTGATGTGATTGCTTCATAATTCCGAATCATGATAAATATGATGATTCTTTTATATTCAAATTTATGTACGATCAGGTAGGCCACAACAATAACAGAGCAGTTTCAAAAAATTATGGTAATAATCTTGCTTATCATGTGAATGAAAGATGAAAAAATTGAAGATATATTTAGAATAAAAAAATCATCCCAGAGCCTTTTTTATAGAATATAGGGTGGAATTGGAAAAAGTTTGCTTACTTTTAACTCTTATATATCTAGCTATATATATAAATTTTTCTTGCCTGTAACCTTTAACGATAATTCTTAGGTTTTGTTGATCATAATTTTCCGGAGACCATTTTTAAACCATTTTTCTGACTTTTCCCAAAGCTCGCTTTTTCTGAGCAACTGTAACTCATTTACCCCTAATTTATTCACTAGGAGTTAAGCCGAGTTAGTGAGTTAAGGGAGTTAGCTAGTGTTATTTTCCATGTAAAAGGTGAGTTAAGGGAGTTAAGGCGATTTAACTCCTAGTGAATAAATTGGCCGTAACGGTTTGTGTAGTAACATTATTTAGATTCTCGGCCACTAGGATTTTTAAAAAGTTGTGCGATAAAAATGTGAAAAAAAATTTCAGCAATCATGATGGAAAAAAATTATTAAGAAAATTTTCGGAAAATTCAAGAAAATACTGTTTCTTTACTGAGTGTTTTTTTCTAAATAGTTAATCTAAGTGTATATTACTCATTCTAACGCACTCAGAAAAATGTCAGGTCAACTTTTTGTCAGGTTAACTCTGACCTCTAGCTGGCTGACAGAGGTTTCCATTACATGACATTACATCCTCGAAATTCCTATCTAAGGTCAACTCGTGCAGCTCCCAATGCCCTACTTCACCTGCTAGTGGCTTATTTTCAGAATTTCTCCGGCCACAGGTCAACACAAGTTTTACTTTCCCGCATGCAGGCGAACGCGCGCCTCGCATAGACTAAATTTTCCTGCCCGAGGCCAATTACGCCGTATGTAGGTCGTCGAGTTAGCCTCCATTTTTCTGAGTGCGGCTATTACCCAAAATGAGGCAAAGTCACTGGTCGACAAATCGACCAGCGGATATTAATGGGTTAAAAGTGGGATGACCATTCGTTCCGAAATCAGACATATTGTACCTGTACCTTGGAAACAAAATATTTGTCCCGGAGTTTTCAATTAAGTGTTATAATAGTGTTAGAATAATGATTTTCCACGAAAGGCGAATATTTTTCAAAAACTTCGCCTGCGGCGCTATTATCTTCATTGCTGGTTTTACAATTTTCGTCGTGATTATCTCTGGAATGCAAAGAACTCGGAAAATTCAGTTGATTTTCGTTTGAAACTGTGCAGTTCTTGATTTAAATCTTTGCACCGCACTTTGTTTAAAAATTTTTTGGCTGCGGCGCACATTTCTTAATTATTTCTCCTTGGTTGTGTCCAAATAAAAATTTTTTTTCTATAAAATTCTGTTGTTTCGTTGGTGTTCGGATTGTGTCCACCCCCTTCCCTGCTCTCGTCTTGCCTGGGATTTACCCAAAAAAATATGGTCACCCTAGATTAAAAGGCCATGAGAAACCGTTATAGAAAACCGATTTACTTATTTTATAGATTTTAGCTATGCTATTTTTTGGCAAAGAATTTTTTTTAACAAACTTTTTCAGCCGATTTGATTAATGTTTCGAAATTTGTATTCTCATAATGATTTTTTTTATTGTTTTAAGTCAACGCGCAATCTTTATAATTATTTTCACAATTACACTATTTTAATTAAATTGTATTTCTGGTAAAAGGAAATCATAAGCTTCTTTTGAAATCACTTTTCTGTTTAAACTCGTTGTACAATAACTTTAAGACAAAAATGTAGAATGAAACTTTCTATTTGTTAATCTTTTCGTCTATATTAACTTAATATAAATGTAGTATGTATAATCTAGTTTTTAATAGCTTCTTGCTGGAGAACAAACTGCAATCAAGAAGTTCCTCCAACTATGAGTATTTATTAAATTGCCTTGTGATATTCGCAGAATCTATTCGAAGCAGAAAGTTTGCATTGTTTCAAAAGTTTTGTTATTCGAAATATTCGACGTTCGTTCCTTGTATAATCACCCTATAATAATGTATTTTATTCTTCATGCTCACTTTCAACATTAAAAAGAAAACTCCAGAGAAACACCAAAAATTTAACGATCGAATTTATTTTCAAAAATTTTTATTTTCTGTTTGTCTGATCGACCAATAATATTAGAAAAACAACCATCACCTGAATTTATTATTGGTTTCTGTTCACACCTTTAGGGCTATTAAAACCGAGTGGCAGAAAAATCCCTTTTATTGCCATATAGTTTATATTTGTTGATACGGCCATTAAATTTTATATCACGATACCCCAAAAGCCTCCATTCACAATTCACAATTACTCATCGTTATGTAGTCATTGGTGTTTAGATTATCCTTATGCCCGTCGTTCAGTATTTTGAGTATAAACTTTACTACCGGAGACTATAAAACGGTTCTATAAAACAAAACAAAAAAAAACGATACGAAAACCGCCACTTGCACCCTAGAAAATTTTCATTTTCCACCGACCGCCATCACACTACATTAAGAAAAAAAACATGACAACTAAGCGTAGGAAGGAAGATGGTTACATGGTTCTTCGTAACTTAACTATACTTTAATCTACCCTTTAAATAACCCTTTTCAACTACTCAATTCTGTTAAGTTGTGTGTTACACCAAGGGCCCCCTAACCCTTTATGATACCTTAAGTATCTTATACTCAAGTCGATGGTGGAAATTGTTCGACTTTCTCATCAGTGAGCGCTCTTTCTCACATTGTTAAGTCGAAAGTTTTTCACGTAATTAAATTTATCAGCTAATTTATGGCCCTAAAAATAGTTTCTAACACGCGATTCCTTATCATGTGCTCTAAATATTTGGGCTTCTGATAAACTTGTTACGTCGCAAACGAGACGACCTTGCTCCGCTACTATGCTGTGATGTAGCACCTCTCAAAGGGGAGTCGTACTCGTACTAAAAGGTTAACTTTTGGTTTTACATATTAGTGTACAAAATACAAACTAACTACAATATCTACACAAAAGTTACGAATTTTCGTACGAAAACTTTTGTTAAATGTCAAGCAAAGTCTGATATTTCCGTCATCAAGTAACACGAGAGGGATCCCATTGGTCTGTAACATGTGCTCATCATGTATAGTATGAATATAGTTTGCTTTTTAGTCAGATAGGTGTTAACAGGATAAAGGACGAAATGAAACCAACCTGACAGGTTTGTCATTTGTAAGATTAAACTTTTACTTGATGTGGTAATTTATTTAAACCAGCATTCTTTTTACGCACATTTAAAATATAAAAAAAAACTCATTAGTTTCGTTCATTTAAGCAGATATTTACTGTACAATAAAATGGAGTTATAATATTTTCCCAAAATTTTAATGAAAAGCCCAATTTGTTATTGTAAGACTGAAATGAACAACTGCTTCAAAATCTTCCTTTCACTTGTTGTGTTGTTTAATCTTTACTATCTGAATTTAAATATATGGTAGCTTAAACTGTTGGCAGTATTTCATCCACCCAACCGTAAGTTTCGAGTGAGTATCCCTTTTTCAAAAGGGTCATGTAACCCATGCTTATTTTGCATTTTTTTTCTTTTCGCCCACTAAATTAATATTTGATAATCCTTTTCGGAGGATTCCATTGTCATTGACTACGGGATACTTTTCAGGATTATCCTTCCATAGAAAAATGGGGTTTTTCAATAACTAACATGGTTTTAAAAGAATTTTAACGACAATAAGATGGGAAAAGTCAATTCAATTTTTATTTGAAATAGTCTCCTTGTTTTGGATCAATCGAAGGATCCCTCGTTTCGGATCAATTGAATATTCTATTTGAACCGAATCAAATTATTTACATAACGAAATCATAAAAAGTTGAAAAATGTAATTTGAAAAATGTAGTTTAGGAAACATCGTTTATTGCTGTTTTAAATGTTTCATGGGGTATCCCAAGAACTTACAGAAGTATGGGTCTTAATAAAAGACGTCACATATTTATGGTGACAGTAGTGTGACAGCCCAACAGTGCCGAAGATATGGCGTAGACAGACTGGACCGCGTATTCAATTTGAAACCCATTAAGATAAACTTTCAAAACCCTTTTCAACAAACAGTTTTTTTTAATTTAAAAATTTGGTACACTCTAAAATTATTATGTGAAATTGAAAACAATGAAATTTAGGCTCTTAAATTTATTCCCTGTTCGTTAAAGATAGGCAAAAATTACTCTTCAAAATAATGAATTGAATTGAACTTTTCAGTTTTGAAAGCTACCTATACGAGCTTTTTCTTGTTTCAAACTTTCATGGTGGCGAACAAAGATTTTTCTTATTGTTTTTATAGGATTCAATAGATTGTGTTTACATTAGGACTCATTTTGAGGCGGCACGTCTTTCCTCATTTTTCTGCCGTGTGCACACGGTTCGCTTTATCTGGATTCATAAACCGGTTTCATCAACAAAACTAAACGACAGGTTTCAACGACCAGACTCAAAAACCGGATTGCGACCGATAATTTTAAAGGCTCAACTATGATAGACATAAGAACGCATATGTAGCTGCATATGTCATCTCCAGAATAAGAAAGTCAATGTTATTACCCACAATAGACATGTGTCAAAGTGTTGCCACTTTCAAACCTTCGTTAAACATTCGTTAAGCATGAATAATTCGATACAAATGGAACTGGCATATGTAAATAGTGAACATAACCTAACATTTTAGTGTGAATTTAATAATATTGTGGCCATATTAATTTCCACTTGAGGTAAAATGAAGATTAGCTTTTATGTGGACAGCTATGTATGTCAACATTCGTTGGGAATTTGACATTTACATATGCGTTCTTATGTCTATCATAGTTGAGCCTTAAGTGAATCTAAACTTCGTTCGCTCTTTTTGTTTTCCCTCCCCACTGCGTCCCTCACCATCACTTGGCCGGAGCGAATGACGTGCCGCCTCAAAGTGAGACCTAATATAAACACAGTCATTGGATTCACTAGACAGGACCAGTTTCCGTCTAGGCTGGAGCGACTTTATAACCAGTGTGTGGCGATTTGAAATTATCTTTTGGCGCTATTTTACAAAATAGTTTCTTGTTTTAAATAACCTGCATTTGAAATGTATGCTTTGGTACTTGTTTTTGCAACTTTGTCATTTAATTTAAGTGAAAATCATTTGATTTTGGACTGTTTGTGAGTTACTGATCAGGTATTAGACTACCTACTCGAATTGGAATTCTAACTACTGGCTCGATTAGTTACAGTTATAAAAAGCCTCAAGATTTTCAATAAATTTTTTGTTCTGATTTTTTTCTTGTATGAAGCTCGTGTAGAACCGAAGATTAGCGCGCGTATTTTATGGACAGCCGTTAAGTCAATTATTTCCTATCAAGTGCATTAATAATTTAAAACCAAATCATATAAAATTTGATTCCAAACATCCGTAAAACTCCCATGCCATAAGATATACAACAAAAAAAAATGTATTCCCTGAAAAGCAGTCTGAAGTGCTTTCCGTATGAAAATATGAGGAAAATATTTTTGAATTTGCTGTTAAACATAAATTGGCAGATATTGTTATGTGAACATGTCAGATATCTACTTGATTTGGGTGAAAATTAAGTGGTACTTCATATCAGTAGATTTTATTTATCTGAAGTGCCCATTTCATTCTAAGTGACGTTTTCAACAATTCACAAACACTGATTATCTCATTATATCCTCAAAAAGTGAATGAGCTGAGATAAAGAATGTTAAAAAAAGTGATTTGGTTAATAAAAATTGTTATATTGTAATATAAACATAACAAAAGCTATAATTGCCAATCTGGCAATCATTGGAGACCCGTATGGTGATATTCGTATCAAAATTCGAACAGTTGTATCAAAATTCCACTTTGAAGTCAAATTTTCCAATAAGATTTTTTAAAATTTATTCCAATCGGATTTTGATGTATGGGAGTTTTATGTAGAATCATATCCTAAATAACTTTTGTTCTTGTACTTTTTTGATAAGATGCACCATTTTTGAGATATTCACAAAAACCGTTTTCGTTCGTATGGAGGGTACCCCCCCCTCTAATGGTCCATTTTTGCCCATTAACGAACTTAGCTTCGCATTTTACGAAAAACGGATCTGCGCAAAATTTCAAGTCTCTAGCTCAATCCGTGCGCCCGCAATCCGCGCCACAGACAGACAGACAGACGGACAGACAGACGGACAGACAGACGGACAGACAGACAGACAGACAGACGGACGGACATGCAGAAATTAATTATTTTTATCATTCTAAACACACTGGTGTAATTCATTTTTGTGTGTGATGACGGGATCTTGGCGTTACAAACGGTAAGGCAAAGTTAATATACCCTTTGGTTTCACCATACGGGTATAAAAAATGGTTGAACAGTGAATATAGAATTATGCCATAGCTCTGTTAAATATCATGCTGTAAATTAGATATAAAACTTTTCGGAACAGTGAACAGGTTTTTATTAATATAGCCGGAAACGAAAATTTTAATTAAAATTGGAATTTGATAGTCCAGGTGAAATAATAACTCCGAGATAATTAATATTGGTGCAAATTTCAAAAGAAACTTTTATAATCTGATATCCACGGAGAGAACTGTTTCTTATATGAAAATAAATAGAAGAAAAACTTATTATTAGCGCTCATTTGCGGGTGCTGTTCTTTAAGATTTTTGATTCAGCTACATGTCCGATTTCCTACAGTGTAGAAATTTGGCCCGGTCCGGAGAACATTTCCTGTGGAGATGTGAAGAACTTTTTTTTAAGTTTGGGACACGCGCTGTTTCTTTTTAGGAAGAATCCCTGTAAAATTAGTTATGCTTAGCCCAATTAAACCGAAGAAATTCGGGGACAAAGAAGTTTTTCATTAACTTGGGGTTTTAAAAAAAATGTACCTCGTGATCTTGAAACTTCATATAAAATTGAAAAATGTATTAAACAAAAGCGCAAACGTCATAAAACTGGGGCAAAAACTCAGTTTGTGACGGGTTAAGTGAACACCCCCTAATGATATTTTTCATTGTGAGGTTAAGTGAATAACTCTAATGATATTTTTGAATAATTAAACATAACAAAAGCTATAATTGCCAATCTAGCAATTATTGAAAACCCGAATGGCGATTTAAGTAAACGGCGAACAGTTGTATCAAAATTCCACATTGAAGTCAAACTTTCCAATAAGATTTTTTAAAATTTATTCCAATCGGATTTTGATGGATTTTGATGTAACGAACTTAGCCTCGCATTTTACGCAAAACGGATCCAAACAAAATTTCAAGTCTCTAGCTCAATCCGTGCTCCCGCAATCCGCGCCACAGACGGACGGACGGACGGACAGACAGACGGACAGACGGACGGACGGATAGACGGACAGACGGACAGACGGACGGACATGCAAAATTCAATTTTTTTCATCATTTTAAACACACTGGTGTAATTCATTTTTGTGTGTGATGACGGGATCTTGGCGTTACAAGCGGTAAGGCAAAGTTAATATACCCTTTGGTTTCACCATACGGGTATAAAAGCGGAAGAAGTGTTTGTAAAGTACTGAAAAAATCCATGACCATTCGAAAAAAATGTTCCTAATTAAATTGTAATGTGGTCATTTCGATTTCCTTGAACTTTTTTAATATTTACCTCTGTCTCCTATCATTAGGGTGACCATATTTGATATTTTTTTGTGGGTCAATTCGAGACAAGATGAGTGATGGGGGGATGATTGAACCAGGAAAACCAACGAAACAACAAAATTTTATAAAAACTAAATATTTATTTAGACGGAAACCAAGTAGTTTCTTAAACAGAATACGGCGCAAAGATTGAAAGCAAGAACTTCATTTTTCGAGCCTCAAACGAAAATTAGCTTAGTGTTTCACGGTTCTTACATTCCATAAATAATCGCTGGACAAATTGCAAAAATATCAATCAATAAAACTGCCGCATGCAAATTCTTTTGAAATGTATGCGCCGTTTCTAGAAAATCGTGGAGAAAATACGCCGCAGGCGGAACAAAAGTAGTTTCCAGCAACCACCAACCGAAATAAAGTTTTTTTTTTGCATATTTAATGAATGTCTTTTCTGGAGTTTGATAAATTATAACATTAAATTGAAAAATCCGGGACAAAATTATAGTTTCCGGAATGCCGAGGCAACATGTCCAGTCCTGGAGGTATGGTCACCCTACCTTTCCTACCATATTTTCAAAATTTGTTTTTACCCATCTGAATTTATGTCCATTTGAATTTGACCAACCGATTTCAATGAAATTTCGTTAATAGGTATGATTAAAGTGCCTCCTTCCTTCGTAGCCCCTCACGCATTGACTTTTGTGGTGTTCAACTAATACAGATTAAAAATTTCAAACAATAAACTCCTGCTCTTGAAAAAATCGTCTAATTTCGCCCCCTGAATCCCAAATTTACACTTTTATGTAAAACATAAATAATTCGGAAATAGATCTGGCCATAGTCAGATATATTTTTGAATTCCTGACACAAAATAAAAATAATTTTTTACTTCGTGGTCACTATCCAACAAACAATGTTATAAAAATTTCAACATGTTTAAAAAATGGTTTTTTGGTTGAGAAATATTCAAACCTTGAAAAATATTCAATATTCATTTTCTCAGCGATTCGCAAATTATTTTCAACATAATTAATAATCTTAAATTCGCAAATCCAACTCGTATCTACAAAACTGTTCAGCCATAAGCATTAAAATGTATATGTTCGTAAAACATATAAGATTTGTACAAACAAAATGCTACTAAGATGTTCAAATATTATGCGAAAATGTATCAAGGGCGAGATGTAATGAAAATGCCTTAAAGCGATCTACTTTAACCTCTAATAAAAAAAAACACGATTTTAGCAAAATTAAGAGCTGACAATGAGAGAAAGGGTCCTACAATATCAACTTTTTTGCTTGTGTTTTGGATTTCGATAGCCATAATCACCAGCTTAATGAATCAATAAGCTATTAGGACAAGAATTTAGCACGCTCTAATTAATTTGACCGATTGCACAAGGATATTGATGAAAGGCAACCAATATTGACAGTTTGGTTTTTCTACAATTTCAAATGAATTTTTCGGATTTTCATGCTTTTGACTTTTCCGTTCGCTTTTGGTGTTCTTTTTTGTGATTTTTTTCTAAATGTGTGGTTTGATTGAAAGTCCAATACATCCATACCAATAAAGAACTGGAAATGGAAGAGAGTGCATATAGCGAATGTAAGGACTCTATATTGAAACTACCTGTCATCAGCACGATTTTCAGGTATTTAACACATGGATCAATAAGTCCCGAGACTAACAATGAAAACAACATTTTTTTTGCAAAATTTTTTTTTATTCATCAATATAATCACCTTTTAGGGTGATACAATCGTCACGCCATGCGTATCCCAAAAAACTGACGCCATGACTTTGCCAGCTGACTGCTGCGTTTTCGGACGCTTCGGACGGCTTTCGCCAGCTGTGCGCCACTCAGATGACTGCCGCTTCGACTCTGGAGTGTAGTGATGTATCCATGTTTCGTCCATGGTCACGTAACGACGCAAGAAATCTTTTTTATTGCGAGTAAATAGCGATAAACAGCTTTCTGAATCATCGACTCGTTGCTGTTTTTGTTTCATCGAAAGCAATCGCGGCACCCACTTGGAAAAAACCTTTTTCATGCTCAATTTTTCATGAAGGATAGTAAATGCACTTCCATATGATATCTGTGTTATCTCAGCAATCTCACGGAGCTTCACTTTACGATCTTTCATTATAATTTTTGTCACTTCACTCACATTTTCCGGTGTAACGGCTTCCACAGGTCTACCCGAGCGTTCCGCGTCATTTGTGTCGGTACGACCACGTTTAAACTCGGCAAACCACCGACAAATCGTTGCTTTTGATGGACAAGAGTCCGGGTAACATTTTTCAATCCATTGTTTCGCTTGCACGGTGTTTTTATCCATTAAAAAACAATGTTTTATCAGAACACGAAACTCGGTTTTTTCCATTTTTTAAACAAACTACAAAACGACTTTACTCCAACCTCGATAACTCAGCTGTTTCTGGTCCGATCGACTTAAAATTTTGACACGTTTCAAGCAAAGGTTAGTACTCTAGAAAGACGTGGTTACTGGTTTACTACGAGCGTCATCTCTGGGTTAGTCTCGGGACTTATTGATCCATGTGTTAAAAGTGTGGATTTTTATTCCGTTCTTGGAAAAACCACCCCAAAATACAGATTAGCTACCTTCGACCACATCGAAAATCGGTTTCCGCAACTGTAAGTAATATAAACGAATAACTGAATTTAATATTGAAAATATCAAAGGCACAATTCCACTCACATACGAATTTTAATTAACCAAGAACCATTGTTTGAAATCACACTTAACCACACATGTATATCGCCATCGATGTAGATATTTACAGCTTGTTGACGTGAATATCCACTTGTATTTGTTTACGTATAGGGAAGAATTTCCACCAAAAAGATCCTCGTACAGTCACAATTGAATGAAAATGTCGGTGGTGAAAAAAAAACATGGTAAGTTCACCAAATGGGAGCAATTACGAGCATACAAATCTCGAATACAATTAAAAGCTTTGTTTTACTAAAACCTCTGAAAAGATACAATATCTGCCTGCACGGATAAAATTCTGTACCACATTCTGACTTTTTCACATTTTCCAGCCATCCATCTACATTTCTCCTACAACATTCCATTATATTCACGTTAGAATGTGATGTTGTGGGTTGACAAGTCGATGAGAATAGTGGGTGGCAGCGTGTCGAAAGGTTATGAAGGTATGTTAAAAGTTCACAGTCATAGCCAGCAATTTTGTTATGTTCTGTTTTTTTTATTCGGTTTTCTCGCAGCAACCAAGAGATTTGCTGATCTTCCGTATAAAAAAAATGGCTACCTGCTACCGTCGTATAACATAAACATGCTGCCGCCCTTTAAAATCCACCCCAACAGTTTTTGCTTGGCTCAGCTCGCTTTAGTCCGTTTACCACATTCATGGTTGCTATTTCGAAAAAAAAAAAAGAAAAACGAATGAAGGAACAGTTGTATGCCACAGATATCTAAACGATAACCAGCAACGCAAATTCGCATCATTTAACGTGAAATCCAGACAATAAACGATGAGATCCTGAACTGACTCGGAGTTTTTTCCCACAATTTTAATAGCATTCAAGTCGAAGTCCCAGGTTGAAGGTTCCAAGCCATACAACGATCAAGCATAGGATAAAAATTGCAATAAAGAAAACAAAACAGATAATTGCATTTTTCAGAAAATGGCAATTTGTCTGGATATATTTCCCTTCAGTTGTTCTTATGATGATTTTCCCCTATCATCAGCTCCAGTCAATTCCCATTGTGTCTGCGAATATCCTGAATGACTGTATAATACCACCTAGTTAAGATAGAACTGTGTTAAATATTATATAAAACGTATACGATTTGTTGGTTTGTCTGGCCCCGTTTAGATGTCGATTTTCCCGGCTAAAGTGCCCCCTTGTGAAAAACGCTCAGGGAAAATGATGTTTTCCCGGCTACCTGAATGGATGATGATGACGGCGCACAAGGTGTGCAAAAATCCAATGAAATGATTTCAATTATTTCTTGCTATAATAGTCTTTTAACCATTCCTTAGTTGTGTTTATTGCAAAGGATTTAATCGGCAAAAAGCTAATGGTCGATATGGCATTTGGAAGATGGTTTTCACTATGGCTATAAATGTGAAAATTGAGTTCGTGTACATAATTTCCAACAGTCAAAAAGGTATACGGGATAAAATGCACATTAGGGGCGGATGTGTGCGGGGGGAGGATTGAAAAACAATTCAATTCAATGAAAAACTGAATGATAAGATGTTTATTTCACGAGAATTTTAATTGTGAATTCAGCTGTTTTTAGAATGCCATTCAAACTTTTTTGTGTAAACATTTTATGTTTTTTGTGAATTTTCATGAGCGTCCCATTTTTCCTATGAATTGTATATTTTCATGTCATTGTTATAAAAGTGTGTGTGTGTGTGTGTACATAATTATTTAGCAAGAAAATCCTTTTTTATTGTTCACAATTCTAACCTCAACTATTGTTTTGTAATCCAATCCAGGTAGATGTTGAATCAGCAAATCAAATTCAAGCGGAGACATTCACCAACATGATTCTATGAAAACTTTTAATTTTCCTTGTGATTTTCCTTTCGTTTTGCCCAATAAATATATACACTATATAGCACTCTGTATTATCTCTATAGGAAAAATCTCGGTTGTTTCTTATTTTTTACACTCAAGCAAACACTAACACAAAAAAAAATTTCATCAAAGGTCAGAAACCTTTTCCTTTTTTTTCTATTATTCGTCGTGTTATTATTCTCTACTTTTGTTATAAACGTGAATCTTGTTAGAAATTTGTCTTCGTTAAAGAAACACTTTTCTATTGAATCCCTTTCGTTCCTATATTTTTGCACAATGAAACTTCACTTTAATTTTTTTTTTCGGGATCCCTAACTCGAATTTCGCACATCAAAAATTTTCATCACGAAAATTGGACAAATTTTACGCAGTGAACTTTTATCCTTTTTTGAAAAATTTTCCTCTAGGAATAGCCAGGACTTGAATTCAACTGCAAGATATTGTTCGGTATAAATTTTCTGGTTAGAATATTATTTTCTGATGTATCTTTGCAATTTGATAATCACACGCGTCAATATTCACCCGGAAAACTCATTCTGCGACACGAACACGACGACTGCTCAAATATTTTCGCTACTTGGCCCAGATGATGGCACATTTGCTCGGAAAATTTTCCCAATTTTCCAGACATTCCAAACTGCGCAGGATCTCTCTTTTTTCTCGCTATCCAATATTTTTTTCTCTACGTGTATTATCCCTGTAGTCGGTTTTTTCGTCCTACATTCATGCTATTTGAAGGGTGGAAAATCATAAATTTTCATTCTCAACAACTGTGATGTTGTTTAACAAAAAACAAAAATCCAAGCCATCCAAAAAGATGCCCCAATTTAACGACGTTCCCGGAAGCGATCATTTCAAATATTTCACATTTTACTTGTTGATTTTATTATTTTAAAATCTTCTGATTACCGCAATTTGTTCTTAATTTAAAAAGTCCTTTTGAAAAAGATTTCTAATTTTCTCCATTGACATAATCAAATATTGTGAAAGGTCGCAGACAAAAATCGGTTTAAAAAAAAAACACATATTCGGTGGAATGAAACGAAATTAACTCCGAATGTGTAGAAAATTGAAAATCATATCCCTTGGAGCGCAGGTTTCAAATTTTTTAGTGCGGGAATGATTTTCCCCAATTGGAAAATATATTCCACGATAATTTTCCTGGAAAATCCGTATTTTAGTATACTCATCATCATGAAGGCGAGAAGAATTTGAGTAGGGATTTTAGTAAGGAGTCTTGTGAATGTCTAATGCAGAGTGTGTAAAGTCACTACTTCTTTGCTTATGGAGGTTTTGGAAGTGTAATATCGGCACATTACTAACATTTGTTCAATAAACACAATCAGATTAGAAATGTCAAAAATTGAATTGTTCGATGAGAGGGGCTAATAGAGTGTCAGGACACAAGGTGTCCATCTATTGAAACGGATCAGACTAATTGGAATGACAGTTTAGAAGTTATTTCGTTATTATTTTTAGAATTTCCATGAATTGTGACGAACGGGATGTTTCTTTTATTTGCAAATGCATGCCAGACTATCTCACACTCTGCGAAAAATTTTCCTCCTTTTTCCTTCAAATCAACGACTCCTCGAAAATTATTTTCTTGTTAGCACTAAAAGACTACCAGACATTTTATTGAATATGTTTTATCATCAGTATTTTGTGTTGTTTGAGTTTAAAATCAATTTAAAGTCATTAATTTTTTTTTTATTATAAAATCAGGGCACCAATCATGTATTCCGACGCCTCTCTGTCTTTCGACTTCGACGCAGCTTTTAACTCTCGACTTCGCCATATCTGCAGCTTGAAATTTCGCGTAATTGTCACTATAAATTGAAACGTGATTCTGACTGTCACTCCAGGAAATTTGAAGCTACTGATATGGCGAAGTCAAGAGTCAAAAGTTGCGTCGAAGTCGAAAGACAGAGACGCGTCGGAATACATGATTGGTGCCCTGGCTAAGTTCAGCTTTTTTTTACAAACAGTAGGCGCAAACGGTCCTTAGTGCCTTGCCCAATAATTCCACGCCAAGCCGTTTTCCACACAACCTGATTATAAAATCAGGTCAAGGGATCTGAGATTGGCCTAAAATTTTGTTTAGCGGAATATGGAAATAATGTGGGGTGACCACACGTCATGGGATTTAAAATCATACCCAAAAAAATTGTCAAAAAGAAAATTAAAAGAAACAAAAAATAATCGATTTCAGTGGGTGTTGCTGTAAATCACGTTTTTTCGCATTTTTTCAGCGATTTTCCACAAAAATATTTGAAATAATTTTGCGTGCGGCACATTTTTCTTTATTGGGATTTTTACCATTTCAGTTACAACTATTTATGAAACGTAAAGGACGCAATACACTCAAGCTAATTTTTGTTTGGGGCTGTGTAGCTGACCTCTTAATTTAAATAATTGCGCCGCATTTTTTTAAAAAAATTCACTTGCGTATATTTGCTAATGTTTTTCCTTGGTTTTCGACCAAATCAAGTTATATTTTCTATATAAAATTCGTTGTTTCGTTGATGTTCTGTTTCAACCCTGTGGTACTTCTGGTTTCAACATACGGATACCGAAAAGTAGCGCGAGGGTTGGGGGGAGTAAGAGGAGGGGGTAAAGTGATTCCGAAACTTAGTTTTTGCGCTATGTTACCCTTTTGCGGGGAAACTACCAGGCCGATTGGCTTGAAGTTTAGCTCCAACATAGACCACCAAAAAAATAAAAATTTAAAAAAACTTAACCCCGCAACGACGGGTATGCAAGCTAGTATTATTATAAATAACTCTGCCACACATTCTTGAAAAATTTTTTTATTTTTTTTTTGGAAATTGCGTTCTAAGCTCTTGAATGCAAAAAACCACATCAAAGTCGATTAAAGCTTGCTGGCAGAAGTTGATCTTACAATTTTGGTCCAATAAATAAATACACGAACACACTTATACAGATATGTTGCGGACTTATGTAACTGAGTCAATGGGTGTATGGCTCGAAGATGTTGGGAGCCCTGTTATGTTACAAAAAGCCCGTATTTTTAACAAAAAGCCCGTATTTTTAACAAAAAGCCCGTATTTTTAACAAGAAGCCCGTATTTTTAACAAAAAGCCCGAATTTTTAACAAAAAGCCCGTATTTTTAACAAAATCCCGTATTTTTAACAAAAAACCCGTCTTTTTAACAAAAAGCCCGTCTTTTTAACAAAATCCCGTATTTTTAACAAAAAGCCAGTATTTTTAACAAAAAGCCAGTATTTTTAACAAAAAGCCCGTATTTTAAACCAAAAACCCGCATTTGTAGCGCGATCTACCCTTTAAAGTACTAAGAAATTTAAATATGTTCTATGGTTTCAGTAAATTATCCAGATTCAACTGATTTCATTAAAATCAGTCTAAAAGGTGGCTGACAATTTCGCGTTTTGGTCCCATTGAAAACCATCAAAATATCAATGTAATTCACGGATAATGCCGATTAATTATTTATTGATTACGGAGTTGACACGTTTTTCACATTTGAATTAAACACTTTGAAGAGCCTGAACGATTTTTCTGTATTCCTGTTCACCGTTTTGAATTTACATTTCAGGGATATCGAAAGGGGTGAATAAAATACATTGACACACACGCACATAAATACATAATTTGTAGTAAAATGTCCGTTTTACGATGAAAGAGATTCTTTTTTCATTCTTCTTCGAATATTATGAATTGTGGCTATGTTGGTAGATGGTTAGGTAACTGTGTTACCCATTTAATTATAAATATTGTGCTTAAATTTTAATCTCCAGACCATTTTCGACACTTAAATTTTCGTAAAAGGTAAAACATGTTTGTTTCGAATTAATTGGGTCAAGACCAAGGGATCAATTTTATTCGTGCGTAAATTCCCAATCTTCCTTCTATCTTCCTTTCTGGTTTTCTGGATCGTTTACGTTTTTATGTATTTTTATTTATTTCATTCTATTCTGTGTACAATCTATTCTATCTACTTCGTATCGTTAAATGTGGCCGTTTATATTTATTTACGTGATGCCAAGTGGAATGGGAAAAACTTCTTTTCTCAGCTCTATGTATATCCACATATCTAACATTTTCAACGATATTGTGTTGAAACACTTAATTTGCTGTTAGTTTCGAGCTTTGTGGAAATTGATTTACTTTTCAATTATTCAATTCATTACTTATGGGACGATTTCTTTTATTTTCTATTTAATCAATGGAGGGGTTTTTCTTATTTTATTTTTGCTCATCCTTGAACTTTTATGTGCTTCTTATAGTAGAGAAATTTTGCCGAAAAGAAACATTTTAACGCAAACTCCATTTCGTAACGGTCTAAAAATGGGGAAAAAAATCCCATATTTAATTCAATTTTATTTTTAATGAATCATGAATCAAATTCATGACATTTTAAATTAAATGTCGGAAACCAGATTCATAATTGCATGATGGCACAGATAAACTGGTTTATCTGATGAAAGTCATGGACATTTATTGCTTATTTTCTATTTGACAATGACATGAAATGGGAATAAGGTCAAATCAATATAGCTTGTCGTATCTAATAAGCAAAACAATGAAATAAGAAATTGAAGAAATAAGTATTTGTAGCTATTTTAGTTCAAAATAAAATTATATTAGAACTTCAGATGGTTGTGCCAAAGCATCCCTTCAATGATTTGTCATGTACAGAACGACGAAATTGATTTAATGAGCCACCGAAAAACAAATTTGGCTACCCCAAATCCTCCTAGAATTTGCAAAAAGTCGTTCTCTTTGTTAGTCTACGTTTTAATTTGTCTTCAATATTTTTTAAAACTTTTGAAGTTGCATTAATGAAATTTCCCAGACAAATTCAAACATAACCCAGAAGAAATGTTCGTAAAGTTTTGAGAAAATCGTGAAAAACTTCTTCGATTGTATACAGGAGGGAGGTAGAAGTAGTCCAGTCCGTTTAAATTCTTTTATAAAAAAGATTTATGTAAAATTATATTTTTATCACTATATTTTTTTTTAGATGTAACATGTTGTAAGAGGTTATTTGTAATACAGCCTGATCTCGGTAATCTGGACATCCTATAATCTGGAAATTCAGTTTCCAGTAATGTGAAAAGGTAAAATTCTTCACGATGAAAAGTATGCAAAATATGAAATATTTACAATATGGTTAACCGGAATTTTAAGCCGGATAAATGGAAAAATAAATCTTTATCCACCTAGCGGTGAGGTGATACCTTTCTTACATAAGTAAACCACATATCGCTACTTCGGAGGACGACTGTCACAACTCAAAAAATGTCGAATTTGTACTAAAGGTGCGGAAGAATGGTAATTATGGTATACTTTGTTGTAGAAGAGTGTCACAATTGTAACTTATAATTCTGGCCACCAGAGAGCAGATGTGTCGGTCTTGCATTGTGCGAAAAAGTTGCGAAAGTTTTTTCAACAGTGTCACATGTTTAGTTGTGAATCGTTATTTGAGGTGAAAGCATGCTGCATGCTTAAAACTGAAAGCATGCTTAAAAGTTAGTACTATTAACCATGCAAAAGCTTGTTACTGTAGATATTTTCTAAATATCAAAAATACTAACACAAAATATCAGAATAACTTTAAAACGTCATTTCCCAAAATTTACAATTTTTGAGTTGTGACAGTCTTCCTCCGAAGTAGCGATATGACAAAAAATTGAATATTTATGTTGAATTTTGTTACGCGAAATTTTTCTGAAAACTCAACAACTAATTGGGATAGAAAGTTGAACGACACATAAAAAGCTTTTACAAAAAGTAAACCGCATCCGAAAATGACGAATATTGAATCATCCCTTCTCTCCTATCCTATGCAAACGGAAATTATTTTTGCAATTTTCTCAAAAACTGTTCATATTTCCAGAAATCGCGATCTATAGGTTTCTATAAGATGACAAAAGTTTCCGAATGAGTCAAAATCGTTTAAGTTTGACTGGTAGGAATTGATCTTACAAATTTTCGTGCCATACTGAATTGACGGATGTATTTCCCGGGGATGTGGGGATGTGCGGGGCTCCGCTATAATTTCGGTTTTTGGAGTGATTTTAATACTTTTTTTTATATGTAAGAAAGGTAAAACATAATTCCAATCGTCACATTTGGAGAGAGTGTGGAGCCGACATAAGTTTAACCCTTAATTTATGAGGTGAAAATATGCGTAAATGATGAGGTGGGGTCCACGTTCACTACGTTCTAATCACATACCAAATCCGTGCTTTTAAATCGGCATGCAACACCATACTGTATGAAGGTACTGAAGATTTCAGAGTCACTGTGCTTAAAATATGAGAGATAGCAACGAGAGAAAAGTCAATGTGGGTCCACTGGACCCACCTCATCAATTCAAGGTTAAGTAATAAAATGAGGTATTTGTTTTATTTATAAGATCATCGTATTCTACAATACATGTATGTAAAAATGACAAAGACCAAGCATTAACTATCAATGGTGGGAGGTATCAGAAGATGCTTCATTACAATGTCCAAGAGAGATTTTTTTTTAAAAGACGGACGGCACATCTCCAACAAAAAAACCACTTTTTTGCGGAAAAGGTTCCTGACGGGATAATTTCAGGAAGCAGTAACGTTAATTGGCTGCTAGAATCGTGGTATGCAAGACATTTTCGATTGAAGCTTTGTCGTGTCACATGAGGTTGTCAGTATAAGCCACGAATCATTCAGAAGCTAAAGGACCACATGCGAAAACCCTATATTTGCAAGTTTGAAAGAGTAATGCAATTTTACACGTTTCAGCAGCAATAACGTAACAAGAGAGGAGGAAGTTAAATCATACAGGAGTTTTTGGGAAACCAAACCAAAAATCTTAAAATTTTCGATAGGAAAACTTATTTAGGTTGCGAACATTAGTATCAGTTTGGGCACCACCTCTTGCCACGTCAGGAGCCTGTAGACGAATTCCCCATCATCGTGGTAAACTAAAATATTCAAAAACTCCGGACAATCGTTTTAATTCATATTTTGTGTGACTGTCCCTCTTATATTTAAACAAAATAAATACTTCGTAATTTTTAAAGTTGAAAATCCCAACGAAGAAAACTGTCCAACACGATAAGAAAATAATGGACATTGTCTACAATTACTTCCATGTATTTAAAACAAGAAAATTCGGTTACTTGAGACAATCAATTATGAATCTTTATTTCTAGGAGTGAAAATTTCAAAGGTCATAGTAAATTTGATTGTGGGGAGTCATGCGATCACATAACAACATAGCAGGAAAAACGTTTGAAATCACTTAACAATATACATAATTCAGATGTTATTATTATGCCATGCCAATCAAAGTTGTTTCCGTCTTTCATCATTATTACCCGAACTATAAATAATCGATGTATGAATATTTCCCGGCAAATGGATTTTTCAACTGTACAGGTGAAGACGGGAAGTAATGGATGAGTTGGGGGGAGGGGGAAGGACACAAAAAATGTGGAGCCCAAAAACATATTCGACATACGAACAACATAACTAGACACGCTAATCATATCACCTGAACCTGAAACCGTGAGAAATAAGGAAGAAACGCAGATAGAAACACAAATTGATTTTTTGTTCTTCACTTTTTTTTACATATGTTGTATTTCGGTCTATACAGGCGTAGTCATATAGGTGTCTGTATGCATATTCTTTTCCTATGCCATATTTTTTGTTTTTTTTTTTTTTCAACAAAAATGATGCTATCCATAAATCAAATTTTCTTGCTATTTTGATAGGTAAAATCTTTCCGTGCTCTTAAATTCTTAACAGCAAGCGTAAGCCCGGGCTATAAAAGAAGCTTACACCTATCTTCATGCTTCTAACTAGCCATACGAGCATCAGCCAAAATGTATGCCAATGTAGGGATACCACTTTCTGCCTGAAATTATATATAAGTATATATCGTTGAGAAACAGGACACACAAAAAAACGCTTCTAGGCTAGACGAAAACAAAGGCCAGGTGTATAAGAGCAACCATGAGAAAAAATAAAGGGGAAAATGCTAGACACGGAAATAAAAAAAAAGTATCGAAGAAACATAAAACAAAAAAAAAAAATTTTTTTTATGAAAAACTCCAAGAAAATTTTCACACGAAGATTTCACTTGTTTCCCCCAATTTTTCACCTGCATGCAAAAATCTGTATGTATATGAAAGATTTGTGCTGCTATACACACAAGTCGGTGGTACACCTTTCAAAAGTGTACAATGGTACAGTAATAGCGTATACACCTTAAAATAATAGCTTTAAAAGCTTCCTTAAATCCCAGATTGATGTTATGGCGTCGTAATTTATGATCACCTCCTTAAGCTTCTGGCAGAGAAAAATAAAATTTCCGAGTCAACCTGTCATGCTTATGCTGCTGCCAGCCGTTGTTGTTTTGCTGCTGCTTTTATGCTGCTGCCAAACCATCGCAAACACTTGGCCTATGGGCTTTGGCAAGCGATGGTGTCGGATACTAGTAGATATTGCAACATATGCCTGTCTCTTGTTTCCTTGACGGGTGTCCTCTTAATAATTTAAAGAAAAACGAAATTATTTATTCATACGATACATTTTGTGACTAACATAAACAGAATTTCCACTGTGGCGAAAATACCATAGAACTGCTTACATATTCACAAGGGAATGCGTGTAAAATACCAAAAATATTCAGTCGGTCTGTCATTTCCATTTAAAGCATCGCACTCACTCTTTTTCTATTTACACTCGATCCATCTTATTCGGGAGAATTCACCCCTCGAAACTCCTGCATAGGTATTTATTTACTGTTTTAATGGTGTTTTGTTTTTGTTCAACAAAAACCCCAGTAGGCACCCAGCATCACGGTATAGTATAGTATCGTATAGTCATGGTGATAATAGAAAATTCATAAATTTTTATCTCTTCTACTCCTAGAATATATCTCACTTTTACCTAATGTTGATTTTTCGCCAAATAATGTGGAAAGTTCTACCAAAGATATTTATAAAGTGTTGCAACGTATGTCAAGATACTCGGATATCAGAATAGATAAATTTCCAATGGAAACAATTGTAACAATCACGGGGAGAAAAGTACATTTTTACCCTGTAGCAAAATGATGCATTTTTGATCATCCTAAAGCACTTTTGTTCTGCATAACATTAACCTGAAATTCCGCATATCATTTTCAATCCTGTAATCATTTATTCCGCTTTGTTCTGCATATGAAATATCAATGATCAAAACAAAGTATCACAGCTGAAAGGAATCGATTCACTTCTGTTTTTTGAAGTAAAAAAAACCCATTTTCTTTCAAAATTGATAACCAAGTTGAGGAAAAGCTTGTACATAATAATTTCAACCCTTCAAATATTTCAACAAAATTTCTGATTTTTGGTATGTTTTTTGAGAAAAAGCACTGCTGCGTCTACTTTAACAGTGAGTTACGTTTTGTTTAAAATTTAAATTCTGTTTCTGCTAAAAATTGGGTAAACTTGTTTTGGGTATATGTTATCTAAAGAGTCGTCTATCGAATCGAGGAAATCCAATAAAAATCCGTTGATTGGTTTACGAGATAGCAAAAGCTATAATTGCAAATCTGGCAATAATTGAAAACCCGTATGGTGATATTCGTATCAAAATTTGAACAGTTGTACCAAAATTCCACTTTGAAGTCAAACTTTCCAATAAGATTTTTTAAAATTTATTCCAATCGGATTTTGATGTATGGGAATTTTATGTAGAACCATATTCTAAATAACTTTTGTTCTCGGCGATTGTTCCAAATTACGCATTTCGGCGAAATCGAAAGATTGCTCTTTGGAATATGTTTGTGGGAAAATTCGACGGGGTGTGACTGAGCGACCTGAATGTAGTATATCGAGGATTCCAAACCGGAAATTGATGAAATACTGCTTCGCGTTCATAGTGGACTAGGAGACCTTGATGTGAATATTGATGGTTCCCGTGATGGAGTACGGGACATCCTTAGGTTATTTGAATATGTGCTGTATCTGGATGGTGGTAATTTTAACGATATCTCATAGGGTTGGTATTTAGTAGCATTCGAGGCTAGAGACGGTGGACTGATTGGTCGCATTCTATTATTCAATTGCGTTAATTTGATTTGCTTACGAACACGAACATGTGATTAAGGTGGTATAGGGGGACGAGCCCCACATGCACCGTTTTTGAGATATTTGCAAAAAACGTTTTCGTTCGTATAGGGGGGCACCCCCGCCACCCTTCCCACCTAATGGTCCATTTTTCCTCATGAACGAATTTGGACTCGCATTTTACGAAAAACGGATCTGCGCAAAATTTCAAGTCTCTAGCTCAATCCGTGCGCCCGCAATCCGCGCCACAGACGGACGGACAGACGGACGGACAGACAGACAGACGGACGGACAGACGGACGGACAGACGGACAGACGGACAGACGGACAGACGGACAGACGGACAGACGGACAGACGGACAGACGGACGGACAGACGGACGGACGGACAGACGGACGGACAGACGGACGGACAGACGGACAGACGGACGGACAGACGGACGGACAGACGGACAGACGGACAGACGGACAGACGGACAGACGGACAGACGGACAGACGGACAGACGGACAGACGGACAGACGGACAGACGGACAGACGGACAGACGGACGGACAGACGGACAGACGGACGGACATGCAAAAGTTAATTATTTTTATCATTCTAAACACACTGGTGTAATTCATTTTTTTGTGTGATGACGGGATCTTGGCGTTACAAACGGTAAGGCAAATTTAATATACCCTTTGGATTCACCATACGGGTATTATAAAGTTTCAGATTTATAGCCCTATTCTGGCGACTGTCGGTGATCGATAACTAGTCACAACCCAGTCTCAAAATTTTCGTATTTTCATGGTATAATTCCTCCTGACTTGTACTTCTCTGACTATTTATTGAGATATGAAAAAATTCCCATTTAATTTTTCTCAGAAAATATTACTGGAAAATTATCATCTTTTGCGCCCTAATTGCTATACAGATTGTGACTTATGGCCGGTCACAACGCTAGAATAAGGGCATTATTTTTTTTTATCGCTTTTGTTGAATAATAGGGCTGGGCCCCTGATGCAATGAAAATTCCATCCAATGAGAATTTCATCCAAATCGGTTTAGTGGCTTTGGAGTTATTAGCGAGTGAGATAGGCAGACGCACAAGCCAAAACTATAGAAAAACATATTGCGTAAATTTAGCATGAGCAAGGATTTCAAAGATTTTTTATACCAGTGGAGACGGAATTTTATTAATTGTAATTATAAGATGAATCACCGGTCTTGTTGTTTTTTTGGGAATTGAAAGAATCCGCTTTTAATTTCAACATAATCTCAGATATCATATAATGAATGTTTTTTGTTGCAATTATTCGTATTCAAATCCATTACACATAATCTAATTTTTCACTTCAAAACTGTTATCTGTTTCCTATACCCTCCGTCAAAATGAAAGTAACTTTAGGATAAGGAAATAATTTTTTAATGGGACTTTCTTTTGATCAAATCGTTTTTCTGTTATCAAAAGGAGTTTTGTATACTTTTAACTTCAATTCTCTGTATTTCCTCATTTTTCCATGGTTTTTCTGAGCTTTGAACTATAGTGTAGCTTGCCTCGCACAATTCCACTAACAAGTAAAGATTTTATGAAAAAGGCGAAGAAAAATTAAGCTCTACAAAATTCTTAAATGAAAATAAAGCGGCAAAGTGAATTTTCTGGAGGTGGATAGAAATTCGAACGATCGTAGTATTAATTGTACAGTTGTTGTAAACGTTTGTAATTATTTCTGTTTTTCAATGAAAAAAACATTTGAGCTTTGACTGTATTGGTTTTCGATTTTATTTTATTTATTTTATACATTTTTGCCTTTTTCCATTCGGTTAAATTGACAATATTGTACACGCTTAAAGTTCGTATCAATTTTGTGCCCGCCCCTCTTTACCTCTCATAATATTTATCTATTTTAATTTTTATGGTATTTGTTCTGTGCAAATTTTGCAAACGAAGCGCCCCAATTAGCCAATTCGTGCTTTCTCACAAACGAAACAATTTGTCAATTTGTTGTTTGGACGAGGGCCAGCTAAAAGTTCTACTCGACCGCCACTCACGAAAACTTTTCCGCCCCAAAATTCCATCCAACACCCTAATTTTCCAACTCTGATGATGTGCTTTTTCAGTTGTACGAAATTGTGTTTTTGTACGCTTCGCTCATTCAGCCCACAAGAATTACCCGCAACCATTCCATTACGTTCCGTTGTTGATGTCGACCGTAGATCCTTATGACTCTTTCATTCTAAAGGGGATGATTTCCACACCCCTTAGGACCAACGTCATTTTTGCTTGACAAATTGGTTGCAATTAAGTGGGATCGGATGGGCCAGCCAGGCAGCAAGCCAACCAGCCAGCATCAAAGAAAATATGATAGAGTGCTTTATTTAATGTGAAACTGTAGAAAATTTCCAAGATAAAGATAAACTTTCGCCCGACTTATTCATTTTAATGAAATTTTTTACTTAGAAATTATTTTTTTCAAAAAAAAAAAATTATTAAGTTAATTTAAAAATGTGTTCTGGCCAATGGTGCTAAATAACATCAAGGAAACCATTATTTTATATGCTTATCTATAGTAGCTTAAGATTTCACACATATAATTTAATTTATTAAAGAAAGTGATGTTCTTCTGTTAAAATATTTTATTATTTTAGGAAAAGTTAAAAGTAAGGCAAAAATATCTACTAGCATTTAAACATAATTTCCACATTTTTCCATACACTGAAGTTCAATTCGAATAATTCAAACAAAAATAAGATTAGATTTCGTAACTCGAATGATGTGCGATAAGGGCTTCTGGTTTTATATATAAATATTTGAAGATTCTAACAATTTTTCCTCCCTGCTACACCATCGATGAATTGTAACATTTTAAAGGTTTTTACGTTGCAACTTATCAATAGCTGAGGTCATAATAGCAGTTTAGACTGATGGTGTTAGGACCTCGAAATTGAGAAAGCCAAAATGATAAATTCAATATGGACCCCAAATTTTATGACCTCTTTAACACGTTGGCTGCTAAAGCCTTTTCAAGATTTTGATCGTGCAGTGCCAACGTCTTTTCACAATTTTGGTCACCTGAGGCCAACTTTTTTTGTTATTTTTTGTTTCTTTGTGCCTAAAAATCATTTTTGACTACTCGCGACTTTATTATTGGTCCTAATTTTGCAGTTATAACGGTTTTTTTGTGTCGCACGTTTTCGTGCGACATGGCCTGGGAGAACATAAAACATCCTGTGGGGCCAAAACGTGCGACATGGCAGCCAACGTGTTAAAGTGATAAAATTGTTAAGTGATCCAATGTTATTAATTAGAATTATATTATTTTTGATTTAGAGCCGATATAAAACTCTAGAATAGGCCAAAAAGTCATTTTAGGCAGCTACGGCGACTTCTAGTATTTAATAAGTGACAACGAAACCTCACAAATGTTACAATGGTTTTATATAGGTTATTCGTAATCCGTGTAAGACTGTAGTTGCTCAGCACGGACGAACAACTTGTATCGAAACCTAAATTGAACAGTCTATTAAAAACGTAAAAAACTTGAAAAAACTCACAAAACTAGTAAAAAACGCAAAAAACAGTAAAAAATACACAAAAATTGAGGCATTGCATTCAATTACGCGCTGAGATGTTCAGCAAATTTATTCAGCTTGTTTTTTTTTTATTCATCAACACCTGTTGATGCGATTTATTCATCGCATCAACGGTTTTTGAATTCCGAGCTTAAAATCCGTTTCACTTTCAAGACTGAAATGTCATATGTAGATGCTTTTGATTACTTTCCAGTGTTTGCCTGTTTCTTCCAAAGATTATTAACAATTATTATTGCTCTGAGACCATTTAATTACAGATAATTACTAAATTTATTGAATTGCTTCATTTTCCCACATTTATTGAATTGCTTCATCACCTTTTTTTTATCATAAATTTTTCTTACGGTTTCTTACTCTAAAAGAGGTTTTTTATGCGTGATTCATACTTGCAACGTGTTCTGGTCCACAGTTGTGACACAGCTATACATTGATGTCATACTGGATCTGCCCCCTCCCTTTCTCCCTGTCTTACTACGTCAAAAAAGAGTTTCTGCTGAAACTGTTGCACAACAGTTGTTACAAACAACAACAGTTGTTACAAACAACAACAGTTGTTACACACAACAACAATTGTTGTGTAACGAAAAAATGGTTGCATAAGTGTTGCAACAACGTTGCTGTGACGTCGCAGCAACCAATTAGTAACCCCATATATTTTGCAATCCAAGTTGTGCGATCGTCGTAACCAGTTGGTTACTTATGTGGTTTCTAAAATTTTTGGTTACTTATGTGGTTTCTAAAATTTCGCCTGCCTAGACTTTTCGTTACAATTCAAATTTGGGCATCAATCGTATAACGCGACGCAGACACGAAATCGCGTCTTTCATTAAGAAAAGGAATCGTGTATGGAGACGCGTCGTTGCATACTAGCGACGCGTCTTTTCGTTCAGCGACACAGTTCGAGGTGTCGCTCAGTGTCATTCCGTCTGTCATTTCACAATGGAGGAACAAAAGTAAATAAAAGTTTTTGTATTTAAATTATAATACATTCATATTTTTTAGGAAGATAACGAGTTAAAACCAGTGGAAAGCCCTTGTAAGGTTCATGGATGAAAATAAAGCCTTAGCGAGGGGCGCGTTTGACACTGGTGCTTCCGGCAACAAAAAGAAAAAAACTTTTGTGGGGGGATTTGATTTTTATTCACTTCAAGCAAAAAGTCTATAATTATACACTACGGTTTTGAGATGAGCTGGAACGGATCATTTTTGTCCCTTGAGAACCTGCGAACAACTCGTAATTCCCTTTTTTCTGGTGAACTTAACACAAATTAATTTCAGCTAATCCAAACATTTTTATTTTGACGTTTCTGTAGCAAGATATTGTAGTGTGCAAAACTGGTCCGTATTGTGTACTCGGAAAGCTTTATTTAGCATGACCTATAATTGATTTAAGAAATTCAATCCATTGAACGTTAAAACTTTTTAGTGTCGCGATACACGATTAGAAAAACGTGTCGCGTCGATGTCGCCGTCTCAGCTCAAAGACGGAGACGCGTCTCGTTATACGATTGATGCCCTGTTAACTAGTATATCAGCGAGCGAATATGAAAATTTTCGGGGCTATTAGGCCCGCCGTACATTTGAACTAAGCCAGCTCAACTATGTGCCTGTTTAGTGCTTTACGTGGCGTGTTTCGTCACGTACCAAAATGAGGATAAGATGAAGCGCTAAACGTCAACGTCTAAACAGGCATACAGTTGAGCTGGCTTAGCTCAAGTGTACGGCGGGCCTTAGAGTAAGATGAGCCAATAAAAGCTGAAAAACTTGAAGCCTTCTTTTTTTTGGGATCTCGAATTTCTCGCGCGCCTTTTAGGTTTACGTCAGATTTTATTTAATTCGTAGGCATTTCAAAAGGAATTTATATCAAAATACTTTTTGCCATTTCATCATAACGATTTACTCTGGCAACTGCGGACTATATTTTTTTAAAACACGATTTCGAGAACAAATTTATTTTGAATTCTAAAATAAAAGCACTCCACTATGTATACAAATATGTAGATCTTTTAAGAAAATGCTGAGATTATTCTAAAAGAAATTTTCCTTCGCATTTTTCTTTGAAGAACATTTTTTTTCTTTGATAGGACTTTTAGTGGTTTGTGCAAATTTCCATTAGCTAATTACTCTAAAATTTAGATAACCAAATTTTAAGAATTCTAATTTGAAAAGAAATTAAATGTGATTGATTTGACAATAAACAATGTTGATAAAAAATTCATATTTTTTCCGTTTTGAATCCCTTTAAAAAAAACTTTATTAGTTAACAAATGATTTGTAGCCGGTGGTCAGTTGTGGCTGTTAGAAAAATAATAAAAGTTAACGATATTTTTGCTCTTTTTCTACTGAAGTTTTTTTTTTTTTAGAATTTTTTGACTGTCTAAAATGTTTGGACATACATTGCTTAAAACAAACTTTGACTTGAGATTGATTTATGCAACTGACCCCTGACTTATTTTGACCAGAGAAACATAAAAGCAGGAAACTTCATGAATAATTCAATTTGGGTTCTGTTTTGTAACTTGCTATAAATTATTCAAAGGAAAAATTTCCTCTGGTTTTTGTTTTTACGAATGTGAAGTTTTAATTGATAAGACGGTTTATCGTGATTTTTCACATTTTCAACCTATACATCCGATTCGAACATTTAACCCATCCAACCAGCCAACTATTCAACTGTGAATGGAGAAAAAATCCACCGCTGAAAAGCTCATGTAACATACATTTTTTTTTTATATTTCGCTTGACAACTCAACAAACTGAAATGCATTCAATGATTGAATTGAATTTTCCCGGGATTAATTACCATTTATTGTTTCATTGTTTATTTTATTGTTTCTGCTGTTTGAAAATAAAAATCACAAACACACAGAATAGTTACATTTACACATACATATATGAAGTCCGAAAAAAATGTTTAAAAAAGTCATTCGAAATTCAGCGAAAAATGAAACTCCTAATGAAAGAAAATTTCTGGAAAATTCCTCTATTCGGCCATGCCTTTAGTAAATTTTTCTCACGTAAATGTCCTTTCAGAGCTGTTGTTCGCTTTTGGCTTGATTTTTTTTTTTAAGAAGAAGCATGTCATCAGAAAATTACGTTATCTTCTCCCTATTTTTCCTGCGGTAGGTGCTATGATTGAATTTTCTGACTCTTTTGTCCATTCTAAACGTGTACAGTGAGGTGGAAAACCTCATTCATCCGAAATGACATTACAAAATTTTCTAATTTCATTTGACGAGCGTTTATTATTATTTCAACATAGAGTTTAGTTAATGCTATTACCTAAAAGAGAAAATCGTAATGAAAATAAAGGCATTTTGTCGTTTACAAAAAAAAAAAAAATATTATAATAAATTTTCATCTCATGTACGGGTACATCCATAAAAAGTCACTTTTGTTGTCGTTATAAAAAGAAAATAATAGAAAAAGTTTTTTTCTTCTTGCAAAAATGTAATTTATGAGTTTAATTGGTTGATGAAAACCTCAATTTTGAATAAACACCGAAAATGGACTAACTTTGAGGAGATTTTGTTTTCCATAGCACACCTTTACATATGAATTTTATATCGAATTTTATGTAGGTGTATAAGGGGTTAATTTTTTTTTTGTGTGATAAACGAAATGATAGAGTTGAAGAGAAAATATAGATCTTTTAATATGAGTTTTATAACGAAGTGAATTTGAAGTTAGAAAATCTTAACCTTTTGTTAAACGATGGAGTTATCCCTTTTCTTATTGAAGCCTAAATAAGATTCAAGTTTGTTCAAAACTTTTAATAGACGATAAATCAAGTTGTAAAAAGGTTTATCTGCTTGACTTCATACGCCCTTTTATAAATCGTTAACCATTTAAAGTTTGGCGGGAAATGCCAAGGAAAAAATTCCCTGCCTTAATTCAAGCCTCTTTACTTTATTCGACTTGAAAATAAGTTTTGAGACTTTATGTAGTCCTTTTAAATATAAATATCTAATCCACAAAAAATATAGTGATTTTAGTTGAGGGTAAAATATCATGATATTTATTTGAATATTAATCATTTACGGAAGCCTAATTGGGAGAAATAGCTTCTGATTTAATTGTAAAGTTTTACAGCATTTTCAAAAATCTAAAAATAATTTAAGTATTTAATAGAACGACTAAAAATAGACAACCGGGTGATGTTTTAATTTATTTGTACATAACAAATCAGGAAAATGGGACTTTTGGGTAGTTTTCTGAAGTGGTTTGGGGTTTACATAAATTACGGGACACTAATCTTTACCTCTTCGGCACCCTCCTTCTTTCTGGTAAAATTTTTCGGTAATTTTTTTGTATGAGATTTTATGCAGCCATCAAACCCAGGCCAAATGTCTATACAAAAAAGCATTTTTATACCCGTATGGTGAAACCAAAGGGTATATTAGATTTGCCTTACCGTTTGTAACGCCAAGATCCCGTCATCACACAAAAAAATGAATTACACCAGTGTGTTTAGAATGATAAAAAAAGTTGAATTTAGCATGTCCGTCCGTCCGTTCCGTCTGTGGCGCGGATTTCGGGCGCACGGATTGAGCTAAGAACAAAAGTTATTTAGGATATGATTCTACATAAAACT
Source organism: Chrysopilus asiliformis (assembly GCA_964034945.1). Classification (NCBI taxonomy): domain Eukaryota; kingdom Metazoa; phylum Arthropoda; class Insecta; order Diptera; family Rhagionidae; genus Chrysopilus; species Chrysopilus asiliformis. The sequence goes on from OZ035962.1 coordinate 108,963,122, forward strand.
TCCATACATCAAAATCCGATTGGAATAAATTTTAAAAAATCTTATTGGAAAGTTTGACTTTAAAGTGGAATTTTGATACAACTTTTCGAATTTTGATACGAATATCACCATACGGGTCTCCAATGATTGACCTATGTGAACTTGGCTTGCGAAGTGCGGAAACTCGAAATAAAATTTACATGAAAAAATTGTACTAAAATTGTACTAAATTGTACTGCATTTTAAAAAAATTGTACTCGAAAGGATTCGACAGAAATTAAAAATTGAAAAAAGACCAGCCCAGATCAAAAATTGAAAAAGCAGTGTTTTCGGAAGAAATTTTTTTTGATGCAGAATAATTGTACTAAAATTGTACTAAATTGTACCGCAAAGGAAAAAAAGTGTACTAGTACAGTTTTCTGAAAAATCGAAAAAAAAAATTTTTTTGGTTTCGGAAGAAATTTTTTTTCGTAGAATAATTGTACTAAAATTGTACTAAATTGTACCACAAAGGAAAAAAATTGTACTCCTCGAAAATTGAAAAAAACCGAAAAAAAACGATTTTTCGCGAGAAATCGGCAGTCTTGTTTCGGAAGGAAAAAATGTTTCTGCAGAATAATTGTACTAAAATTGTACTAAATTGTACCGCAAAGAAAAAAAAGTGTACTTTTTTCAATTTCCGAGGAACCTGAACGATTACAATTTTTTTCCTTTGTGGTACAATTTAGTACAATTTTAGTACAATTATTCTACGAAAAAAAAATTTCTTCCGAAAACACTGCCGGCTGGTCTTTTTTCAATTTTTAATTGCTGTCGAATCCTTTCGAGTACAATTTTTTTAAAATGCAGTACAATTTTAGTACAATTTTAGTACAATTTTTTCATGTAAATTTTATTTCGAGTTTCCGCACTTCGCAAGCCAAGTTCACATAGGTCAATGATTGCCAGATAGGCAATTATAGCTTTTGTTATGTTTTTTTTAAATGAGGTCCCAAATACAGCTTTTGTCCTGGGCGATCCTTGTCTTAGCACGGCCCTGGGCACGAAGAGCAAAGCCCTCTGAAAATTTAATTAATTTTGTAATGCTGCAAAGTAAGAGTTTACCTGTGCTATAATTCGTTTTGGTGAATTTTTTACCATCTTTGAACCGTCGTTACTCCAAATCTTATGGGCGAGAGACGAAGTGGGAATGATTCCTAACGTCATCCCGACTGCATCTCGCACGCACAAACTTTGGTGTTACGAAAACCGGGTCTTTGCGAACATTATGTATGAACCAAAGACATTAGATTGATAGACTGGCAAAGTGATATAAATCGGCGGCCACAAATTTGCGTAGCCATCGAGGAAGATGCTCAAAATTACCACTTCAAATGGGTTTAAGGTGTTGGGTTTAAGATGTTTCAATAACACAGTAAACAATCCTAAAGGTGCCTGTCCACATGAGAGTAAATGCCGGCGAGAACCTCTCGATAGCAGCTACTCTCAAATGGACAGGGTCTGGAGAGTTCTCGCAAAAGTGCTTTCCGCTAGAAACTCGCAGAGAGCTCGCCATAGAAAAATCGCCGAAATTTACTCTCAAAAACTCTCGAGAGTTACTCGCGTATTTACTCTCATGTGCACATTAATAGCGCTAAAAGTTGTTGTTGATTAAGTTGAAACAATAGCAAAATTGTATGAACTTAACTGTTTAAATTTCTACCAGAGTCACACAATAAATAGCACAAGATTTAATAAAATAAAATCCAAATAAAATAAAAAGATGCAATCAATCCTTCGCAAACATTAATAATAATGCGTTTTCATAAAATTAAATATTCGTTTGCCGACCAAAATTAATAACGATATAATTAAATATTCTTTCGCTAGAAATCATTTTATTAAACTATAACCGAAATTACCCACAAATGAATTTATTCATATTTGTAGTTGTGTGAGCCCAAAGAATTTAAATACTTTTCAGATTAATTAGAATCAAAACTCCCTAAACACTACCATAAATATGTTTTAATTTATATTTCAATTTCGAATTTAATCGAAATCACGTATATAAATAATGCAAATCAAATCGATTAAATCAACAAATAAAAATGTTAATTAAATATCATGTAGTAAACGAGTTAGTTGACAATAAATAATATAATGAATTAGCTATAAAATAAAATACATTTATTACTAATATTATAAGGACATTAATTCACATATACCAATTATTATGACACCATATTTCGAAAATAACATTTTGTAGTAGTTTTTCCCCCCCATTTGATCCGATGGCAATTTAATATTAAAACAAATTTATTGGTTCATATCTATTTATGATATGAAATTGTATTTTATGTGATTTTTACATTCAATATTCGTTCGTTTTCTGGTTGATGATTGAAGTGATTCGGGGTGTTGCTGTCTGTAGTGGGCCACTAACGATACCCTCCTGTTAAAGAACACGAGTGGAAAGTTTTGCTTGGTTCTAACGGTTGAATGGAAAACACCAATAGAAAAACGGATGCTCCAAAGACTATAAATTATTTCCCATGTTACAGGGAAATTTGCGTGTTTTTCACCGTAAACCGAATCAACTTTTATTGATTGAGGATTACGGACCTGTTGTTGTTTACATTTTTACATCATAATATTCTCAATTGCAAAACAAAGTAATGCCATGAAAAAATAGGAAAATTCAAGAGGACATACCGGTGAAGATGGGGCTCTGACACCCAAATGGAACTGGGGAATGAACGATACAATAAATTGGCTGAAAAAGTTCGATACAGGGTAAACCCTATAGAAAGAGGGAGATCCAACAGGATTACAAGTATAAACAAGACAAAGAGAGAAATGTCGTGCTTTGATTAAAAATTTTTTTTGTTATTTTTCCAGGTGATCCAGGTTATATTCATGTTTGAATAAAATTGTATAAATTATTCGAATGAATCAAATTGAGATAGAAACTGAGCTCTACGAGTCAAATAAGCTGTGCTTTGTATCAGTATATACATATAGATATTTTTATATTTATTTATTTTTGTAGATTCGCATAGCGATAAGAGGTAATACACATATTAAATTTTTTAGTGAAGAATGGTATTATTAAATGTCAACACAGCATTTTTCATTCGCCGGATTCACATTTGCGACCCTTTTTAATTTTTTATACAACATAATTTAATAAGCGAAAGTGACGAAGCACTTTATTATGAATTATTTAAACATTTACTGAAAACTTTGTTTAAATTACGCTTCACGCAAATATATACAATTTTTTGGAAAACATGGTGACATTAATCCTATAATATAATACGAGGAATGTCTGTCTGTCTGTCTGTCTGCACAAACAATCTGTAAAACCCGCCTAACGATTTTCACGAAACTTGGAGGTTAGGGATTTTCGGGAACAAGGAATCGATCTAGATAGGTCTCACCTCTGAGAAAATTCCCCCTCGATACCCCTCGCCTGGTATCTTCGAATTGGGTGGTCCGATCTTAATGAAACTTTACAGTATTACTAAGGGGGCGAGGGGCTTTCGATTTTTCCACTACAAACCTGACTTTTCCCTCCCCTCGATACACCTCGCCTGTTATCTTCGAATTGGGTGGTCCGATCTTAATGAAACTTGGCAGTATTACCAGAGAACAAATAATCTAGAGAATAAACTCTTAGAACAAATTTTTAGAGAAAATTTTTCCACTGTGAGATGAAGCAAGAGGATCCGATGTAACACGGAAAAAATTATCCATTCGATTCCTCCATCTCATTGAATAGATACGACGAAAATGATTCTCTCTGCTTCGTGCTCCCTAGTCTAAAAGTAATTAACTTTTAGGCCGTAGCTAGTGAATGATAGGGACATTTTTCCCCCCTTCGAAGGGGAAATTTGTCAAAAATTTGTTCGGCAGAGTTTTTTCTATATATTCCTTATTCTATGGTATTACTAAGGGGGCTAGGGGCTTTCGATTTTTCCACTACAAACTTGAATTTTCCCTCCCCTCGATACCCCTCGCCTGGTATCTTCGAATTGGGTGGTCCGATCTTAATGAAACTTTACAGTATTACTAAGGGGCTAGGGGCTTTCGATTTTTGCACTACAAACCTAACTTTTCCCTCCCCTCGATAACCCTCACCTGGTGTCTCAAAACAACGTTTCAAAAATCGGTGACAGCGATTACTCAATAACCACTCAACCGATTTCTATGTAATTTTGTTATCGCGCGTTAGTTTTAGATCTAGCTTTTTAGGTCGGGAATTAAAAAAGAGGTGAGACGACTTTGAGGTGGCCGAGCATGGCTCGGTTTTCCTGGTACTATTAATAAATTGAACACAAGAAAAGCTACATTTGGCAGAGGCCAATCGTCAAAACTCTATGCGAGGGCTGATAAAATCGTTATGAAAAAAAATCCATTTGCGTGAGAGAGTGGGGAAGGATTAGTCTGACTGGATTTTAATGTATGGAACGGTTATATAAAATCATATTCTAAATGAGGCATTAAAAGCTAAAGTGGACCAAACCACATGTCGAAATCGTGAATTTTTTTGTGTTTGAATCACTATTGCGAGTGAGTTTTTAGAAAAATATTTGGATGCACAAAAGAACATTTCAACATTGAGTAATAAAGTCCACAGAATTTTTTTTCCAAAAATTTACAGTCAATAATAGTACAAAAGTGGAAAAGCTTCAAAAACTCGATTATGTGGCTTGGTCCACTCTAGCTTTTAACGCCTCAAATACATGTCGTCTTTATAGATTTTTCGATACTATGCTCTGTTTTCGAGAAAATAGAAAAAAACAACATATTCCACAAAAAACATGAGGGAAAGGGAAGGAGTAATCCAACTGGATTTTACTGTATGGAAAAGTTTTGGAAAATCTTATTCTAAACACATTTTACCTTCATACATTTTTCAATACGGCTTACCGTTTCCGAGAAAATTGCTAAAAAACTGTTTCGTTTGTATTTGTGAGAGGGAAGCAATGGGATAATTTTGCCCGTTCAAGAACTTAGCTTTACCATTTACTAGAAACGTAACTGTACAAAATTTCAAGTCTCTATATCAATCTTTTCGATAGTTATGGAGTTCACGGACAGATGGACATACATGCAGACTGACGGACATGGGGAAATCAAAATCTTTTGCCATCCCACACACCTTGACGTCGGTCACCTTGGCGTCGGTCACCTTAGTGTCGGTGCCGGTCATTTTTGTGTATATCATATAGGGTATAAATATATAATCGATTTTCTAATAAGATGGAGTGATTAATGTCAAAGCCTTGAAATTAGAATCTTGACCCAAAATGATTTAATTTGCGAATATAAAATTTTCATTAAGGGACATAAATTTAACATAACCATTTTTCTTTTTTTCACTTCGATGTGTGTCCCTTAGCACAGAAGCCAATAAATTTTCGTCCTCCATCTATTAAAACGTATTCGATCTTATCGCGAATATGAGAAACACACAAATCGATTACCAATAAGAGTTTTCAGAATACACAACAAAAAAATATATAGAAGTCCTATCTATTGGATATTTATATTTGTGTAAATAATATGAATTTTATACTTATATATAGGAAATACTGGGCTAAACACGCTAGCATAAAATATTTTTTTGGTATTGGAATAGTCGAATGCTTTCGAAACATTGAATATTTCCTCGTTTATAACTCATTGAACTGTCTCTTAAAATTTTAATGGTAGAGCGTATTGACATGCAAACGATTGAAAAAATAATTTTTCTTGTGACTTGTCCGCTAAATTAATATTGATCTTTGTTTAATACGCTGAAATGAGCCTTCATTTCTTTCGAATAATTTTTGTAATAAATTGCAACTGAAAAGTGGGACACGTTTTCCAACAAACACAGCATATTGTTAAATAATTTTCAAAAAAAAAAATCTATGAAAACGCTTTCAAATACTGATTTAAAAACAAAATACAGCATAGCAGACAGATTTGGAACAAATATTCAAATTTCATTTCAGCTACAGTGTTGAACTAATACCAATGCTGAATTTAAATATTCAAATCTGAGAAGGGAAAAAAAATCTCCTCTTGAAAGAATGGAAAGAAGAAAAAATTGATAAAAAAATATCCGATATAGAGAAACGTGTGAAACGAATTTTTAAGGAAATTACATTATTGAACATGATAACAATGATGACTTTTCTTTTATTGTTGTTTGAGAAATTTCTCTCGTTTGCTTTACAAGGGAAGGCAGTGGTTCGAACCAATGAATATTTCATATTCATGTCCTTAGCACACCGACGGAATTTTCTTGTAGCTGAATGGAAAACGGCCAGGACTAAATACCAACGGAATATTTCCCCAGAGGAAAAGAAATCAAATTATAATTTTAAAAACGAAGATGTGGTTTATTGGTTTTGAAAATAAATTACATTTTTTTTGGATATTTCATCGATCCGGATTACTGCTTAATTTGGCGTTTTTTTTACGAAAATAATGGTTTGTTAAAAAACCAACTTGTGGTGAATATTTTTGGATGGAATTTTCTAGACGTTATTAATAAGGGTGAATTAGTTATAAGATGGCCATACGTCTCGTATTGGCCAAAACGATCCCGACATCCCGGAAACTAAATTTTTATCTTGAAACTCAAAAAATTTCACCTGAGGCGCAGTTTTTTGGAGGATTTCTCTGTGCACCGGATTTTCCTTAAAATTTTTTTTCAAAATTTCCCCTTTCTCACTTCTGTTGGTCATCTGTCTTGGGTACAAAGAAAAAATATGGTTATCCTTTTTAAATACAATTTCGACAAAATAGGTTCGAATATTCAATTCTTATTTTTTCACATTTGACTTTGACAGCTAAGAAGTTTTTGTAAGTACAGTAATCCCTCCCACTGCGCGGTAGATACGTTCCACAAAAAGAGCGCGCAAACCGAAACCGCGCACTGTGAACCCTACTTTGTATGAAATTTTGGGGTTAGAAACATGTTTTTTTAAACGAAATTTATAAAAAATACCGCGCAACTGCGAAATTTTTATTGCGCAGTTCGAAATTTTGGTATTAAATATTTAATCGCGCAGTTGCAAAACCGCGCAGTTAGAAACCGCGCAATGGGAGGGATTACTGTACCTCTTCTTATTTTCCCTTCCCTTGCTATCCCTTAAACCCTTCCCCTGCTATCCCGTGAAGTGATTTTGATGCGGGTTTCACTATTAAAAAAAGTCGCCCACAAGGAAAATTCAAGCTTACTCATATTAATTTAAGATTTTATAGAAACCCACTCTTTTGGCTCCTCCTTTTTTTTGTTAAATAGTGTATATATCAATTTTCAAATGTCTTTTACAGTGCGTCGTTCCTCCCAGCAGATGGGCCGCGACTCCCTGAGGAACGGCAATATTTTTTGGGAGTTGCGATGTGCGATACGAATGTTTTATATTAAGTTTTTTTAATGAAATTAGAAAGTATTGGATCTAGTGAAGAAGGAATGCAGCGCATGTTATTAATTTAGTAAAAAAAACCTTAAATTGAATCAATCTATATATATATAAAATCGTTTAACCTGATTGACTGACTGACTGACTGAGTGACAGACTGAGTGACTGACTGACTGATTCATCAACGCCCAGCCCAAACCCCTGAAGCTACAGACTTGAAACTTTCACAGTATGTCCCAACCATTGCGTAGGCGATCACTATGGCGGGGTTTTCCGAAATTTTACTCCTAAGGGGGTGAACGGAGTGTAAAGGGGGTTTGGGTGTTTTTAAACCGTGATTTTCGCAATTAATTCTGCTCAATAGAAGGCTGAAAAGTTTCACTCGGGGGTTTTCGAGGTCGCGGATCACAAATCCGGTGTTAGATTTTGGAAATTAGATACGGAAGGTCCTGCAAGAATAATGTAAATATAATTTTCCCGCTTTTCCCGGGGCAAAATGGGATTAAGGGGTTTTCGAGGTCGCTGATCACGAATCCGGTGTTAGATTTTCGAAATTAGAAACGGAAGGTCCTGCAAGAATAATGTAAATATCATTTTCCCGCTTTTCCCGCGGCAAAATGGCATTAAGGGGTTCTCGGGGTCGCTGATCACGAATCTGGTGTTAGAATTTTAAAATTCGGAACGGGAAGTCCTGAAGGCATAACGATTTTTTTTGAAAAGTTTTTAAGTTATTTCTTGGTTTTTTGGCGCAAGAAAAAATTTTGCAAAAAACTTTTACCCGACAACGGCGGGTATGCAAGCTAGTAAGTTATATTTCACTTTGGACGTGCGGCGCATTTTTCTTGAAGAATTTTAATTTTTGTATAGTAGTTTTTTTTTAAATTTCCCCAGTAGCCCATTTTTTTATCAAGTTTTATCATAAACATATAATATTGAAGGAAGTCTCCGACTCATTTATAAAACTAAATTAACAAAAAAGGGTTCGGAACCACACTGTCTTAAAGGATTGACATTATGCTGAAATAGGGCTTGGACGAATATTGGCGTCTGGTAAAAATTTACCTTTTCCTGTTATGGGCTTTCAATATGCAATTTTGAACTCAAATCAATGCACAAATGTTTCATGAATTATGGTTAATTGCAGCAGAGTTAAATGAAAAATATTACCAATTTCATCACTAATAGCAACTGCTATATATCCTTATTTCCGTCCAATGAACATCATAATTGAAAACATTTTTTTAAACCGTATAAAAATAGGGAAAAATTTTAAAGGTATTTAGATTTCATTTGTAAATGAAAGTTAAAAACACCAAATATATTTCGAATCTCTATTGAAATTTTATTAATCCAAAACGGAATTCAAATTTCATATAAAACCCATGTGGTGCACTTATTCAAAGTCTAAAGCACTGTTTCGTTAAATTCCATCGTGAGCTTCTATCTCATTCCCATAGTCCAGATCAAGTGTTTTGTTTTTAACCTAGAATTGACCCCTCCAATGGGGATGCATCCTGTTGTGTGTCATCTAAATGGTGGAGTGTAGTGGATGGGGATTTGAAATTGAATTCGCAACCGTATATAAATCTTCGATATGAGATCCGTGCGAGTGCAGTGTGGAAACCCCAATAGTACTACTTGGACTAATATAGCTTCGAATGAGAAATGAAAGGCCATTTACTTTTTGGTTTGTTGGACGAGATGAATAACTCGTTGTGGAAATGTTATGATGGTGTGCTGATGGTTAATCGTGAAGAAGTAAATTAAATGCGAAAGGGACTTTTAAGGGTTGTGGTAAAAACAGTCAGTGCTCTGCAAATACGAATACGTGAAGTCAGTCATCTCGGAGGATGGGAGACTGCGATCTGGCATCATCATTGTGGTGTATAGCAACAGAGAATTCAGTTTTAATTCAGAATTCAGAAGCCAACAGAGGGCAATAGGTACGAATACGAATATAGAAAAATTATTCCCTTCTGCAATGGAAACAAATATTGCAGAAAATTTTTACCATTTAGTTACCAACCCCATAGCGGGATAGACTATTAGCTCGAACTTGTGCTCACTTAACGGTCGGTTATTAAAGGTAATGAATTTTTTATCAGATTGAGTCATAAAATATATTTTGCTCATTTTTTACGATTATTTTTCTTATATTTTACCCTCTTCAGCGAAATTTCAGTCCGTTAACCTTAATTTGTGAACTTGCACGGAGCGAATGTGGTTCAATTGTGGATATTTACCATTTTAGAAAATCAGTTTGGGAAATGTCTTCATCAGTTAATTATAGTCGAATATTACTATTTGGTTTGGGGAATGTGCTGTGCGGCGAGAATTCATTTCCACTCATCTAAATAAAATTTAATTTATGTACTGCTACAGGGACATTATTTTATTTTAGTACAGAAGTCGTTTAAATTTTTCACGAACGAGAGCGGCAGGGATCGTGTCCTTTTTTAATTCATTTGATTTTGCTTCGGGGAATTTCGTTTTAAAACAACTATTGATACGTCTTTAGAAAATGTTCTTTTTAACTCTAGACATCCGCCGTGACGCAGAACGGGGCAAGTTGTACAGTCTCGGCGACTCCACGCACCCCAAATATATAGATTCCAAATTTATGATATCATATTATATCATACTAATATATAAAAATGAGTTGGTGTCTGTCTGTTCCTCTTTCACGCGAAAACGGCTGAACCGATTGACTTGAAATTTGGCATAGATCTTCGTCGGGGATACAGTCCCAACATAGACCCATTAAAAAGTAGCCCGAGAGGTGGGGGAGTAAGGGAAGAGGGTAAAATGATCTCGAAACTTTGCTCTTCATCTATCTGACCCTTTCGCGGGGAACCAAGCCGATTGGCCTGAAGTTTAGCTCCAACATAGACCATAAAAAAAAAAAAAAAAAAAAAAAAAAAAAATTGAAAAAACGTAACCCGGCAACGACGGGTATGCAAGCTAGTAACAAATATTCAAAACAAAAACCTATGATTTTGATGAAAAAATGCTGGTAGTCAGAGGTTAAAACCACCTTCCGTCATAAAATGACTTCGCTTTTTACTCTCAAAGGGCCAAATTGGGCAAGTATGGTGAGTGAGTCAGCTACCCATCTCTGTTTTGCATCATAACGATAACAACCGTTCTTGCCAATTGCTAAAAAAATTGATAAAAACCCTTCAAATTTTTAAGTGTATTAAAAAAGGTCTCTTGTTAGATTCCATTTCTGAAAAATCCGAGATTTTTTTTAGAGGGCCGAGATGGCGGCATGTTGAGACAATTAAACGTATTTCACTTTAAAATTAGACCAAAACAGGAAAAGCACACTTCTTTGGCAAATGTAAGGCTTTGAATTTAAGGAATTGTTGACGTCAACATTCAATTTTCTTCACGTGTGGCGAAGCGTTTTGAACAAATTCGTGTGCACAGAGAAAAATAATAGGATAGATTCCTACAAAATATTGTAAGATACGAAATAGTGAAATTTTTTGTAATGAGTACCAAAAACATAACAAAAGCTATAATTGCCAATCTGGCAATCATTGGAGACCCGTATGGTGATATTCGTATCAAAATTCGAACAGTTGTACCAAAATTCCACTTTGAAGTCAAACTTTCCAATAAGATTTTTTAAAATTTATTCCAATCGGATTTTGATGTATGGGAGTTTTATGTAGAATCATATCCTAAATAACTTTTGTTCTTGGACTTTTTTGATAAGATTCACCGTTTTCGAGATATTCACAAAAACCGTTTTCGTTCGTATGGGGGGTACCCCCCTAATGGTCCATTTTTGCCCATTAACGAACTTATCCTCGCATTTTACGAAAAACGGATCTGCGTAAAATGTCAAGTCTCTAGCTCAATCCGTGCGCCCGCAATCCGCGCCACAGACGGACGGACAGACGGACAGACAGACGGATAGACGGACGGACATGCAAAATTCAATTTTTTTTATCATTCTAAACACACTGGTGTAATTCATTTTTGTGTGTGATGACGGGATCTTGGCGTTACAAACGGTGAAACAAAGTTAATATACCCTTTGGTTTCACCATACGGGTATAAAAACGGGAATTTATGACAAGAACTAGGAAATTTTCCAAAAATTCTAGTATTTTTAGGTAATTATTACAAAAAGGCCACTGTCTTATATATTACTATTTTTGTAGGAATTAATTCTCTCAGTGTAAACACAGAAAAAAGATATACTGTCTTTGGCGAGCAAGATCACAATTGGTAATGGTTATGATTTTTTTAATTGAAAAAGAAATTTATTGTTTCTTTTTTGATCGAATCAAAAAACTCGCCATTGAAAATTCCAACTTCGCCGTCATGAATAATTTTTCAAAAATGCCGTCTTTACAATAATTAAAGCCAACATGAGAAATAGCTTCGACTAAAATTGATTCATCTTTTATACTAATAACTACCGGAAACACTCCAAAAGTCAAACGATGTGAAAAAAACAAAATAAAATTTTGTAAAATGATACTCATAAATTACATCACAAACGCCGTAGTTTGTTTCCAATGATTTCATCGTACATCCTACAAATCCTTTTAAATATTTGAATCAATTTTATTAGCACGTGCTCCAGCAAGTAATTGATATGAAGGCAGGTCATAGATAGTCATACACCTCCGTGCGCTACTATTATGAAATTCAATTTGCATGAATTTCAAATAGAGAAATTTCCTTCAGTGGAATTACATAATTTATAACTTGTAGAGAGTGTGGATAATAAGCTAAATTTCATAATATCTCTGGTGGTAATATTCACATATGAAGTTCCTGTAACTTCAACGTAATTGCAACGAATTTCATTTCGATAGATTGAAATGCACCCACGGTAGCTGCTGGTGTTGGGATAGGTGGTCTGAAAAGTACTTTTAATGAACTCTTTTAAAGGGCGATGCATTACACAAGAATAATGTGAAATGATTTCTTATTCGTTTAATATAAATTTATCGTAAGAAATAATATATAGCGTTTTTCAAAATTGCAAAGATTGTATTTTTGTTTCTTCGAACATTCGTATCGAACACTCTGAGAACTCTGAGGGAAATTTAATCTTCTTACTGTAACGTAATGTTTCAGCCAACTTCATATTTCTTAAGGTGTTAGGGTTGGGTAGCAATTTAAAACAAAAATGACAAAATATGGTGATATGGTTTGGTATATTATATTAAATGAATGAAGTGGATCGATTATCGCCTAAAATTTTTCTGTAATGTTTTATCGTCAAATAATTCATTAGATGGCAAATTGAGAAGCGGCACGCGAATGGTCAATTTGAAAATTTTGTTTGTTTCGTTTTATATTGATTACTATTGTCAGGCGCCAAGTTTTACTTAACCTAACTTGAAATTGACCATTTTATATCGTTGATTGTTCGTAGAGTGTTGTGTATTTAGTTTGTTGAAATATCGTATCGAATTAATTTCTCACCTTCGATTCAATGTCGTTTTTATAGTTTTTACTATATGAGAGCAGTCCGAATTTTGAGAGAAGTTCAATTTGTGTGAAAGCAGGGAGGAAGGAGTGGTCCGATTGGATTTTTATGTATGGAATGGTAGAGTTATGTAAAAACTATTTTAAATATATTTTGTGTTTGTAAATGTTTCGATACGTCTACAGGGGTTTTTATCGGCTAAAACTCAATATCTTTTGATCCAAGGAAAACTTTTGAATCTCTCCAAAATTTATTGTTCTTAACATTTCAAATTTCATAAAATTTTAAAATTTCATTGCAGTTAATTAAGAATAAAATTACCTGCATGTTGTAAAACTTCTAATATAAAAGATTATACATATAAGTTTAAAGACACGTAGAACGTTGGAAAATCGTTGGAGCATTTAAAACTTCAATATGTCAGAGCCTATATTAAACTCTTTTTTTATAGTTTCAGCCAGAGCTAAGGGGAAGACTCATTAATGTCGAAGCCCAGCTCAAAATGGTCGGAAGAACGAAAGGAGATGTGATCTCCGACATGCAATTAAATATCCTGCAGTAGCGCTAAATTTAAAAATTAAACCTTTCGACCATCTTCAGATTGGTTGAAATAGTCCACCGAATTCTGACAGAAACTGGTAACATTAGGGCAAGGTGAGGAAGTGGGGCTCAGTCCCACTTCCTCACCTTGCCCTGATGTTGCCAGTTTCTGTCAGAATTAGGCGGACTATTTCAACCAATGTGAACAGGCTCTTTGTCATAGTTATAGAAACAACGATTAATTTTCTTTTATTGTTTACAGAATATTACACTCAGAAAAATGTCCAGGTCAACTTTTTGTCACAGAAACCTCTGTAAGGTCAGAGTTAACCTCTGACCGCTAGCTGGCTTACAGAAACCTCTGTAAGGTCAGAGTTAACCTATCTAAGGTCAACTCGTGCAGCTCCCAATGCCCTACTTCACCTGCTGGTGGCTTAATTTCAGAATTTCTCCGACCACAGGTCAACTCAGTTTTACTTGCCCACATGCAGGCGAACGCGCGCCTGCCCGAGGCCAATTACGCCGTATGTAGGTCGTCGAGTTAGCCTTCATTTTTCTGAGTGTAGACGAGTTATGAAAGACATTTAATTTTAGTACGCGTTTTTTGATCCAAAAATCAAAATCAAAATCAAAGTTTGGCCTAAAAACTTAGAAAGGGAAACGTAAATTCTTCGCGTACTGGTCCTAAATTTGAGAACTTGCTTTAATTTCAAGTTCAATTTTATTCTGAACTAGCTTGCATACCCGTCGTTGCCGGATTTTTTTTTAACTTCAGCTAAACTTCAGGCCAATCGGCTCGGTAGTTTCCCCGCGAAAGGGTAACATAGAGGAAGAGCTAAGTTTCGAGATAACTTTACCCCCTCCCCTTACTCTCCCACCTCTCGGGTTACTTTTTAATGGGTCTATGTTGGGGCTGGACCCCGGACGAACATCTATGCCAAATTTCAGGCCAATCGGTTCAGTAGTTTCCCCGCGAAGAAATAACATAGAGGAAGAGCTAAGTTTCGAGATTACTTAGCCCCCTCCCCTTACTCCCCCCACCACTCGCGCTACTTTTCCGTATGCCTATGTTGGACCCAGAACTACCACAGACACTCATGCCAAATTTGAACTTAGGTGTGATAGAACCTTAAGTCGTTGATCTAATTTTTTTGGCTTTATTACTTTTAATAATATCTACTATCAAATGGCATGAAGAAAATTCAAATTGGTTACAACAAAATAGAAATGGTCGATAGATTTTAATCATGAACCACTGTTCGATGCTCCGGTTATATATGATTCTCATATAGAGTATAAAAATTGATCAATAACCACATAAAACTTTTAAAAGTATAAAAGTTGTTAAAAATATGTAAAAGGGTTGGTGGAACTCGTTCACAAAAATTCCAGAAATAATTAAAAACTTCGTACCAGTTGAAATCTCTATTTACTGGGTAAAATTTAATGAAATTTCATCATATAGTTCTTTTGTTCTCCGGGCTACATATTTTAGCCCTACCGGAAAGCCTTTTGCCAAATCTAGGTCATGATTTTTCCCAATTTTATGCCTGATCTGATATTTAAGTGCACTTCATAAGCTGATTTCACATTAATTCAATGACTATATACAATATTCGCAGCAGTAATTTATAGATATAAATCTATAATATTGCTAATAATTTTTCATGCGGAAGGGTGTATGAGTATTACTTTTTGATTCAATTTGTTAAAAATTTTATTGAATCACATTAATGTATCAAATTACTAATTAATATGTTAATATGATGCAAAAGTCCTTTCTTACCATTTTAATTCATTTATGAAACATATTTTCACCGCATTTTATTTGCAAATTGATTATTGAACATAATTTAAAGTTTGAAACAAATATTTATCTAAAATCAATAACGAAGTTGTGGGTTATACGATATTATCATGTTATACGCACTGTAATGAATATTCGAGTGTATTATTACAAGCAATGTATTAAAATAGAATTTGATTAGTTTCTCAAAGTTCTACTCGTTAATACAAGCAATGTATATTATTTAAAAAAATGCAATCTTGAAAATTGTTCTAGAAATTTTAATTAGATTTATGGTGTTATAATTATTGCACGAAGAAAGCAATAAACTTTGGCATAATTCTTCTAGGATCTTTAAGAATTTGAAGCCGAATTTACCGATAATGCAGGTTTATTTGAATGAAAAAATGCGGTTGGAAAATTGGGTTGCAAAATGTCTATAAAAAAATGTGATCCAAAATTCTGAATTGCATTCGGCTGATTATTTTTTCACAGGAATATCATATCAATTAATTTTATTTTTTTTACAGTGAAACCTGTATAAGAAGTCGGAACCGGTCGTGATAAGGAAATCTATCTGATTTAGAATCGATTCCAGCTTATCCAGAACCAAAATTTCAGGTTGTTGTCAAATATCTGTTGTTTTTACTATATTATGTATGACTAGCTTACAATACCGCTGTTGCCGGGTAAAAGTTTTTTGCAAAAATTTTCTTGCGCCAAAAAAAAACAAAGAAATAACTTAAAAACTTAAAAAAAAATCGTTATGCCTTCAGAACCTCCCGTTCTGAATTTTTAAATTCTAACACCGGATTCGTGATCAGCGGCTCCGAAACCCCCTTATTGCCAGTTTTTGCGAGGAAAAATGGTAAAAAGGATTTTTGCGTTATCCTTACATGACCTTCCGTTTCGAATTTCGGAAACCTAATACCGGATTCGTGATCAGCGACCCCAAAAACCCCCGAGAGAAACTTTTCAGCCTCCTATTGAGCAGGATTCATGGCGAAAATCACGGGTTAAAAACACCCAAACCCTCTTTACCCCCCGTTCCCCCCTTAGGGGTAAAATTTCGGAAAACCCCGCCTTAGTGAGCGCCTACGCGATGGTTGGGACATATTGTGAAAGTTTCAAGTCTCTAGCTTCAGGGGTTTGATGAGTCAGTCAGTCACTCAGTCAGGTTAAACGATTTTATATATAGAGATAGATAAAAAACTTTTTTGAGAGAAAATTTCTCAAATTCTACGAAACCGACTTTAAAGAAACTTTGCTATTGTTTATGGGAGGTGACATTGGTTATGTGATTTCCCAAATTTCCCTTCTTTCTTACCTCCTTTGCAGATATCTCTTGAACGGCTAAAGAGATTTGGCCGCAGTTTTCATCATTACACAGCTATCTTTTAAGAAAATCTTCGAGAATTATTCCACCCCTTCCTCTTTTATCTAATGCATTTCTGAAGAGATTATGTTCTAGTGTTAGTATGAAGTACTGAATGAAATTCAAGGGCAAATTTTCGCCTTTTCCCACCTCTCCTACTTCCCCCACCACACGCTTTTCATAATTTTTTGTATGGGATTTAATATTGGCTTTACACCACAAAGAATTTCCCTCCCCTCTCTCTAAGTGCGTGCCATTTTTTATGGACAGTTCCTCACTATGATTTTTAGAAGTTCTTGTTACAATTCTTACCCCCCGGAATTAATTTGCGTTTGTGAAATTAAACAAAAATTCATTTTGCGTGGATTTGATGTTGTTTTTAAAATCAATATTTCGTCGAATAGACGATAATATTTATATATGAATATTTGTGTGTCATCGAATGTCAGGAAGAGAAATTTGCTTGATATTTAAACATTCTTTGCGTGGGAAAAGATTTTAGAATAACACATCAGTAAATACCAGCAAAAAATCCCCATATGAAAAAATCCCCAAATATCAAATACTCACCAAATTCTTAAAATTTCGACAAAAAAAAACCTTTTTGAATGAAATTTTTGATTCTTTGGATGTTAAAAAAAAGTATAGAGCGATAACTTTACCAATTTTTTTCACCACATGCACTCAGAAAAATGTCCAGGTCAACTTTTTGTCAGGTTAACTCTGACCTTACAGAGGTTTCTGTAAGCCAGCTAGCGGTCAGAGTTAACCTATCTAAGGTCAACTCGTGCAGCTCCCAATGCCCTAATTCACCTGCTGGTGGGTTAATTTCAGAATTTCTCCGACCACAGGTCAACTCAGTTTTACTTGCCCACATGCAGACGAACGCGCGCCTGCCCGAGGCCAATTACGCCGTATGTAGGTCGTCGAGTTAGCCTCCATTTTTCTGAGTGTGGCTTTAACCCCTCGTTACCTTGGTGATATGACATATCCTACAACAGTAACGAATGATTAAATTTGATAAAACACTTGAGCTACAGTAATGAAATTTCGCAAATATGTTTAATCATTCAATGGGTCAGTCCTGTTCACTTTTGATGAAATTCCATTGACCAGAAGTTTTTTAACCTTTCCTTAAAACCGCCAAAGTAACGAAAGGTTAATTTTATTTACAATGTAGATAATTAATTATTAACTCATTTTGTAACAGTTTTATATTAAACAATGATGTAGGATTTTATAAAAAAAAATTATATTAAACAATGATGTAGGATTTTCTTCTATTGTAATGAAAATAAGACTTTTATTTTATCTTTCACATGAAATGGTCGCTTTAACTCAAATATTTGATAAAAGAGCTTCCATTTGGTGTGATATTTTTTCACGCGAACAAACAATTAGATCGACATGAAATGTAAATATGTCCAAACAACTTGTCACTTCTGTATTTACATTGAAAATTAATGGAAGGTTTTTATCCTGGAATTAGCATCAAATTGTCAACGCTTTCACGAAAAAAAAACTCTCACGTAAAAACGCTACAATACCTTCTTACCCCCTTCTGATATAAAACATACAAGCAGCTCTTTTATGAGATCTATAGAAAATTATTTTATTCGTAGTGTATATGTCAGTGTCGTATTTGTAAAAAAAAATTACAATACTTACATTAAACATAAAAGCTTGAAACTTAAAAATTCAACGTCCAATGGTGGTGCAATTGTAGAAGGGTGACAGTTTGACAAACGACTGTTTACGGTTTTGACATGAAAGCTTAGATTACTAATTACCACTTAAATTAAGGATAAAGAAAGAATTTAAAAGCAAAGTAGTAATAACAAAAGTTTCAACGGTGTTTATTACAAACTTTTCAATTTATTTTTATAGGGTGGGAAACACACGACTGAAAACAATTTATGAATAACATAAATGAATTGAATATGCGAGGGATGGGTGAAATGAATTGAATATGCGAGGGATGAGTGGAAAGTTCCGGGCCTTGTAGGGGAAGCATATGATAAGTTTTTTTTTCATAATTCGACTGAGTTTTTTCCATCAATTAGCGTAGATGGAAATTTCACCCCGAATCGGTCTTGTGATTTTGGAGTTTCAGTGTTAAAAAGTAAGATTAATAGCCCTATTCTGATAATTGTCAGTGACGGACGACTAGTCACGACATTTTCGAGTTTTCACCTTTTGTCTATCTGAATTAAGATTTGAAAAACTTTCTATTTCATTTATCATGGAAAAATCATTGGAAAATGATCAGTTTTTGTATAAGGGCATAAGATTTATTTTTAACTAAAATTGTCAAATTTGTTTTGTCTTACTAAATTTCCAATATTTTCGCAAGAAAATGTAAAATGACCCGAAGAACTTGTGTTGGTATTGTCTTTCGATATTTCGAGCCGCTTTCGAGAAAATTAACGAAAGTCCAAAAAGCCAAAAATTAAGTCTGATTTTTCTTATATTTAGAAAGAATCCGTATTTTAAAATTTTGTTTCGAATCCGGTGAGGGGGCGGGGTGAGGAAGGAAAAATTTTTAATACCTCGAAATAAATCGAAAAAAAAATCAAAGTGGCGCGCACTTAAAAACTACTAACGTCCCAACTCTTTTTTACAAGAATTGAATTTTTCTGTACCTTGTGGTGGTATTTTTTTTCTCTTTAGGATTTAACAAAAGTTACTCCGTAGACAAAAAATTTGAATATAAATGTATGACATAATCAAAAAATTTATAATAAAATCCTCCGCAGGCGATTTTGTTTAAAAATACCGGCACATTGTAAGAAAAAACTTATGGAGGCACAAATTGAGCAGCAGGCAAAAATTTCGATTCCGGTGCGCCGCCGACACAACATGCCAAAATTCGTGACTGTCCCGGTGAATCCGGAACGAATGATCACCTTATCTGGTTTTGGTTTTCTTTGTATTGGAAACGACTCGATTGATTAAGTCAAATTTTGTTTCATGTCTTCAAAGTGAAGAGGAAACAATAATTTCCAAAAACTATATTGGTTTTGCCAAACTTTCCATCCTCCCCTCATTAGTTGATTTCACTAAATTATCTTCAACGTTAAAAGGTGCCATCGAATGTATAACTTTTTTTCACCAACTTTTTCTACAGTAAATGGATCAGAGAACGATATCAGTATCAAAGATTTTTTTTTATCAGCCGTATTTTTTTTTCGTTACTTATACCATAATTTTGTTGTTTTTTAATTCCAAATTCATGCATATTTTATCATTCATTTATGTAAATAAACTCAACGTAGGACAACGGAAAATTTTCAATTTTCATGAATAATTTTCCATATTTCCGAAGCTTTTTTCTCCGCTTTTTCCTTATCTTGTTGGATATCGAATTCATACCAATTGAGATAACTGAGAAAACAAGAAGTTTAAACAAGAAATTAATTTCCGGTTTACTTTAAATAACAAAAATATCTAAAAAGAATACTATATTTTAGGTGAGTGTATGTTTTCAGTTACGAAAGTGAAAAATCGCCACCAGGAAAGGTCACCAATAATTTCGTGTTTCTTGTGACTAGCGATGAAGTAAATGTTGTGGAAAGGGTAGAAAAGCCAATTTGGGGAAATGAAAATTCAATGACGGAGGAATGGAATCGGTGTTATCGATCGTCTTAAATTGTTTTGCAGTGAAACTACCTACCTTTCTTGCCCCATGGCCGGAAGACGATATGGGACTGACATCGTGTGATGTACGTCTATATTTATTCTATATATATATATTCATACGACCTTATCGTGACTCTGTCATTATGTCCTAATGGATAAATTACTTACTCCAGACAGTCAATTTGTTTTCTCACCCTCACCCTAATAATCTGGTAATAGTAATTATTTATTCACTTCGGCTACGATATCCATTTATTTATTTACTAATTGAGATTTTTTTTCTTTTTTCTTATTTGATTGTCGTCAATTCGAATGTTGATGCGACAAAATTGGGCCCACTCAAGGTAAACTGTCCAAAACTTAGCTGCATTTAATAAAGATTTTACTGGTCACGTTCAACGATTTTATCTGACTTGGAAAGAATCTTATCTAAATTAAGAAAATTGTCACTAAGGAAGAAATGTTAGTGAATAACAAACGACCGTTAATGAATAACACACGACTTCTGTATTTATATTGTCGATGTTAGAAAAATAAGCTTTCCAAGCCCAAGGACATAACTTTAATTGTATTAAAATGAGTTTTCTATTTGGGGGGTGAAAGGAAAACTCCATTCCAATTTTAAGTGGAAAACGAAATTGTTTTTGTGGTTTTAGAATTGAACAAAACAGATTAATAATTATATCTTAAAGGTCCTTAGAAATTAGTAAAGTAAAAGATTTAATTTTTTAACGTTTTTTTTTTTTAATTTCACTGCTTTTTATTCAGTATATATTTCTTATTACATCATACTAATATATAAAAATGAGTTGCTGTCTGTCTGTCTGTTCCTCTTTCACGCAAAAACAGCTGAACCGATTGATTTGAAATTTGGTATGAGTGTCTGTGGTAGTTCTGGTTCCCACATAGGCATACGGAAAAGTAGCGCGAGGGGTGGGGGCAGTAAGGGGAGGGGGTAAATTGATTTCTAAACTTAGTGTATGCGCTATGTTACTCTTTCGCGGGGAAACTACTGAACCGATTGGCCTGAAATTTGGCAAAGATGTTCGTCGGGGGTCAAGCCCCAACATAGACCCATTAAAAAGTAGCCCGAGAGATGGGGGAGTAAGGGGAGGGGGTAAAGTGATCTCGAAACTTAGCTCTTCCTCTATGTTACCCTTTCGCGGGGAAACTACCGAGCCGATTGGCCTGAAGTTTAGCTCCAACATAGACCATCAAAAAAAAAAATTGAAAAAACTTAACCCGGCAACGACTTAACCCGGGTATGCAAGCTAGTTTAAAACAAAATCATATAAGCTTTGAAGTTTTCAAAAGTTATTATTTGTGACTAAATCATGCGAATTAATCTTTTTATTCACAAAAAAATCAGTCTTATCGATCGTGTGTGTCAAAGCTTTTGTAAGTAAAATTAGGCTAAATTCTTAACTCGATTTTCCTATTTGGTTTTTCTCAATTTTCTTGAATACAAGTAATGTCCGACTAAAAAATGTAACTTAAATAATACCAAAAAATGTTTTAGAGAAACAAGTACGATTATGCTGCGTTTACACGAATGACAAATTTGTCATTTTTTTTTTGTCATGAATTGTCATTATCGTGTAAATAATATCATTTTTGTCATTATTTCTGTCAGCAAAATGACGATCTCTCATAAAAGAATGAACTTGTCCATTCTTTTATGACAGATTGTCATTATCTGTCATTATCTGTAAACCCAGCATGAAAACCCAGCATGAGTTTGAGAGTAAAGAAAACTTTCTTGAACAACGAGTTGTCTAATTGAAAAAAAAACCGGATCAAAGTCATTTAAACTATTCGAAAGATATGGGAGGCTTTCTTTTAAATTAAATTTAATTTTTTTCACCCCGGATTTTACTGGTTAGCCAAATTATAAATTTTTATATAGTGTTCAAATCTGGAATGGACCTTTTAACAATTTTAAAGTAAAATTTGCTCTTTGGGGAAAAGTTCCATGAAAGTGTGGCATGCTTCAAAGCCTTTTAACTTATATATAACATACTCTTACTATTAAATTAAAAAAAAAAAGAAATTGTGTCCTCTTTTCCGACATTGATTTTAATTACACGTGCAGACAAATCAAATTGGTTGACAACAGCCTAATAAATGACAACATGTTAAAATTATACACATTTACATACACCCCATGTCCTTTGCTATAAATCAACATCAGAGAACCATGATAGGATTTTAATATACATAAATGCTACCTTATGTAAATCTACAGGTTTTTGTAAAAGCACTTCAAATCTATGAAAATTTACTTTTTCTCGTTCATACGTGTGGACTTGTGTGTGTATGTGTGTAAATGCGAAGAGGTTCATAAAACCTGTTGACAAGGAAATTATTGTACACTTAAATGCGAGGTTTGATAAATTAAAAATTTAAATTGTTACCTGGGGGACAGAAAGCCCAAAAGGCTTAGGAATCTATGTGTGTAAATCTACAAATCCAATTCAATTATTATGCGGCATGAGTACTTTGTGAAATTTTCAAATGCCTGACGAGTGCAAATTAAAGGAAATTATGTGAGATTAGGATTAAAATGTGTGCTTATGACATTCCATATCGTATTACATGCACGACGGCAAACTGATGTTAAGTAATAGACGTCATATTAATATGTCAATCATACAAGTCATTATTATTATTCTACTCCTAATATCGTAATATTGCTTAAGAAACGTTTTCAAAATCAATTATTAATGAGTAAATCATTTGATCAATTTGCCATTACATTGGAATCCTGCCATGTCAATATGCTTAGGTATATCACAAAAGGAGGCTTTTTATAGTCAAATATTTCATGTGTAAGAGTCGAATTTTTTTAGAGGAAGATACATAATAGGACCTATTTCTACGAAAAATAGAAATGCACGAGACAGTAAAATTTTTTGGTAATGACTCCGAAATAAAAGAGGAATTATTGCAAAAAAAAAATAGAAATTTTCCCAAAATTATAGGAATAACTCCCTATTTTAAGGGAATCATTACAGAATAGTCCACTGTTCTGTTTGAATTTCTCTCCAATTTGCACTTCTCTCCAATTTGGACTTCTCTCCTATTTGGACTTGGATTTCTCTCCGTATAAACTCTAATATTTGTACCGAAAATTCAGGAGTGATATTCCGTAACTTGTTTCAAGCATTTGTTTCGAGTTAGAAGAACAAGAAGTATTCGCTGTCTCTGTTTTGACCGAAATAAATGATAGAGAGAAACTGAGATAGCGAATACCACTTTTTCTTCTAACTCGAAACAAACAATTGATCTATTGAAGGAGAAGTTCGGTAATCGTGTAATCTCGAGAAATGGTCCGGTCGAATGGCCACCTCGCTCATGCGATTTAACGCCGTTGGATTTCTTTTTATGAGGTTATGTTAAGTCGTTGGTTTATGCCAACAAGCCAACAACGTTAGAGGAGCTCAGGAACAATATCGAACGCGAAATTGCCAACGTTCTGGCCGATATGTGTGGAAGAGTGGTGGAAAATTGGCTCCAAAGAATCAATCAGTGCAAACGTGCTCGCGGTGGCCATATGAACGACATCGAATTTCATACTTAAATGTAACATGTCCACTACACCTGGAATAAATTTCAGCCCGATATCTCAATTATTCTGTGTTTTATTTAAATACAAAATTGGTATGTCCTTATTGAAAGATCCGATATAACGGGTATCGTCTGTGTTTAACCACTGGATAATTTCTGATTCATCTCTCGTAAACTATAGACTTTTGAGAAAAATGCGTACAACCAAATTCAAAGGAAATAAAATTTCCCACATTTTTTGCATTAACGCGGTTTTTACGTATCTCGGACGGTTCTGGATATATTTAAAAGAACGTTATTTTTCTCATATTTTTTTCCGAAACTTGAAATGTTGCAGAGGAAAGTCCTGTGCAGCCAAATTTTTTTTAAGATATCGCCACTTCTAGTGATTTCCTTTTAAAATTCTAGTTTTTTTTATATAGTTAATTTTCTTTTTCTTTCAGAGTGTTAGCCGCAAGAGTTTTACAATACTGCTAACACAGGAAATCGTGAAGGATTTAGACAGCACAGAACTTTTTGATGGAAGATATTTTGTAGGAAAATCTTATTTTATGACGATTTCAATCAAGTCTGGACTAAAGCTATTGTTTGACATTACTATGAAAGTATTAAACGTTTCCTTCTCAACTGTGAAAAATTAAAGACAAAAACCCTTCGGCACTGAAAAGTTTTCCAGCATCACAGAATTTCTCGAATTTTAAAATTTATCCACACAAGCCACTATATAGTAATTCAAAAATACACAACGTCAATATAATTCTTAAATTATTACAAGATGTAATTATTCCCAGCTGATTTTTCTATTCATTCGAAAACTAAATAGAAGTTTTGCTATCATAATGTTGCACAAGTTCCAATTCATGTTTACATTAAAGCTTTACTGATTTCCGGAATAACAAATAAAATCTACTTAGTGAGCTTCAATTTCACAAGAATACACAGTCCCCTATTTATGGCAGCCTGTCATAAATAATTTCACCAAAAAAGAAGAAAGAAATAAACTGTAGGGGAAAAAAACACAAGGATAATATTTCCTTCATAACAGAAGAATGATTTCCTTAGAAAACCCTTTAAGGTATATTTCTTTCATTCTTTCAGCCAAACACAAGGCCCAGCCGTGTCGTAGATTTTCCTTTATTCTGATATTTGCCTTTAAACGAACACAAACAAAATTTGTTGAAATGGAATCTTTATAAGATTTCGAGGAAAAGTTATTTATTTTGCTGTTCCGTAATTAATTAATAGCCAAGATATATATTTTTTTGTTGAACAAACAAATATTACTTTAGAGAGATCCGGCTGATTCGTAAATCGATATTCCTATTAAATATGGTATATAGTGATGTACTGATCCCGGATTTATGAACCCAATACAAGTTTATGTATATACACTTGTATGAAAGTTTAACAACAGGTTCGATAACGGCTAAAGCTGAAAAAGCTAATATTTAAACAAGGATTTTCTTTTCTTTTTTTTTTGCCCAAGTGGAAGTGGGCGGGAGGGACAAAAGGAATTTGAGACATGGGAATTATATTGAAAAAATCGCATTTGTGCTTTGTAAATAGTAATTTTGATAGTGAAAACGATCGTGAAACCTGTGCTCACTAAGTGACTGAGTAAGTTTTAACCATTTACTACAGTAAATCGACTGACCGTAGGTTCTATAAAAACGCTGATAATATCATAGTGTAATGTTATCCGGGCAGGACTGAAATGTTTTATACTTTAACCCAACGTAAACGCGTCGACTATGCTTGTAATATTGGCGTATAGTAGATTTAATGGTAGCGCAACATGCAATTTAATTCAATCAACACTGCTTAACTACACGATATTTCGAAAAGTGCAATTAGAGGGGTGGGTCCTTTGCTCGTTAATGGCCACATTTAAGCGTTATCGCGACGAGGTAGACGATGTGTCTTGCAATGCGTCTGAGATATTTACGCTAAAACGAAAAATAAATTTCCTCTAAACATATTAAAAATCATTTAGGGTGGCCACTAGGAAACACATCACAAAAATAATTGAAAACGCTGAAAATTACAGAACACTATCGACAGCTAAATTTTAAAAGCAATTAATTTGACATCCGCACTATTAGCTTTAACTTTTATCTAGGATTAAGCGTTGTTTCTAAACCGATGTCTCAATGACACCTTCGCCAACTTTTCTTTTAAAAAGTATCAAATTGTTGCGATTTGTTTTTTGTTTCTTCTGAGAATGACTTTTTTTCCAAACGAATGAACTTTTTCAAATATTTCTAAAACAATGGCGCGTCTCTTCTACAGGGTCTTCCAATAGGGACTTCCGAACTTTGACAGTGGTCATATTGTTGAAGACATATCTGTGGAATTGGCTGTTATTTATTCAGTCTGTTTCGCCAAATCACCATGGAAGGTTATAGCGTTGAACAACAAGTGCAAATCATCAAATTTCTTTTCAAAGATCAGTGCTTCGTTCGAGTAACGTTCGGCGTAAAAAATCATCTTTAGCGGCGAGGCTCAGTTTTGGATGAATGGATATGTGAACAAGCAAAATTGTCGGATTTAGGACGATACTAATCCACACGAGATACACCAGGACCAAATTCATCCCGAGAAAGTCGCTGTTTGGTGCAGATTTTGGTCTAGCGGAACCATCGGTCCGTATTTTTTTCAAAACGACACTGGAATTGCCATAACCGTCATCGGCGAGCTCTACAGATTGATGATAAGTAACTCCTTGTGGCCTAAACTGGATGATATGGATACTGACAACATGTGGTTCCAACAGGACGGCGCTACATGCCACAGAGCGCATGCCACGATGGACATTCTGAACGAGCGATTTGGGGGCATAGTCATCTCACGTGGAGGTGATGTGAACTGGCCACCGAGATCGTGCGATTTGACCCCATTAGACTTTTTCTTGTGAAGTTTTCTTAAGTCGCAGGTCTATGTGAATAAGCCACAAACCACAGCGGCCCTCAAAGACAACATAACCCATGCCATCGGTCAAATTCAGCCTGATTTATGCGCCACAGTCATGGAAAATTGGACATTTCGGATGCGAAGCCGCCGCGGACATTTGCAGGATGTTATATTCCATACATAATGGCATCGATAGGTCTTTTAAATGTATAAAAAATTTCGATGATATCTCACACATACTTTGTTTTATTTAAATTTAAAGATAGAAAGCGCTTAATGAAAGACCCTGTATGTAAAATGTATGTAAAATCTTAAATTGTTTATTTGATATTTAATCCTCACTGTGATTTTTATTTGTAATAAGTTTCAGAAAACCACTGTAAATCTTAGTAAGTGATTAATGGAAATTTACTGGAAGAAGTTACTGAATTTTGTAAAAACATTACCAACACATCAGTCATGTGATGAGCATTTTAGATATTTTGTAATTAGAATTCGCAAGTATTTCCCATGTTGTAGAAGACGTTTCAATGCGCTGCTTTCAACATTAGATTTCATACACAAAGTCAGGTGAATTTTCGAACATTACTTTAATAACAAAAACTCTTGTTCTATGCTATTATTCGCATATTTGAGTTTGTTTGATACATGCTCATCATAGCATAAAGTTATTGGATCGAAAATAACTTCCTGACTGTCTTTGAAGAGCGTGAAATAGCATACGCCTGAATAAAAAAGTATGTATAGAAGGATGGATGGATGGATGAATAGCAAGGTAGATATAGGTATGCGCTTGCAAGGTTTAGATAGGGATTTTCGGTTCAGCTAGATTCTACTGCCTTTAGCTCTCCGATACCAGACGATAAAGTCATAAATTTCACCGTGCAAAAGGTGAGCGAGGTGGAAAACTCGACTAAAGGGCAAACTTAAAGAATAAACGAAAGGGGGGTCTCGTAGGAATGGAGAAAGTAAAGCCATTACCTTTTCATTGGCTGATTCCGTTAGAAATTTATTGCAAAAACATAAAAGCAAAAGTTTCCGCTTGAACTGCTTGTAACATTGAACACAGCAGAAGGATTGAGATTTCCTTTCTTACTTACAACAGTTTCGGATAAGATGTCGAGAATAAAGAATTTTCAACGTTCCTTGCAAGATGCCCCGTCTATATTCGCCAAGATATACATAAACATCTTAAAAAAAAAACAAGCACTTTTAAAAGAAAATAAAAAAAAAATTCTCGGTTTGAACAAAAATGCGTATGAAAAAAAGAAACTCAAGTAACGTTAGCTGTGCTGCGCTTTCATCACATCCAGGGGACCCACCATCAAACCCTCAGCGGAAAATTTAAGTTAACATATTTTTGAAGAGCCCTATTTTATGATTTGCAGGAGAAATAAAGCTGTTTGTGCGAATTACTATTGAAAAAAAAAGAACAATTTTTTGGCGATCCCTGCGATATTTTGTCAGTGAATGATTTCATAAGCAGGATAGGCAGCACCAACCAATGGTAGTAACGATGGAAAAATGTTTACCGTTATTCTCAACCCCAATTTTTTTAAGGGTTTTGATTAAAAGTTACTTAGAAAAGATTTGTCTGTGAACTTTTTCTCCCTTTTTATGTTTATAAGTTTTTTTTTTTTGTAAATCTCGTTCCCGTTGTGTGCGTAAAATTGGTGATGCGATGTGGCGCGAATGAATGCGATTCAAAGTTCAAGTCGAGGGTTGTTTTCAACGACTTATGTTGTTTTTATTTCACTTGTTCTGTTTTTATTTCCATAGGAGGGATAAAGAAGGGTAATTGATATTGTACGCTGAATATTACTCTGAAGATACATTTAAGTAAGAGATTTTGTTAAACTTTCTCGCTACGTAACTACGAATAGAAATTTTAAGTTGATACTGGGAATTGTTATTCTTCTAGACGGTTTTCCCATTTTTTTTGTTAGATATCCTACGAGTATACAAAAGTTAAACGTATAATTTTGGGAGCACATAAATATATACATTTCGAATCAAATCGCTAGGGTAAAACTTCTAGCAATGTAGTTAGAAAGTTTTGGCAATCAATTTAAATTTGAAATTTGATAATTGGCTCAATTGGCTCAATTGGCAAATCAAAATTTTTGTTTAAATTTTTAGCATTTTAGTGACGATATTGATTGATACAATTGAAAGATTAAATTGATTGACTAAAATATTAAATGTATAAAACATGCAGTCCGAAAAATTGGGTAAAAGTCATTCACTTACTTACGGCGTAATTGACTTCCTGTAGGAAAGTTTAGCCTGTCCTAGGCACGCGTTTACCTGCGTTAGGAAAAGTAAAAATGTGTCAATTTGTGGCTGGAGAAATTCAAAAATTAAACCTGCAGCAAGTAAAGTAGAGCGTAAGGAGCTGCATGAGGTGCACTAAGATAGGTATTTCGAGGATGTAATGGACAACTCCGTTAGTACAGGTCAGAGTTAATTTGTCAAAAAGTTTACCTAATACTAGCCAAATTTTTAAAAGTCAACTCTGACCTGTAGTAGACAGACGGAGTTATCCATTACATTCTCGAAACATCATTTTTTCTGAGTTTTTATTATTTTTCTGAGTTTGTTTTCAGTCTCTTTAAATAACTGAAATCTTTATGCCATACTAGCTTGCATACCCGTCTTTGCCGGGTTAAGTTTTTTCAAAAAAAAATTTTTTTTGATAGCTATGTTGGAGCTAAACTTCAGGCCAATCGGCTCGGTAGTTTCCCCGCGAAAGGGTAACATAGAGGAAGAGCTAACTTTCGAGATCATTTTACCCTCTCCCCTTACTCCCCCACCTCTCAGACTACTTTTTAATGGGTCTATGTTGGAGCTGGACCCCCGACGAGTATCTATGCCAAATTTCAGGCCAATCGGTTCAGTAGTTTCCCCGCGAAACAGTAACATAGCGCAAAAACTAAGTTTCGAGATCACTTTACCCCCTCCCCTTACGTCCCCCACCCCTCGCGCTACTTTTCCGTATGCTTATGTTGGAACCAGAACTACCACAGACACTCATGCCAAATTTCAAGTCAATCGGTTCAGCCGTTTTTGCGTGAAAGAGGAACAGACAGACAGACAGACAGACACCAACTCATTTTTATATATTAGTATGATGATATGGTGAAACCATAAATAGGGTATAATAGGTTTGCTTTTCCACTTGTAATGCATAGAATTAATAGTCGGACAAAAAAAAATCCGTAGTGTGTTTAGGATCAATTTAATTTTTGCATGTCCGTTTGCCTGTCTTTCGTGTATCCTTCTGTCTGTCTGTCCGTGGACATGATAACTTGAGATCGAATTATGTTAGAGACTTGAAATTTTGCACCGCTGTTTTTTTTTCGCATAATAGGAGATTGTTTTCTGTAACACACAAAATTACTCATATAAATGGAATGTCGTATCGGGGAAGTTTTAAGGACAGCATCGTGCATAACGTAATTTCACATAAGTGCTTCATACATGCAAATTCAATAGAGGCAGCCCAAAAAAAAATTCAATATTCTAACCATGAAATATTTTTGGTTGTGCGAATTTTATCACAACGTCAAATTTTTTCACAGATTTTTTGAACTTTTCCATTGGAGTTTGGAGGTTTTCCCAAAAACTATGTTTATTCTTGCATAAAGCCAACAAAGATTCGTTATTGAATTCATGAAATTTTTTATCATGAAAAATTTTTAATTAAACAATTATTATCTATAAAATTATGAAATACTTTTATTTAAAATAAATGAAGTTTTTCATAAATCAAATGATTTTTCTTGTATTTTATGGAGTTTTTACTACATAGTTTAAATGAAGAATTGCATGTATTAAAAGTAATAAAGCATTTTCATAGATCTGATGAACGACATTTTTCTGAGTGTCTTACAACTCATATTTTTTGAAGACTAATTTTATTGCCAGTAGATACTTTTTAAAAAGACCCACCCACGTTTGCAGAAGCACCTACTTTCAAACAGAACGATATAAGAGTACTATAGTAATTAAAAATTTATTTTTAAATGGGGATCGGTTCCGATTAATAAAGTTTCCATTTATTTCAGTAAAACAAAATTCTATTTCTCTACAGCAATTTTTCATTTCCATGTCATATCAATCAACGAATTTAAGACGGAAATGTAAAATGAAGGCGAATAGGAAAATCTCATTTTGGATATGAAGATATTATTCATCAAATGTACTTTAATTACTTCACTGACATCGTTATTTAGCAAAAAATCCTCTTATTCACCCCCAATTTAAATATTCTCATAGTTAGGGCGATACATTGAGATAATTTTCAGTTTGTTTGTTGTTCGCTTCTCGTTTTCTTCTTTCGTGTAGATTATGTTTGTAAAATGTTATCGTATCACTGCTCCCAATTGGTGTACATTTAAACTTTAATAATGAAAAAAGTTTAATTTTTAATGAAGTAATAAACCTTACTTTCATTCGAGGGGAACTCCAATATAACCGAATACTTTCCGTATAAATACACGAAATCGTCGACAATTTTCAAATAGAAACAAATTCAAGCAAATGGCACAGAGTATATAAGAAAGCTTAGATAGAGAACAGAAATACGAACAGAAAACACATTAAGATATCAATTTAGGAATTTGTTAAAACTTTTCACTTTCGACGACTGTGCAATTACAATTACAAGGCGTCGTGATGCGGCACGACAGCGGCAAGGTTTAGCGAGTATTTTGCGTAACGCTAACTTTCTTAAAAGCATGTCCTTTTTCTTAATGTTAATCGCTTTTTATTATCTATGCTCATATAGACACAGTGAAACCCGAATAAAAAATTCTACATTGTTAAAGAATTGTAATTTTGATTTTTTTTTTTAATAAACGTGTATAAAAATTGTCGGAACGTCACGCTCGTCACGCTTTTTCGAGATTATTCACATGGCAGTTAATACTGTTGTCACTATCGCAAACCACTGCGCTTCCGTTCCCATAGATACACTCAGAAAAATGGAAGCTAACTCGACGACCTACATACGGCGTAATTGGCCTCGGGCAGGCGCGCGTTCGCCTGCATGTGGGCAAGTAAAACTGAGTTGACCTGTGGTCGGAGAAATTCTGAAATTAAGCCACCAGCACGAGTTGACCTTAGATAGGTTAACTCTGACCGCTAGCTGGCTAGTGGTCAGAGTTAACCTGACAAAAAGTTGACCTGGAGATTTTTCTGAGTGTATGTTACGTATTTCCGGAACAACCGCAATGTTTAAAAATTTGCACCGTTAATAAAAACTCCGCGAAATTCAAGGAAAAACTGCTTTTCATTGAATAGAAGACATCTCTGTAATTTTGTCCCATATTCTAGGTAAAATAATTTGTTCCTTAACAGTCAGTGGATTTGTCATGTAGCTCGTATGAGTGAAAGTGATGATGAAAGTGTACCCCTCAACACACAGAAGAAATAGTAAATCTAACTATTTTATAAAGAGGAAATGATTACAACTAAAATAATTAATTTTAATTACAAAGATAGTCGAAATCGACTATTTTTATAATAAATTTAACTACTTAGTAGTAAAGTTTACAATTTTGTGGTAAAATTGACTATTCTTGGAATAAAAAACAAATATTTGAGTTGTATTTTCGATTCCCCATAATAAAATAGTAAAATTTATTATGGTTATACCCGTATAGTGAAACCAAAGGGTATACTAAATTTGCCTTGCCGTTTGTAACGCCAAGATCCCGTTATCACACAAAAAAATGAATTACACCTGTGTGTTTAGAATGTTAAAAGAACTGAATTTTGCATGTCCGTCCGTCTGTCCGTCCGTCTGTCCGTCCGTCTGTCCGCCTGTCCGTCCGTCCGTCCGTCCGTCCGTCCGTCCGTCCGTCCGTCTGTCCGTCCGTCCGTCCGTCCGTTTGTCCGTCCATCCGTCTGTGGCGCGGATTGTGGGCACACGGATTGAGCTACAGACTTGAAATTTTACGCATTTTCGTTTTTCGTAAAATGCACGGCTAAGTTCGTTAATGGGCAAAAATTTACCATTAGGGGTGGTGGAGGGGGGGGGGGGTACCCCCCATACAAACGAAAACGTTTTTATGAATTACTCAAAAACGGTGCATGTTATCAAAAAAGTGCAAGAACAAAAGTTATTTAGGATATGATTCTACATAAAACTCCCATAAATCAAAATCCGATTGGAAAAATCTTATTGAAAAGTTTGCCTTCAAAGTGAAATTTTGATACAACTGTTCGCCGGCAATAACCATACGGGTTTTCAATAATTGCCAGCAATTATAGCTTTTGTTATGTTTTTTCTCTGTGTCTGTACTGCTTGGGCTGAACTGGACAGCGGTTGTAGTGCCAAAAAAAAAAAACAAGATTATATTTTAAGATTATTTAATTTCTAATTTTAAAATTCATATTATACACTAGTTGAAAATAAATAATATTCTAACGTTAAATACTAATGATGAAAAAAAGCTTCAGTGCAATAAGGAAATATCTTTCCAGTGAACAATTGCTCTCTGTGAATCTGGAGCAGATGCAAATGGTTTACTTCCATCGGTATGAACATATTTATTCACTTGATAATCCAACATAGTCTTGTATTTATACACATCTGAACCGAGTTGCTATAATGGAAAAAAAAATTATTGAAGGATATTGTTTTTTATTTAAAAATCAATTATTACCTGTGTTAATGGATTGGTATTTGTTGTAAATATTCCAGCGAATCGTTTTCTTTTTGCGAGTTTTAATACTTCATCTTCCATAAAATGCATCACTGCGATATTTTCTTGTGCGCTTAGTTTCTGACTTGTGCCCATCATGAAGGAATGTATAATTTTATTTAGACCCTTCGGTAGTTGATTGTCCCGAATTGGTCCTTCCACGAACTCTAGGAAATCGAATACTATTGATAGTTTACTCTTAACGGCAACTTCGGGCTCATCCAAAGCGTCAAAATTTAATGCGACGCCAATTATTTTTTCGTTATCGTCTTTAACAACAAAACTTAAATCTTTTTCTACTAAAACATCCCAAATGTCCTAAAAACAAAAATTCACAAATTAGAATAATATTTTATTTTATAAATAGTTAAAATTGCTTACTTCTAATATATCTGAATAATCCGTTACTAAAATGTCTGGCTTAAGCCATCTTTCCAGATCGGCCTTCTCATAAAAACTGGTTGTAATAATACTGAAAAAGCAATATATGTACCTTTAGTAATGAAAATTATGATAAAATTATTATCATCTTACTCTATTGTGTCTGTTTTGTGATGTATTTTTAAAGGTTCTGATATCATCTGGAATGTTTGGCTGCAACTTGTGTCCGTCAATGCTTCGTTATTTGAATTATTGGTCATTTTATCGAGTATTTCACCCAATGTTTTAGCAGTTATAAAATCAGTGATTCCAATAAAATAACCCCTTTCTCTTAACTGTGTCACCGTGAAGATGGAGTTCAATGAATTTCCGCCAAGTTCGTAGAAATTGCTAGCCAGAGAAATTGAAGTGCGTGTCGACTTCCCGATTACACTTCTTATCACTTCGAACAGATCCAGGGCAGCCGCTGTTTTCTTCTCTGGAACACCACTCAAGTCGAAGCCTAATGGTTCCCCGGAATCGTCTATGGGTTAAGAGGCAATTAGTAAGTGTAAAATATGTAATAAACGTAACTTACTATTATTATTGGATTCTTCATGCAGTTTAAGCAGATGTTGCCTATCAATTTTACCGTTGACTAACAATGGAATCGTTTCAAGAACTCTGACGTGCGGGATCATATAATCTGGGAGCTTTTTTTGCAGTTCATTCTCAATTTCTTGGCCATCTTTAATTTTAGTCGGAGTTGTCAATTTCACAAAAGCCAATAAGGATTGATCAATTTCTCCAGCATGATAGCATAATACAATTCCACGATCGATCGAGTTAATTGAGAAGAGATTCTTTTCAACTTCCGATAAATCAACGCGATGTCCTCTTATTTTGATTTGTGAATCTGTTCGACCTTCGTACATTATCACACCTTTGTTAACAGAACCATAATCACCAGTTCTATAGATTTTGGAGTATTCTGAAAATTAATGAGAAAAATTTCTTTTATTGTTTTTTTAATCTCAAGTAAGGGCTGTTCATAAAATACACTCAGAAAAATATCCAGGTTAACTTTTTGTCAGGTTAACTCTGACCGCTAGCTGGCTGACAGAGGTTTCCATTACATGAAATTACATCCTCGAAATACCTATCCAAGGTCAACTCGTGCAGCTCCCAAGGCCCTATTTCACCTGCTGGTGGCTTAATTTCAGAATTTCTCCGGTCACAGGTCAACACAAGTTTTACTTTCCCTCATGCAGGCGAACGCGCGCCTGCCCGAGGCCAATTACGCCTCGTCGAGTTAGCCTCCATTTTTCTGAGTGTATGTCACGATAATTTTGGCTTTTGCGGACACCCCTCTCTCCCCTCAATTCTTCCCCTACTTAGGCCCCGTTTACACTTGCGATTTTTTCTTGAATTTCTCCGCGAATTTTATTCAGAATTTATTCGGTGAATTTTATTCATCTGTTGCACAATACATTAACTTAACCAAAATTGCAATTTTTTCTGTCGATTTTATATGAAAAAACTTGTGTTCCGGCTTCTTTCAGGAATACATTTCTCAACTTTATGTCGTAATGTAAACGACTGTGCAATATGAATTTGGTGTCGAAGCATAAAATTCGCGAAATAAAGTGTCAGATGTAAACGACGCCTTAGGCTTTTAACAATTTTTTTTTGTGATATTTAACATCGCCGTTACACTATCGCAAACACCACCTTAGGAGTTTTTTTTCCCCAATGAAAAATATTTAAAGATTTCACTTACTTGAATCGACAGCCCAGGGATTTTCAATAAAACGATGTGGATCTCTTCCATTGACATATCCTTCGGCTAAATTCAATCCAGATACGAAAATTTCTCCGATTTCTCCATTTTTAACCGGTCTATAGTCATGATCCAAAAGATGTATCACGGTATTATTGATTGGATAACCGATTGGCACTTTCTCATAGTCGGCCAATTGTTTTTTACTTTCACATACGAAATATGTGACATCCCCCATCACTTCCGTTGATCCATAAAAATTAAACAAACGATGAACGCCTTCTTGGAAATAATCAAAAAATTCCTGTGCCAAGCCAACGGTCAGTGCTTCACCGGAGCAAATCCAGGATTTCAGATTATATAAATATTTGCGGTTTTTATTTAGCGATAAATACATAAGAAGCGAATGTAATAGTGTTGGTACTAATACCAATCTCTCGATCTTGTACTCCTCCAGCATCTGTACAAGTTTTTCTGGGTTCTTTGTAACTTCCTTGTTAATTATAAGCAGGGTCATACCTTGTGAGAGAAACATAAATAAATTCATCAATATTAAATAATGGATGTGTAAATTTACCATTTAACAATGGCCCCCAAATTTCGCTAACGGAATCCACAAAAGTCAGTGCTGTTTTGAAAACACCAATCGTTTCAGTGCGTGTGTATGGAAATCTCTCCCATTGCCATTGAAGTCGATTAAGAACAATCGATTGCGGTAATCGAACACCTGCAAAAAAAATCCAATTAATTTTCAAAAATATTTTTTTTACCCATGTGAATATTTAAATATTGCAGCCGTTTGAATCTATTAAGTTAGATCTATATTGATTCATACAAGGTAAATTGATGCTGTTCTTATTTATTATTACACCGCTTGGTAAATGGCATATTGTGTTCTGTTATTGTAAAAAAAATATATTTTGCTCAGCATAAATTGTAGTACCTTTTGGAATGCCAGTACTTCCTGATGTGTACAGTACAAGGCCTAAATCGGATACATTATTGCTTGATCTTTTGAGTATTTCTTCATCGGGGATATTGGCATCAGATAGTTTTGAAGATTCATTCAATAGTTGGGAAATCGATATGGACGGGATGTCCTTGAATATGGTTTTATCGACGTCATCTTGATGTACAATTAGAAAAGGTTTCGATTCATTTGTGATATGTTGGATTCTGCTCGTTGGAAAATGTGGATCTAGTGGTAAATAAGCGGCACCGGCTTTCCAAATACTTAGCAGGACTGTCACCAAAATATCGGTGGGTTGTACACATATTGCAACTATCCAATCACCATCTGGATTTGAATTTGTTACTTGACTTTTGCCATGTTGTAAGATCAATCGAGCGATGCGATTTGCCTTTTGATTCAATTCATTGTAAGATATATTTTGATTGTTAAATAAAATCGCGGGTCGTTTGCTGTATTTTTCAATATTCGATTCGAAAATTCTATTAATGCGTAATCTAGTATTAAAATCGCTTTGTGGTCCCTTTATAATTGATAGTTGTGGTAGCGATCCCATCTTTAGTAATAATTTGTTTTAATTAACCTGGAAAAAAAATACAAAATTAGTTGTGACTACTTACGTAACCAAATAGATTTACGTCTATTATTTGAAAAACAAAAGCATAATTTTTTTATTTTAATATCTCACAGCAGACAGAAATTTTTTCTGTAATTTATGTCTCATTAGTCATTAGGTACTATGTTTTAATTGAAGTGATGAGTCAAAAAAAATCTAATTGAAGTGATGACGCAAAAAAGGGCCGGTTGCCAGTACATATTTTTGTCACTCGATATTACATGCGTAGTTTAAATAGTAAATCGATTCGTAGAAAAATATATCAATTTTTTAGGGCTACATAATTATAACGAATAATATGTTTTTAATGTCCTAATCGCCCGGATTTCTAGTACAATATTGGTTGGTTGGGTTGGTTTGATAGGAGGGGGGCTCACCAGGGAACCCCACGCACGTAGGCCTCAAGTTGGGCCCATTGTACACCTCCGATGTCCCTCGCTGGAGCAGATTGAGCTCAAGTACAATATTACGCAAATGTCACTTTTTAAGGTGACTTCAATTAAAAATAATAAAAAAAAACTAAAATTTGTTTTTCGCTTTTTGGCGGTTTTCGAAAAGCTTTTAGCGGCTCTAAATTCAGTTAGGAAGTTTTTTTTACTTGAAATTCGATTTAGCGGTTACAAAAAATTTCGTGAAATCCGCCATTAGTGATTAACAAAAATTTTAAACTGTTTAGGGTAGGGTGGGCCAGATTCATACAAGGAAAACCTTCTTCTTCCCTTTTTATACCCGTATGGTGAAACCAAAGGGTATATTAACTTTGCCTTACCGTTTGTAACGCCAAGATCCCGTCATCGCACAAAAAAATGAATTACACCAGTGTGTTTAGAATGATAAAAAAAATTGAATTTTGCATGTCCGTCCGTCCGTCCGTCTGTCTGTCTGTCTGTCTGTCCGTCTGTGGCGCGGATTGCGGGCGCACGGATTGAGCTAGAGACTTGAAATTTTGCGTGGATCCGTTTTTCGTAAAATGCGAGGCTAAGTTCGTTAATGGGCAAAAATGGACCATTAGGGGGGGTACCCCCCATACGAACGAAATCGTTTTTTGTGAATATCTCGAAAACGGTGCATCTTATCAAAAAAGTGCAAGAACAAAAGTTATTTAGAATATAATTCTACATAAAACTCCCATACATGAAAATCCAATTGGAATAAATTTTAAAAAATCTTATTGGAAAGTTTGACTTCAAAGTGGAATTTCGGTACAACTGTTCAAATTTTGATACGAATATCACCATACGGGTCTCCAATGATTGCCAGATAGGCAATTATAGCTTTTGTTATGTTTATTCTTCGTCTTTTCTTTTTCTTAGGCGGTACAATTGGTTTCCGGATTTGGCTTGCCAAAATGTTTGTCACCAGAGGTCCCGGTCGGGTGCTAATGACCTCCAGTTTTCCATCACAATTCCCTTCGTGTCTTGGTCAACGCCGTTTTGCTACGCTTTAATTTGTTGGCCAATTCAAACCATAGTCACATATTACTATTTGTAGAACTTACCCTACTAGCATTTTGGGGGTATGGAACGTATCTGCCACTAAACCACATGCACTTGTAGTGGCAGATAAGTCCCATACGCCAAAAATGCTGGAAATTTATTCCCCTGACATTATATTTTGCAAGACATTTCAGTTATGTAAAAGTATACCGTATATGAAACTACTATATGCATATATTTGCCATTTTTCTACGATTTTACGATTCATAACGATATATTTCAACAATGTTCTTCCTTTCACCTTTTCTTCTAATATCTTTTTATTTGGCATTTTGATTTTCTTCGGGTATTTTATAATTCCTTTTTTAGAATTTCTGTTTCAAACTGTTTATGAAATAAAAAAATCTGAAGTTGTTTGAAAAATGCATCCAACTTGGAGTTTGCGTTTAACCTTTAAAAGGAATGAGTGGTTTCCATGTCCCAACATATCAAGTTCAAGTTTTTTTTTAAATTAATTACCGAGTATTTCTAATTATAACAAAATTATTTACGTTTTTCCATATAATTCGAAGAGTTTCATTATTCAATCTTTATGTGGGTTTATGACACAGAGAAACGTTACAAGTTATCTATTATAGGAGAGAACCGGTTTATTTGACGCTTGGATTCATTAAACGATATTCGTAGGTTTAGTACGAAATGTTTATATGTACCTATTTTACACTAAAAGTAATAAATTTCAACAAAAAAAAACGCTGTACAAGAGCAGAGAACAAAACATCCTGGTCCTGCAAAGAACCAGGGCTGTGGAGTCGGAGTCGGAGTCGGTCAATTTCCACAAAAGAGTTTAAGAGTCGGAGAAAATTTGTCTCGGAGAAAAAATCCACTTTTGATCCCGAACCAGTTTATTTTACATACATTGGCCACTCTCTAGTTTATTGTCCCAATTCTTTACAAAAGTCAAAATTTACAACCGAACAATATTTGATTTGGGGTTCGAGGAGATCTGCTGATTTTTTAAGTCGAAGGAGTCAGAGTTGGAGTTAGACCTTCTAGACCAGGCATCATCAGCTAGTGGCTCGGCTGGCTCATTACACCGATTGGCTTTAACAGCGTAGCCACTATAATTGACCTTTTATTGTGTGCTGTAATGCTTGTGTGTGCGGCTTCGGATCGCAGCAATAAAACGAATCGTGCTTTGAGTTGGAATCGGGGCATTATTAGCATGACGCATTTCATTTTAAATCAGTTCGTGTCAAGCCATTGCCGTGGAAGGTTGTGTTTCATTGAACTGTATTTTAATTTATAGTGGTTATAAATTTTGATTGTAAAGGGAGCGACAGTTACTTTGATGGTCCCTGTTCTAGACTTTCGGGAGTCGGAGTCGGGGTCGGAGTCGGATATTCTAAAATTTCCGGAGTCGAAGTCGGAGTCGGATATTCTAAAATTTCCGGAGTCGGAGTCGAAGATTGAGGTACCGACTCCACAGCCCTGCAAGGAACACACCTTTTTATCTTCATATTATTTTTCCTTGATTTTGATAACAAAAAAATTAAGAAAATTAGAATTATCCACAAACTTTTTTTTTTCTTTTTTCGAAATGTTGAGTTTTTTCGGTATCGTCGTGTGAGAAATTCAATGTCGTATCTAGCTTTCGATAGGTTTGGTTTTGACTAAATCGAGTTTAAACTATTACAACCTTTATTTACAGTAGCCCGGTTTTTTTCAAATTGAAAGTGGATATAGAAATAACATTTGCCTTCACTATATTCAAAAACGGTTTGCACCAAATGAAAGAGCAGATCCAAAAACCCCAGGAACTGATCTTAACTCAAAACCAGAACAAACATAAATACGACACTTAATTTCTTAAGCGTCGATACGACTTATATCAAGACATTATCGAGAAGGAAAATTCAATTACATGCACATATAAAAGTATATCTAATTAAATAGTTTACTGTGATTTTCATTCCTAAAAGTAAAAAAATATCAAACCCGCTCTCCCCTGCATATGTTCTGTAATCGAACCGACAAGTGCGCTATAATGCAATCAACCACATTAAAAAAAAGCATAACTAAGAACAGGTTTTTCTATACATTAAGTGTTTCGCAAGTTCACTCAACCTCTTGTTTTAACTCTCGGAAAGAAATATTTTTTTTAATCTTTAACAACAGCAACCATTAATGGCTATAGTGTAAGAAACTTGAACGGAGTAATGACAGTGAAGGTATATTAATTGACCAAACAATGTGCATGAAATTGAAAAGTGCAAATAATTTTTGCGGAACAAAATATTGTTTACATCAGACTTGATTTTCTCTTTGCGCTGAACTGGTAACCTTGAATGCTAGTTTATTATGAGATTTCAGAACGCATTTCCAATAGTTTTCATGAAGCCTTCACAAAACTAAATTTTCACTTATTGGGCAAGGTCAGGTACACCGTATTATGCTGACATAACAGTGATTGCAACATAAACAGTTGAATAAACCGTTGAAAAGTTTAACTCAAGTCAAGGGTGTTTACAGGTAAATTGTATTTCTTGCTGGATTAGGAAATCTATACAAGTATGAAGTAATCTGTCTAATTGACATACTAACAGATTTTAATGGAATTAATCTATGCAAAATTTGGCTTCAATTAAACATTAAAAGTATTGATTTTGCGGTATTAGTGTTTATTTGAAGCGGGGTTTAGTTTCCTGGACTATGTTATGCATGGTAAATTAGAGACATTGTGCTATGCAAAATCGCTGGTCATATTTTGAGAGTATTGATGCGATTTATTTTTATAGCGGCATTACATGCATCTCAATATTTGCAAGGTTTTGCTTTGAAATCAATTAAGAAAACAGTCTATATTGATGGTATCGATATAACTAACCAGTACTTCTGTAACCTTTTGCAATCAAGGTAACAAAGTTACGTGTTGCTTCTGCAACCAGTTTCTGATTTACTCAGTTTAAATCGTTGCTTAGTTACCAATTCGCAACTTATCGGTTGCTAATATGAGTCACTTCCGCAACCAATTTGTTACCAATTCGCAACTTATCGGTTGCAAATTAGTCACTCCCGCAACCAGTTGCAGAGTAACTTATTTTAAACCGTTATTTTTTTTTTACCAATTCGCAACTTATCGGTTGCAAATTAGTCACTCCCGCAACCAATTTCAGAATTACTTTTTTTTAAACCGTTACTTTGTTACCAACTCAATTTGGTTACATGGGTAACTATCCCTATTTATTTTGATAAAACAAATTGAGTGCACTTCAAATGACAGCGTACATTAGGCGACGTATTATTTTAATTTTTCTTAGCAATTGAAATCTTATTTTTGTGTAAACTTCAAAAATACTTTTGTTTTTAACAGAAAACTGTATTCAAAAATTGAAAATCTAAGGTGAACTGCGGATCATGGATGGGTTCACAACATTTGGAAGACTTGAAACTCACCAATATCAGAAGCCATAAACATTGTTTGACAAACTTTCTTCAGAACCGGTATATGCACTACGAAATCTGTTTATGAAACCAATATTTTTATGAAATTAGAAAATAATGGAAATATTAATGCAACACAGGTTGTTTAAGGAATAAACTAAAATTCTATGATTTTACAATAAAATTAATGATCGAGTTCGTTGGCGGTGGATTTTTTAAGAGGTTTTACAACAACCATATAAGAAAAATTTGAGAAGGGGGTCGCCAATTCTTTATAACGCTAAAATTTCGCGCAAAAAGTTGAGAATCACTTAATGCCCGGATCCCCAGTATCACAAAAGGATGAAAAGTGACACCCCGACTACAAGGTCAGAAAATGTATACGAATTTATGGCGCAGCACACATTTAAGGATTTGTTTTTGTTACTTGGAATGGTGGTATTACCATCAAGTAATTTTGATAACAAAATATTTTAAAAAATGTTAAAAAAAGCCCGTTTCAGTGGATTTTCGGGCTCCAACAAATTTTGTGCCCAAGCTTTCAGACCCACAATAATATTTTTCGAATTAAATTTGTATAGTTAAATAAATCCCTGTTTACATATGGGAAAAATATTGATTGTGTAAAACATTTTTCTGTCATCGTAATAAATTAAAGACCCGGCGTTTTTGGAATATTAATTCAAACCTTCACATTGATTTGATTTTTTTTTGTGACCATTTTGAGGGATTTTTGTGGTTATATATGACAGCATATATTTTTCGTGAGAATCTGGCTGGAAGGAGGAGCAAAGTGTGTGGCGAGTTATAATTCTTAGAAAAAAAACTGGGGATTTTGAAACCCCGATCACAGGGAAGAGGGTCTGTT
This sequence comes from Chrysopilus asiliformis, assembly GCA_964034945.1. NCBI lineage: Eukaryota > Metazoa > Arthropoda > Insecta > Diptera > Rhagionidae > Chrysopilus > Chrysopilus asiliformis. The sequence continues at coordinate 109,005,960 of OZ035962.1, forward strand.
AATTTTTGTATGTGATTATACCCGCATGGTGAAACCAAAGGGTATACTAACTTTGCCTTACCGTGTGTAACGCCAAGATCCCGTCATCACACATAAAAATGAATTACACCAGTGTGTTTAGAATGATAAAGAAAATTGAATTTTGCATGTCCGTCCGTCAGTCTGTGGCGCGGGTCGCGGGCGCACGGATTGAGCTAGAGACTTGAAATTTTGCGCAGATCCGTTTTTCGTAAAATGCGAAGCTAAGTTCGTTAATGGGCAAAAATGGACCATTAGGGGGGGGGGGTACCCTCCATACGAACGAAAACGTTTTTGCGAATTACTCAAAAACGGTGCATCTTATCAAAAAAGTGCAAGAACAAAAGTTATTTAGGACATGATTCTACATAAAACTCCCATACATCAAAATCTGATTGGAATAAATTTAAAAAAATTTTATTGGAAAGTTTGACTTCAAAGTGGAATTTTGGTACAACTGTTCGAATTTTGATACGAATATCACCATACGGGTTTTCAATAATTGCCAGATTGGTAATTATAGCTTTTGTTATGTTTATATCTGTGGCAACAATTCATAAATTCATTTTTTGATTAAGCCAAATTGTACTGTCTAGAGAAGTAAATATAGGTCTTTTCAGCTTGATCTGTAAATTTACTCAGGCTCTTATGACTTATTGCCACAAAGATTAAAAGTGTTATGGTTTTTTTTTCAATATACAACAAAAATAGCGCCGCATTCAAAATTTTTAGAAAAAAGCATCCCGTGTTTGAAAATCATTCAATCAAATGAACCGCAGGTGAATTTGTAAAAGAAAAATTCGCTGGTGGCAGTGATTTCTGAGGAAGCTCCTAAATTTTTTAGTGATTAAGGAATTACAAAACTAAATTAAGAATTTCCTGAATCCGACAATTTCGTAACGTATGATCGCCCTAAATCATACTAATATATAAAAATGAGTTGGTGTCTGTCTGTCTGCCTGTCTGTCTGCCTGTCTGTCTGTCTGTTCCTCTTTCACGCAAAACGGCTGAACCGATTGACTTGAAATTTGGCATAGATATTCGTCGGGGTCCAGCCCCAACATAGACCAATTAAAAATTAGCCCGAGAGGTGGGGGAGTCAGGGGAGGGGGTAAAATGATCTCGAAACTTAGTTCTTCCTCTATGTTACCCTTTCGCGGGGAAACTACCGAGCCGATTGGTCTGAAGTTTAGCTCCAACATAGGCCATCAAAAAAAATTGAAAAAACTTAACCCGGCAACGACGGGTATGAAAGCTAGTTTTTCATATAATGTTTAAAATGTCAATATTAATGGGACTTTCATTACCGAAGAAACTAGTGCGCAATCCCCAAGTATTCTAGTGCGCAATCTCCAATGAGTCAGTAAAAATAACTGCGAATTTCACTTTCATTCGAAAATGGGTCAAGAAAATTGTCTCAGCTACGTCAATTGAGCATCCAGACTTAAATTATGTTTAAGTTAAGTCTAGAGATTTTTCTGTAAATAAGTTTGGGTGGTGTCTATTAAATAAATGAAGGTAATTTTATGCTTTTCGTATTCCCTGCTTTGACTAACTTTTTCGCCATCACACTACCGTAAACTCTCGCTTTTTGAAAAAAAAAAAAAATTCTGAATTTTATTTTCAAGAAAAAAACTTTTGCTGCATAATTACAATAGGTTTGTTGTTTAAACCAAAAGTGTTATAACGAAATATCGTCAAGGAAAGACATTTGATATAATCTTGATTGAAATTTCTAATCTAACGTATAGAATTTTATTTAGATTTATTACGTCTTAAAGAAGTTTCATAAGAGGACCGTTTTTATTGTAAGTTATTTAAATAAAGACTACTTCTATAAGTGGTACCATTCTCGGAATATTATTTTGGTGTATTCTTATGAAAATTTATTGCTCAATTACTCAATTTCTTGCCATTTGTTAATTCATATACGCACGATTTTCATTTCAGCACAACGTAGCATAATGTGTTTTGTTAGTGAACATATAATATTACTATTTGTTATGCGAATGTTTTCTTTTTTTCAATTCAAAGTTTCAAAGTTGATTAAAATGCAGAATTTTTTTTAGTAAAATTCTAATAGCGAAAACTGTCGATGAACTGTTTAATTTCTTCATATTCTTTGATATTTGTTTACTATAAACTAAAAGAGCATCATCACTGGATAACTTAACGAGTTTATTAACAAATTAGTGGCTTCCTCATCAAGAGTTTTTTTTTCTATTTCAATTTTTTTTTAGAGCATTAGATACCGAATCCCCTTATACAGATGTGGAAGTCATGTATGTTTCCGGTAATTCAGAAAGAGTAATTTAATTGCACACACCACGATACCAATGATGAACAAAGTTCAATTGCGCTTTATTCGAGAACTGCATTTGAAATTCCGTAATTTAACGCTAATGATGTATGCACATAATCCAATTGTACAAGCAGTAATTGAATCAAAATTGACACGATTTGAACCTTTCTCTCCTTTAGTCAATCAATTCAATGCATTTTAATATCAGATTTGATTGATGGGATCGTTTTTTTTTTATTGATTTTAATTAGTTTCTTACAGACTATTAAAGTATAGCACTTGCTCTTGCACATCACAAGATCAAAATGATTTGATTATATTTACATTAATGAATAACAATTATGTTGCACTTTCCATCAAGGTTAACACCACCAATTATATTTAAATATTTATAATCAACACTTTTTATATTTTTCTCAGTCAACAATACACAAATTGTATAAAAAAAAAGATCTTAGTTCGTATCTTTAAAATAATACAATTATTTTTTATCTATTATTATTTTTTTAAACAAATCCCTTAAATCTCTTTTCATTGCACGCTTTTTATATTAAAATAAAATACATATTAAAAATCAAAGCCAGTGTTATAAAAAAAAATCCACAAATTGATCTTACTTTGAATTATTCAAATTAATCGGTATCTTTTATTATATATTCCAAGCGTGGAACGTCTTCATCAAGCTGTGATATGAGTATAACTAGTTGTTTGGAAAGATCGTTACATGCTTTTATACCGCGTCGCATCGGCTTAATAATTACTTGTGAAAAGCGATTCAGTGACGTTCAAGCAGTCGACGTTTTTCCCCACTATGTTTTTCCCAACATCACTCCGCTACGTCATATTTACCGCAGAATTCACCATTCGTGCACTTCACACCTTCGCGGGAGACCTGATCAGTTGTAGTAATTTTGTTAACATTTTTTTTAATTGTTCAATGGAGCACTTCATTTGATTTTAGTTCAATTGAAATGATTTTAAGGGTACCATTTGGTTTGTGGCACAAGAAAAAACCATAGTTCTGATCTGATTTTGCAAACTTTTCAAAGTATTTTTACCTTTTTGTAAAATTATCGTAAAAAGCACAAAAAAGGCCCTTGGCAAAAAAAATGTATGCACTATGCACAAATCCACTGTTTCCTTCCTTTCCTATCCCCTCGTCTACTATCTTCTACCCTTCTGAAGAGATTTTCACCCCGTTTTCACTATTGGGCGAGTCGTCTGCAAAGAAAATTTTCACCCATCAAAATAAACCCCACCTCGCATCGTGTGAACCTTTTTTATCCCGTCTACTCCATACGTTACCAGTAAATACAAGGAGCACGTTACCAAGGTCGAATGATCGAGAATTTATGACCATATGTAGAGAATGGCCGGGACAGTCCCGAATTTAGGCATCTTTTAAATTTTTGTCCCATAATCATGCTATCTACATATCTAGCAGATTTAAGTCGAAATCCCCGACTGAGTTTTAATCTGCGAGCCTGGCAATACTTTTGTATTCGTCAGGTTATGGTAGCCTGTCGTTGTGGTGGAGAGGTAGCTTAAGCGTCAGAAAAGTGTAGTAATGATAACTCACTGAGTGGTAGTTCCGGCGCAACGGTGGGTTCATTGCTAAATTGGCAGAGGTTATCTTTATAAATTTAAAATGATAAGAAAGCTGTTATACATAGTATTATAATTCCTTATTCACTAAAAAAAATACTTGAAAACTCAAAAAGGTTTGCCTGCGGCGTAGTTTACTTACAAATTACCAGTTATAGCGCCTTTTTTTAAATAATTTTTCATTGTGGGATGATTGTTTTTAAAAAACACCCAGCGTGGCAGCGTAGCCCAAGTGGTAAAGTACTTGATCTGTATTCCGGAGGCCGATGGTTCGATTTCCGACTGTTTTCACGATTAATTTCGAAGCAATAAAAATCGTGACCCCCCTTCCCCACTTCCTCTTTACCGGTAATCTATCCTGGATTCATAGAAAAAACATATGGTCACCCTGCCTATTGCAAGAAATCGGGAATTTTAAATATTCAGTTGTGAAGCACGAAATGATTACACGGAAAGAAATAATTTTTGATGCACTCACTTTGTGTGTTTGAGATAAAAAATCTTCTAATAAGTAGTGCAAACATATTTTGTTTGAGATAAATGTAATGTTGTTGCTACAATCAAAATTTTGTTTACCCCAAACAAAACTCGTTTACCATGATCATAATTGTGTTTAGAGGAATAAAATAGAATAACCATAATTATATTCTTGGTCAACGAATTTTGTTCGGGGCAAACAAAATTTTGATTGTGGCAACAACATTACATTTATCTCAAACAAAATATGTTCGCACTAATTATAAAATCAAATCTTTCTGTGTAAACTTTTTAAATCTGTATATTTCTTAAAAAAATGCTAGAGACTGCTAATAAAAAAATTGGATTACCTTCAGTTTATATTAATTTTAGATTAATAGATCTAGTGGTTTTTAAGCACCTTGGTCCGGAAAACTTAATTTCGTAAAAAAACTCGTTAAAAAATATAAGTGGAAATTAAATGACATATAAGTAGGGTTGCCATACGTCCTCTTGGATTCCCGTGTACGTCTCGGGAGGGTTTTTTTTTTAATATATTCGGGAATTTTTAGCCAACTGAGAAGATTTCTTTGTACAAGACTACCAGAAACATAAAACATATGGCGTATTCGAATGGCGTATTCGAATCGAATGGCGTATTCGAATGGCGTATTCGAATCGAATGGCGTATTCGAATCGAATGGCGTATTCGAATAACGATCTCTTTTTGCTAGAAAATTTATCGATCTAGATTTTAAATCGAATATAATGTTTTGACAATTTTTTTCTAGCACAATTGTACTGAATAAAGTAGGTATTCTTCGACTCCAGAGTAGAGCATGATTAAAATCTATAATTCGAATTCGCCAATAGAGTTACTCTTCTCTTGTGAGTGTGACTCTTTAGAGTCACAGGTATATGTATTTGACCTCGGAATACCAAATCTTCGCTTCTGGCGCATTTTTTCGGAACACTCTACCTATTGACAAATGTTTTTCATAATAAAAATTTGACTGCGGCGCATTTGTTTAAATTTTTTGTTGTTCGCAGAACTTGTTTTGCTTTAAATAATTGTTTCATATAGTCAACCTAAAGAGACAATAAAGAATGTAAAAGAATGTATGAATGTGCGTTTATTGTAAGAAAATAAATAATTTTAACTTACCTCTGCCCGGTTGACCTTAAGTCATTTTTTGAATATCTTGAACGTGTCCTTGGTTTTGATCGCTATGTGCGGAGTTTTTCGCTCACGAGCCGTATTTTTCTAAAATTTGCAATAGATATTTGTATTTGTATATGTTATTTGTTAAATATACAAGACTAGTTAAGAAATTTTAGCAACTTTTTTAACAAAATATTATTAACTGCTAAAAAATATTTTCCGGCCCAAAAATCTAGACTGCACCCCTAATGGCGATTGCAGTTTTTTCGCATCATGTTATTTATTAGAGACATTCATTGATAATAATTGAATTATTACAATTGCTTTTGCCAATTAATCATGGACAGACGGGAAACAAATCAGACAATCATTGGAGAAATGTTTGGTTAAAAAAATGATTTTAATATGCGAATAAAAAATAAAAAGTGACAAAATCAACTTTGTCCCACTTAGACGAATGCAGTTAAAAATTTTATGTACGATACGGGTAGTCATAAATATTCTATGCTTCTCTTATGCATACAACTTTTAAGTTACTTGAACTGCGAAATTTCCATAAACTTTTATTTGTTTTGATTTTTTAAATGTTATGCTAGCCCCACAAAATTTAATAAAACTAGGATAATAAAATTACAGCACAATAAAAAAACATTTGGGGTTTTAATTTTTGTGGTGTGTTTGTAACGAGTTATGGGAATTCAATGGAATATTGTCAAAAGAAAGGAAAAAACACAACAATTCTACATATAACCACTATACTTATATCGCAATTAAGTAGGGAAAACATAAGTTTATTTTTAAATTTTTGGGGAACTCCACAGTTATGTGGACTTCAGAACGATTACAAACGAGATTAGATTTACATGGAATTAATTTTGATCGTCATTTTTCTCAATGAAAAAGCATATGTATGTGAAATATACGAATGATTAATTTTTGGATGAATCTTTGACGCATAAAAATTTACATATACTAAAAATCAAGTTAAAATTCTGACGTAAAATAAAGGTAAAAAAAATTTAATCATCAAAATATAAACTACACTGTTATAATAACCTGTAGAATGACTTTTCAATCTAAAAATAGTTGAATGGACCAAAGACACCGGAGAGTAAACAAATAGTCTTGCATGTGGTTTGAATTAAACACGTGTGGCTAAAAACGATTTCTACTCGATGGTCATTTTTTCGGTTTTGATATCGAAACCCGTTTGGGAGCTTTCAGCATATTTTAATGTTTATCCGTACGAACAAAATTCTACGATGAATCTTTCACAATGGCTTTCTGTTTATTATTTAGAATTCCATGATGCAATTTAAAATCGCAATTTCATCTTCATCCCTAAAGGGTTTCAGTAATACTGGTTTTCATTATTTTTCGACCTTTTTGCAACATTGAAATATTCTTATATGATTTTAAGCGACATACCTGTACAATGTATACACTAGGAAGAAAAACTTGTTCCTTATTTGTAGTTTTTTCTAGGTGATTTATAATGCGGTCTACACGGCCCACAAAAAAGTTGTATACACAGAGAAAAATCAAGTATGGATTTAAGTAACACCAAAAATGCTTCAATTGGGTTCCTCATTTTTAAAAACTGGATTATTTAATTCATTCGAATGACCATAAACCGTTAATTATTTTATCCATTTGATGTATAAAGAAAAATATTTTTAACTTGTTCTTGTTTTGAAGAAATGTTTATACTCGTGGATGCTTTAGCATAGTGTATTGTTTCACACACGACCAGAGTGAATTCGGTTTATGATTTTTATCTATTCTCAAAAGCTGTTCATAATCCGTTTAAAGTTAAGCAAAATGCAATCGGCCTGTCATAGCATTTACGGCGACATTTCAGATTTCAAAATCATAGTACCCTATGCTTCTGTATACAATCAATCTGACCAATTTTGAACGATTTGTTGTTCTAGACGTCATTTGCTTTTGAGCCTGTTTAGATTAGCCGATCCAGGCGCCAGGCATTGAATGAAACTGTCAAAATACAGGCCAGACGAGGAAGTGGCGGTGGGGGTGGGGGTATCCCCCACTTCCTCGTCTTACCTGTATTTTAACAGTTTCGCTCATGGCCTGGCGCCTGGATCGGCTAATCTAAACATGCACATTCATTTGAATTTGACAAGCGGATGGTGAGCTATTCTTATGTTACCAATTATCATACATATTAGGAATGTGAATGTAAGCAACACAACATACGAAACATATTTCCTAATACTTTCTTTAAGTGGCAAAATTTGGCTTTTATGACGTCCTCATAAGATTACATCAGAGTACTATGATTTTAACACGTTGGCTACCAGCCAAAAAAACGCTTACTCCGCTAGTATACACTGGGAAAAAACTCAAAAATCATTTCTGTACTTTGTGAGTCACCGGTGAACATCGAAACTATAGGAATGTATATAGTAAGCTCAATTTAACGACTGCACTCGACCATGGAACTTGAGAAACTGACGGTCATGACAATAGTGTGTGTACACCGGTGACTCACATGGTAGCCAACAATCTGAAATGTCGCCGTAAATATTGTTTTGAGCCAATTGTGTTTTGCGCTTTAGAACAATTGTATGTGGGGGACAAAATTGTCGCCGTAAATGTTGCGTCGGGACAATTGTATTCCAGCCTTTAGTACCTACTCGAAATCAATATCTCCTCCAAATTTTTCTGCGTGTGTAAAAAATTCAAGAAATTTTTTTTCTAAATTCGCTGGACACGGAACGTTTTATTTTCTTTCAAGACCAGTTTACAAGGCTCATAACCCAGTGCTTGCCACCTCAATAAACCGCAAAAATAATGAAAAAATCTGCAATGAATATTACATCACTATTTATGAATACGTACCAAATTAAAATGTTAATAGTTTGATATATCAGCTACTTGTTTTTAATTAAATGCAAAAATCACTATTAAAAATTAATAAAATTACTATTAAAAATAATCGATAATCATGAGTTGACCATAAATTGTTGGCAAATTGGCTTGACAAATTGTCTAGAAAAATTGTGCGAAATTGTTGAAACTATGCGAAAAACAAACTTTTTGAAATATCTGTTACTTTTTTCACAAATCTATTTGTGATAATTCACAATTTTTGGGCTTTTTACATACCTTAGATTACTTGTCAGATATTTAGAAGCCCTTTGCCTCAAATAAAGACCTCAAAGAGCCTGTTTAGGACTTTTTTTTGAGGCGTCACGTCTTGAGTCATTTTTCTGCCGTGTGCACACGGTTCGCCTTTTTCATTCGCTACGTCTTTCGCGTTTTTGACGTTCAAGACATTGGGATGAAAATACCCTCAAAATTTAACTCAGTTGTGAAATGATTGCAGTGAGGACAAAAGCATTTTTTTTCACTCAAATGAGTGGGAAAGCAAAGCGGTTTGTCACTCCCCAACTCTTCCCACGCTTTCTCCTTACAAAAAAATATATATTATTAATTAAATATTGAATGCTACGAAGTTTCGAAAACCAGACCATAGAGAAGATCGATTGTTTTAACTTTTGTTTATGATCTTTACTATAAAAAAATAATTATGAGTTCAAATATTATACACCGCCGGCAACATTTAAAATTCCTAGTAGGAAATACTTCACAATCGAAACTCAAACGTGAAATGCGCCGCAGGGGAATTTATTTTGAATGTGTCAATCGGAAATTCCGCATGGTGGTGATTTTGGTCATTCACTCCGCTCGGTGCACGACCCCTGATTCAAATATTCTTCTGAAAATGTGGTTAAACTTTATTTGAAACTTTGAAAACAGCTCAAGTCTTTACATTTTTTTATTTTTCAATCCTGGTAGAATTTTCGTCCCCATATAAATAGTGATTTTGATATTACGGCTCCACTGTAACAATGCGTGGAATGAGATGAAATGATACCGTGACAAACAATTCAACTAGAATGAGTACTAAACTCACTTGTGACTTTTCTATGACACACACTCATTATGATTATGCACGCTTTGAACGATACGATATAGCATGATTTTCTGTTAAATATCAACGTCAACAAAATTCTAATACAGGTAGGTATGTATAGTCTCAGACACTTATTAAAATGTCTAACAATATTTACATATACAAATGTAGATACAATTCATAAGAAAAGGGATATTCTTATTGTAAGTACTTTTGTATATATATAATTCGTATGTGTTCGTATATTTTTGTGGGAAATGTGCTGTTTTGCAATCGGAGCTGAGCTGTGTAGTTTAATCACGCTATTCGAGTAAAATAGAGACTTAACTCCACCTGCTCGTCTTTGACAAGGCTACATTCGCATAAAAGACGATCTGACGATATACTTTTTAGCTGGTTAGCTTACAGCTTACAGGCTGTCGTCTGTGAACTCCTATATCTAGTTAACGTTTAGAAAATAGGAGCCAAGAAGTTGTCAAAAAGGTAAAAAATGGAAAAATTAATTAGACCTGACATGTTGTGACAAATTCTTCGCTTAAGTGGAGTGACAGCCCTGCACGCTACAACATACCCTCTATACCAATTTTACCTTATGCTAAATAAGGATATTGTTTAGACTCCATGCATGACAAACATCCCTTATATTTTATATGAATGAATGAATAGTTTATCAATGTATATAATATAGCTATATATGTATAGCTGAATTGGATTAGTATTTGCCATACACCTATCTATCACCTTCTTGTATAACTCACCATAAAACATAAGTAGTGTCTTGTAGAGTTTTCGGAATAGTTTTCCATTTTCGACATCGTGAGGAATTTATTAATTAATGAAAATGTCAACCGTCTCATGAGCAAATCTTATTAATTATTAAAAAGTTGAAAAAAAGGATATAAATACAATGGGGAAAAAATTATAAGAAATAAAATAATAATGGGATAATGCTAATAATAAATTTTTATGTCATATAAGATTGATTAACATAGCCTTTGCGACTATTCCTTATTTTCAATCATTATTGATTTATTGATGGACGAGATCACGTTGATTATATTATTATCCATCCACACCGTTCCCTATACTTTGTTAATTCCGTTGATTTCAATGATTCTCAATCATATCTGATTGAATTAACTTAAATGACTGATTTGTGCGAAAAATGCCTATTGCGGCTCAAGCTAAGGTAAATAATGATATTGATAAGAGGGCCTCTTATCAATATAATTAATATTCCATTGATATTGAGATTTTTAATGAAGATTGCAGATTGAAATTTAACGTTTTTTTTTAATAATAAATTTTTTTACGGATATTTCACATTTGAAAAGAACTGGCAATCCATTTAATTTGTTGGTTTGCCTCTTCTTTTCGATTTATGAAAAGGCCTTTAATAACTCCGAAATTGAGGAAATTTCCATAAATTTTGAATTTCAAGCAAAACGTACTAAATTAAAATGTTGCCTTTAATTGAAAGCAGAATATCGATTTTTTCCCATAGACTTTTTTCCATTTCGAAGTGAAAATACATACAATATACACAAATACTTTATGAGCAAACTATGGTCTATGTTGGAGCTAAATTTCAGGCCAATCGGCTCGATAGTTTCCCCGCGAAAGGGTAACATAGAGGAAGAGCTAAGTTTCGAGATGACTTTACCCCCTTCCCTTACTCCCCTACCTCTCGGGCTACTTTTTAATGGATCTATGTGGGGGCTGGACCCCCGACGAACATCTATGCCAAATTTCAGGCCAATCGGTTCAGTAGTTTCCCCGGGAAAAAGTAACATAGCGCAAAATTAATTCTTGAGAGTAGCTTTGAGATCTTTTGGATAATCTGCAAAATTGTCAATATAAGGCCCACCCTACCCTATAATTGGAATTTGTACCCTAATAGAAAATTCGTTGAAAAAATGCGCTCCACGCGAAATCTATTAAATTCAGTTTTAGGCAATGGTATCTGTTTTAACGTTTTCAAGTTACCTCATCTTTTCTGAAATGTCAATTTACCACATTTCAATATGCTAAAAATAGTAAATATATGAACTTTCTGAGCGAAATATGAATGAAAATGTCAAAGTGAATTGATATTTTTTTGAAATAAAAAGGGTTTTCTATCGTCTTGACATTTTTCACTGGAGTTTTGAGTGCCAAGGAATGCTTAAATTTATTTTTAGTATTACTCATAATATTTCTTTATTAGCCCTTGACCTTCATTTTCTGATAGTCCTAAGCAGTAATTTTCGATGGCATTATAAAAACGTTATTTGTTATCAACACTCTACCTAAAAAATCTACCTAATATTGGAACAAAAATATATATAATACTAGCTTGCATACCCGTCGTTGCCGGGTTAAGTTTTTTCAAATTTTTTTTTGATGGTCTTTGTTGGAACTAAACTTCAGGACAATCGGCTCGGTAGTTTCCCCGCGAAAGGGTAACATAGAGGAAGAGCTAAGTTTCGAGATCACTTTACTCCCCCCCCCCTTACTCCCCCACCTCTCGGGCAAATTTTTAATGAGTTTATGTTGGGGCTGGACCCCCGACGAACATCTTAACCAAATTTCAGGCCAATCGGTTTAGTAGTTTCCCCGCGAAAGAGTAACATAGCGCAAAAACTAAGTTTCAAAATCACTTTACCCCCTCCCCTTACTCCCCCACCCCTCGCGCTACTTTTCCGTATGCCTATGTTGGAACCAGAACTACCACAGACACTCATACCAAATTTCAAGTCAATCGGTTCAGCCGTTTTTGCGTGAAAGAGGAACAGACAGACAGACAAACAGACAGACAGACAGACAGACAGACAGACAGACAGACAGACAGACAGACAGACAGAAAGACAGACAGACAGACAGACAGACAGACAGACAGAAAGACAGACAGACAGACAGACAGACAGAAAGACAGACAGACAGACAGACAGACAGACAGACAGACACCAACTCATTTTTATATATTAGTATGATTTCTACAGTTTGCAAAAAAAAACTGACCTAATGCGAAAACTAACTCATTAAAAAAAATACAAGTATATATACGATTTTAAACTGAAAGTTTTCTCATTATATATCTCTACTTTTTGTACACGTGTCCCTCCAACTTTCAACCAACGAATCTCCTCAGAACTGAAAAGGCAACTTTATTAAAATTTGCGAAAAGCTATATAACTAAAACCCAACGTCAAGAATATTCCAACATTAAATTGATTTCATACCAAATGAAAATTTCAATTGGCTTAAAATTAATGAGAAAAAATTTTTATTGCTAGTTTTTTTTTTTTGTTAACTATTTTATTCATCCCTGCAGAATAGTTCATTATTTCTCTCATTGGAGGATTTTAATTATTATTCCTCAATATTTTAATTTACTTAGACCAAAGGGATAAATGAAATGATAAAGTGAATATTTACACGACCACTCATATTAATATGAAAATGACCGAAGGGCAATCAAAATTGAATGTTACTCATATTTCTGTACCTGACATTTGGATTGTTAAAAGTTGGAAGTACGTATGTGAAACTCTTTTAGTAAAATTTGTTTGTAGTAACTTCTCTTTAATTTAATTTGGTGTAAAATATTTTCCAACCCCAAATGGTTGGTATTGAATTGTATTAAAAAGATTTGCATTAATAAATTTAACAGTAGTACCTACATTGAAATTAAGTTTATTATCATTTATTTGCTGGCAGCTATATAAAATTTCCATTTAAAACTTATCTGCTTTTAACACTTTGGTTGATTTAAAAAAAATAAAAGTTTCAATTAGGGTTTCCATAAACACACAAACTGTAGATGCTGTAATAACTACAATTTTTTTATGAAGTTTTATATAGAAATCAAAGTGGTCTCCGGAAAAAGCCCCTTAAATTTTCGGACACTAAAAGTGGATATTGCAAAGGGTTTAATTCCCGCAAAAAATTGCAGGGCTTTTAGATTTTTTACATCACTGTTTTAGACAGTTGAAGTTTTTCTTATGTTTTTCTAGTTTGTCGTATATTTATAGATTTAATCTTAATTTTCCATTTTAACTCTAACTATACGGAGAAAAATCCAAATAGCAATATACGGGACTGTGGACTCTTCTGGAATTGAGACGTTAAAAGCTAGAGTGGACCAACCCACATGCCGAAATCGTGAATTTTTTTGTGTTTGAATCATTATTGCGAGTGAGTTTTTAGATAAAAATGTTTGGATGCACAAAAGAACATTTCAACATTGAATAATAAAGTCCACACAAATTTTTTTTCCAAAAATTTACAGTCAATAATAGAGTGGAAAAGCTTCAAAAACCCGATTATGTGGGTTGGTCCACTCTATCTTTTAACGCCTCAATTATTCTCTAAAAATTGGGAAATATTCCAATAATTTTGGGAAAGTTTCCTATTTTTTTGGGACGATATACAGGTGCAACATTGAAAAAACTACCAACTTAGCAACGGTCTAAATGCGCCCATTGGTTTTTAAAAAAAACTTTCCATAAACGATATGACAATGGTTTGATAAAAATAATAAGGGTATTCACAGTCCTCTTTTAAATTGCGAGTAATTTTACCGCTCGGTAATTCAGTCAAATTTAATAGATTTTTACCGAGACGGTAATTTGGTTCATGTAAAAATGAATTACCGGATTCGGTAATTGTAGACATGCCTTGAGTCGTGTTTTCCGGCCCGGTTATTCGGTATCAAGAATCAACCGCGAGTGGCGCTAGTAATGTTTTTAGTTGTCAAATTTTCTCGCTGGTTTTTTATTAATCTCATCGGATTGATGCAAATTTTTTCAATTTTGATAGCCGTTGCCACAATAGAAATTCAAAAGAATACATCAAACATGGATTTAAAGGTATGTGACATATTTTACAATCAAATTTGGTCACGTATCAAATAAAAGCGCTGTTCTCAAATCTGTGCTGTGGGATGTTCACAGCAGAATATTTTCAGTCTTTCAATATTACCGAAAATACCGAATACCGAAAATTAAAAGAGGATTGTGAATACCCTGAATGAATTTCTTGTCATATGTTCTAAGGCCACATTTACACTTGCAATTTTTTCTTGAATTTCTCCGTGAATTTCATTCAGAATTTTTTTCCGCGAATTTTATTTATTTATCGCGGAATAAATTCACTTAGCTAAAGTTGTCAAAATTTGAATTTATTCCGGCTGGTTTATATGAAAAAATTTGATTTCGGGACTCTTTCAGGAATAAATTACGGGATGTTGTGTTGTAATGTAAACGGTTGTGAAACATGAATTTACTATCGCAGAAAAAAAGAACGGAATAAAGTGTCAGATTTAAAAGGGGTCTAAGACACTTCAATGGTTCCAAATCATGCCTAAATTTCATAAATAAAGTTTTTCATAGATACTGGGCACCAATCATGTATTCCGACGCGTCTCTGTCTTTCGACTTCGACGCAGCTTTTAACTCTTGACTTCGCCATATCAGCAGCTTCAAATTTGCTAGAATGACAGTCAGAATCACGTTTCGATTCATAGTGACGATTCCGCGAAATTTCAAGCTGCAGATATGGCAAAGTCAAGAGTTAAAAGGTGCGTCGAAGTCGAAAGACAGAGACGCGTCGGAATACATGATTGGTGCCTAGGTAAACGTCCTACAACGCGGTTCCTTTACAACGCGGTTTCGCTACAACGCAATTGGAAAAATACCCCCTCCTTCGTTCCGATTTTTCACGATTTTTTTTATAGGGTCTAGTACAGTCGTTACACTACCGCATACCCACCACCCCCTTCCCCGAAAAGTGTGTCGTTAACTGATGCCAAAAACCATATACTCTGTAATACATTTCATCAACAAAAGTTATGCTTCCAGTAAAACAAAATAGCAATAAAAAAGGATTCTTCTATTTTTTGTTATTATTGAACAATTCGTTTTAATATTTGTTCCTTGTTTTTTGGCTTTTCATTAATGTTTTATTGTAAAAATAGGCAGAAATCGATTTCATTTATGTATGTTATCTTCAATTTGTATTGTTATTATTATATATAGATTGAGGGTGCGGAAGGCATCAGAGACCAGCTAGAAAAGTGTTTGCCTGTAAAGTACCTCAATTAGCCAAATTCGAAAAGGGGGACTCCACAATGCGAAAAAAGGGCTACCCCTTAATGAAACAATTTGTCAATTTATTTTTGGACAGCGGCCAGCTGAAATATCCTCTACTTGACAAATTGTTGGCAATTTATTTACAAACGAATACTATGATGTTAGAGTAAAATGTTATTTAGGCCAAAAATGGGATGATATTAAAGGGCGACTGGTAATTGGGGTGTGGGTTTTTTTTTTGTTATAATAACGCTAGATGGCACAAAATAAAAGTTTTTCCCAACGAAAATTTTGTTTGTCGATTTTTACCTTCGTCTGCGTAGGTATAGAAGGAAAGTATTGTATTCATTATGGAGACTGGCTATGAAAACTTATTACAAGTTTCTGATCAGAACGAAATCCGTTTCAGGGAAAATTATGAGGATGTCAGAGCATCTTCTGTCGGTCTGTCCATTGTACGAATCTTAAATAGCTCGAGAACGCGTTGAGCTAGCAATTTGAAATCTTTTGTGGATGAGTTCTACCAAAATCGTAGTTTTCTTTCAACTTTTGAGGAAGTAAAGTTAACTATAACAGGTACCTCCAATACGTTTTTTTTTAAATTATTG
Organism: Chrysopilus asiliformis; assembly: GCA_964034945.1. Lineage (NCBI taxonomy): Eukaryota > Metazoa > Arthropoda > Insecta > Diptera > Rhagionidae > Chrysopilus > Chrysopilus asiliformis. Next base: position 109,022,122 of record OZ035962.1, read on the forward strand.
AGTTAATGGTTTTTACATATTTCTAACAGTCCTTGAGATATTTGAAAAAAAGTAACATTTCGTCGGCTAAAACTGAAATTGTGCTAAGTCCATTTGGTATAATTTTCCAGAAGAGCAATGAAAACCTTGTTAAATCGTTTTAATTCTCTTTCAATAACACTGAGTTTTCTTTAAATGAGAAAAATTGGGCTCAGTTGTCTTTAAATGAGACTCTGTTTTCTTTAAATGAAAATTAAAATGATTTAACAAGGGTTTTTATTGCTCTTCTGTCAAATTTGGTATAATGGACTTAGCACAATTTCACTTTTAGCACAATCAAACTTAGCACTGCGCTTTTGAGAAAAAATACTTATAACCAAATTAAAAGGAAATATAATTCCCTGAATTTTTTGCTACAACGGTTTTTTTTCAAATCTCGGTTCACGAGTTATTTGGAAAAATGTTTTTGTTACATACTTTTTCCAAAACTTTAAATATTGCAGTGGGAAGTTTTGTGTTGACCACAAATGGTATTTTTTTCTTATAAAGCATACCAATCCAACTAACGGGTGTTCCAATTGGTTGGAACGACGTTAAATGTGATTAAGGCTTAAATGTCTAAAAAATTTTGACGTGTGTTTTCAGGTTTGACAAGTTCAATGTTTGTCAATTTTAACCATGGAAAGATTAACAATCGAACAACGTGCTAAAGTTATTGAAGCCTATTACGAAAATGGGTGTTCAAAAAAAATGCATTTCGCGCACCTCACCATCAAGATCTTGCAATTTGACACCTTTGCACTCCTTCCTCTGGGGTTATCTCAAGAGTAAGGTCTATGCCAACAAGCCAAAACCAATTCAACAGCTGAAGGATGAGATAATAAGACATATTGGTGGGATCGAGGAGTAATTATGCTCCGAGGAGTAGGTGTGCCGTGCCGCCAAAGCCTTGACGAACATTTGAGCGATATTATTTTTCACACATAATTAACATGCGCCAAATAACATGATTCAATAAAGAAATCAAAAAACTTTAACAAAAAAAATTGTCTTATTTTCTGTTAACACCGGTCCAAGCCCTTGGAACACCCTGTATAATGAAACGAATTTCTACTTATAACATTGGATAGGTAGATTCATAATGAAGTGCTCTTAAAGAATAGAAAAAAAAAATTACTCAAGATTAGTTATTGGTAAATTCCGATTGTGATCAAGTGGACGAAAACTTTCGAAATGCGAGTCTTCAAGTGTTAGAAGAATTTTCTTTCTATTCTTTCATATTGACATAGGAAAATAAAAATAATCTACATCTTTAACAAATTACGCAATAACAAAAAAGAATAAAATTAATGAATAAAATAAAGTAAATAAAAAGACACGAAAATTACGCTGGGAAAAGTCTAAGTTAATTTGTAGGAGTTCAACAATGAAGAAATACGGAAAAGTGCCCGAAAACCGAAAGCTTCAAGGCAAATTAACGCAAAGAAACAGATGGAAAAGTCCAGAAGTAATAGAAAAGAAAACATTTCTGCTATGAGTTCATTTAAAGAAAAGTTTTTTTTATTCTACGAGTAAAAACTTCGTGCTTTACATTCAAAAAGCCAATTCATGTGGAAAAACAACATTTTTGTACAACTTAACATTTTTAAATAGAAGAAAATGTTCAATATATTTTCAGTACAGCAAGTCAAGTTTATTTACAATTTACAATCGAAAACAGAATTACAACAAAAAAAAATTAAACTGAGTTAAGAGGGGAGAAAATATTGTTCTTCCCCTGGCCACGAAAAAGATTAAGAAAACATAATAATAATCAATATCTTGAGATATTATTATATTTATAGGGTGGAAAATTTGTAAATATCATAGAATATTTACGCAGTATCCCACCGCTAGGACAAAAAAATTATGTTCGTGTAGATTTTGATGCCTAGGTGTGTTGCTGGTGATTAGTCAGTAGTCCGTCAACCAGGAGAATTCTTCAACTCACTTTTTTTTACGGTGAATTCATTTGCATCTTCATTTACAATATGAATAATTTCAATGGTGGGGTGAGTTGGCAGATAGTCATAAATGGTATAATATTACTGAAAATGTATATAACCGAACATCATATTTCGGTAATTGACTTGGAAGGAAATTCGATGACACGAAAAGCTACCAAGAAAACATTTATTTTATTTTCAGGACATAAGAAGATTAACTTATTTTTGGTTATATTAAATATGTGAAATAAGATGGTAGGAAAATGATTAAAAACATCGTGTTCTATCATACTAATATATAAAAATAAGTTGGTCTCTGTCTGTCTGTCTGTCTGTCTGTCTGTTCCTCTTTCACGCAAAAACGGCTGAACCGATTGACTTGAAATTTGGTATGAGTGTCTGTGGTAGTTCTGGTTCCAACACAGGCATACGGAAAAGTAGCGCGATGTGTGGGGGGAGTAAAGGGAAGGGGGTAAAGTGATCTCGAAACTTAGTTTTCGAGCTATGTTACTCTTTCGCGGGGAAACTACCGAGCCGATTGGCCTGAAGTTTAGCTCCAACATAGACCATCAAAAAAAAATAAAAATTTGAAAAAACTTGACCCGGCAACGACGGGTATGCAAGCTAGTTTCTTATAAAACACCATAAGTATCTTCCGCCTTAAGTCATTACAGTTATGAAATTTTTAATGATGGTGTCGTTCTAGAAATCAAAAAAATAATGAAGTATATTCTTTAAATTACTTTTATTAAAGAGGCAAACCTTCTTTATTCTGTTTACCAAAAGATGAATGCCTACTTTGATATGTAAACAAATTAAGTTTACTTTCCTCCATGACGGAATATTTAATGATAAACTTCTTTTCCCAGAAATGTTATGATGTGCGTAGGAGAATTTTTATTTTACGACTTAAATATCGGAATTCAATTCACAATGAAAACAGTGGCTACCAATACATTTGTTCACGTTAAGGAATGTCTTTTTATTAGCCTCTAGCTATGGAAGGAGAACGGAAAAAAGAACTCTATATACACAATATTTTCTGAGAACTTCATCATCATATTTTGAAAGGAATAAATATCCCACCAATTTAAATCGATTTCCAATTCTTCTAAACAATTTTTCAAAAGATTTAAAGCAAGATTTAGTATTTTAATGATATTAAATTTAATTGTTAAATTTTCATTTGAAACATGAAAAAAATGTTAATGTCCAGTTTCATATATTAAAAAGAAAATGACAAAATAAATTTAAAAAGGGTTGTCATGAAAAAATGTACTAAAAAGTAAAAATAATTGTTTGGGCGCTAATACACACTAAAAGTGAGAAAAATATTTATTTAATTTCACTTTTTATGCTTTTATTTGGGCATCATGCGGCCGCCATTTTATTTCTTCATGAGATTAAAAAACTCTAAATACCAAGAACGTAATCATTCAATTGTTGTATGGGGGAGAGATGAATGGTAGTCCGATTTTTCCAAAGATGATAGCCGGCCCTACAGTTAACACAGAGTTGTGTCGAATTTTAAGTTTCCAACTCAATTTGCCAGTTATCGTGTTGACAAACAGTTAATGGACAAACAGACAGACAGACGGGTGGGCAGTTAACGGACAAACAGACAGACAGACGGGTGGGCAGTTAACGGACAAACAGACAGACAGACGGGTTGGCAGTTAACGGACAAACAGACAGCCAGACGGGTGGGCAGGTGTAAATACAAATGCTTCGTAATCGTTTGAACACTTTCTTACTAGCATTTTTGGTGTATGGGACGTACCTGCAACTAGAAGTGTACTTAATTTAGTGGCAGAGCGTTCTACATTCCGCAAATTTTAGTATAGGCCAGCGTTGTGCCCGTTTTTTACGTAAAGTCTTTATTTGTAAAAAATTTCTCTTAAAAAATGTCGTAAGAAACTGTGAAAAACCGAGAGAAACCTGAACAATTGATTTTGATGTATAGAATAGTTACGTAAAATCATATTCTACACAACAGTTGTTAAACAGAACGTGACTCATTCTGAAGACCTGAAATGTGAATGCAAATTGTGAAGCCAATCTGAGCATTTATTTATTTTTTTTTTTTTTTTTTTTTTTTTATTTATTTATTTATTCTTCTGCAACAGATACAATGATCAAAAAATACAGATTCATATAATCAACTGAAAAAAATGATTTAGAACTAATTTAATTTAATTTAATAAGGTTTTTAATTGGTCTTTAGTAATATTAAAATCGATAAGATCAAACTTCTCATTGAATAATCGACACATCGCACTCATAGGCTCATGAAAACCATAATTAGTCTGATGAGGCTGAAGGTAAAAAAATTTGAAATTGCGAGTAACATTTGTATTTATATTTAAGGAATTTAATAAAAAAGGAGAAGAAACTTTACCTGATAAAAGGTCAAACACGAATAAAACACGCAGATTATCTCTTCTACTGCTCAAAGTCGACAAATTAATGAGCATTAATCGATTAGCATAAGGTGGAAGAACCATATTATCTTCCCAGGACAGCTTCCTTAAAGCAAATCTCAAAAACTTGCGCTGAACACTTTCAATCCGTACCGAGTGGCACTCATAATAAGGTGACCATACACAACATGCATATTCCACAACAGGTCGAACCAGAGAACAAAAAAGCACCTTAAGGACATAAGGATCAACAAAATCAGCCGAAAAACGTTTTATAAAACCAAGTAAAGACATAGCACGAGACACAATGAAATTATAATGGAGATTAAAAGTCAATTTTTGATCAAAAATGACTCCTAAATCTTTAAAGGATTCAGTTCGACACAAGAGAACATTGTTAACGCGGTACGCAAAAACAACAGGACATCTTATTCTAAAAAGCGAAACTATATTGCATTTATTAAGATTAAGATGTAAACCATTCACTTGACACCAATTCCATAAACAATCAAGATCATTTTGTAGGTCAAAACAGTCTTGAAGGTTGTTAATGCATTTGAAAATTTTCATATCATCAGCAAATAGAAGAACTGTAGAATGACGAAATATATTAACAATGTCATTTATAAATAACAAAAACAAAAGGGGACCAAGATGACTACCTTGGGGCACACCTGAAAATACATTTATTTTTTTCGAAATTAAATTTTCAATTTTAACCATTTGGACGCGATTTGATAGGTAACTCTTAAGCCAATTGCAAAGCAACGGTTTAAAGCCACACATTAGCAACTTTTCAATTAAAATACTATGACATACCCTATCGAACGCCTTACTGAAATCAGTGTAAATAACATCCAATTGCTCCTTACGTTCCATAAAGTGTAATGCAACCGTCGTAAACTCTAATAAATTAGTTGTTGTAACGTATGTCCACAAAGTAGCTGCACAAACTTTAACTCTGAAAATCTCGAACAAACAGGCTGTTTTAGATTTGAATGTTTCTTTTGTTTGAAGCATTCGTCTCCTGATAATAAGTTTTTAATCACTTTTTGTTTGCATCTGACATGAAAGTTATAGAGCAATGCAATTTACGGAAGCGTGTCTATGATATGCTTGGATGTAGTGATAAAAAGTCTTGTTTGGACCATTTTCTTAAGGAAGGTTTTAATCGAAGAACTTTATATAGCATATTTTCTCGTTATAACCAAGGTTCCGCTCCGGAAAACTTAAAAAAACGGGTAGGCCAAAAAAGTTAAGTTCAAAGAAATTGAAAAAATTGAAAAAAGTATCAGAAAATCGAATTGGTGTTAGTGTCCGAAAGCTTGCGCGAAAATTCGCAGTGTCCAAGTCCTGTATTTCGGTAAATTTGAAAAAGTTAAATTTAAAACATTACAAAATAGAGAAAATTCCGAGATATACCGAAAAACAATTGTTAGAAATACCAAAAAGGGCCCGTTTGATGCGTACCAAATTCTTGAACAATCAAAAACTGATCATTATGGATGACGAAAAATATTTTACGTTTTCTAATAGTTCTGATAACACGACCAATAGTTTTTATACGGAAAATAAAAAGACAACACCAAATGAAGTAAAAGATCTCAAAAAATTAAAATTTGAACCCAAGGTGTTGGTATGCTGCGTCATTTCGGTGAAAGGGATTTCGCAATTGTTCATAAAAACGTCACGAAGTGTAGCAGTGAATTCGGACGTCTACATTAAATATTGTTTGACAAAATTGCATCGGTTTATTGAACAAAAGCATAAAGGAGACAAAATTATATTTTGGCCAGATTTAGCGCCATGCCATTACGCCAGAAACACCACGGATTGGCTGAAGTCAAAGAAAATTGATTTTATACCAAAGGAAGCTAATCCTCCAAACATACCAGCGGCGCGGCCTATAGAAGATTTTTGGGCTATTTTGTCCAGAATCGTTTACAAGGATGGTTGGGAAGCAACAAACGATGAGGAGCTGAAAAAAAGAATCAGGGCTTCTGTTAAAAAAGTCGACCTTAAAGTGATCCAGCACATGATGCAAGGAGTCAAATCTAAACTTTGGGTAATTGAAGATAACGGTCCAATATCAATAAACCACCAATATAATTTTTATTTAAATGTATGAGGATAAAAGAATAAAATTTCATTTAGTGGCTGGTGCTTTTTAATTTTGTATATTTGTACTTTGAATTTTTTGCAGCTACTTTGTGGACATACGTTAGATCTACCTCGCATAAATCCATGTTGCTGATCAGAAATTAAGTGAGACACTTGAAAAATTAGCTGATCATAAACAATTTTTTCAAAAACTTTTGCCACCACCGAAAGCTTTGCAATACCTCTATAATTTGTTATATGATCTCTTTTACCACTTTTAAAGAGAGGTAATATGTAGGAAGATTTCCAATGATCAGGAAAAATACCTTCAGTAAGAGATCTATTGAATAATGCTTGTAAAGGTTCAGATAAGACATCCGCACAATTCTTTAAAATAATTTCAGGAATACCATCCGGTCCTACACTTACAGAATTTCCTAATAAATTAAGAGCATTATTGATTGTCTCAATAGATATTGAAAACATAGAAATAAGACAATTACAATTATTATATAAGTCATTATATAGTCTACACTCAACATTTACCTTGTCACTATTTTGAACATAAACAGATTGAAAGAAGTCAGCGAACATATCGCAAATAACGAATTTATCACACGATTGAATACCATTATAAAACATTGATCTAGGAAGAAGCTCAGTTTTCCTTTTCTGGTTGACAAAATGCCAAAAACTTTTTGGATTATCTTTAATGTCTCTTTGAATATTAGAAATATAGGCATCATATGCTCGAATAGCACCAGATTTGAATTCCACATCTAACATTTTATATAGATTTAAGTTAGCGTCACAATTATACCGGGTAAATCTGCGATAAGCTTTATTACGTTTATTTCTAATTTTTTTCAGTTCATCAGTTAACCATGGAAGCGAAATATTTTTCTTGACTTTCTTGAACCTACCTAGCACATGAAGTAAATTACGAATTACATTACCGAACTGATCAACTGCGGAATCAATATTTAAAAACTTACAGAAAGACCAATCAACTTTACCGAGAGCATCACCAAGAACATCAAAATTAATATTTTTATAATCTAAAACACATGTTACACAGTCGGAACTAACATTACTTGATAAATTAACTACAAAATCCAAAGCAAAATGGTGTGTCTCATTGGAGAGAAAAGGTGTTAAACATTTGTTGACAGAAATGAAAGACAATGAATTGGAAAAAATTAGATCAAGCAAATTTCCGTTCAAATTACAAATAGTGTTACATTGACGTAGCCCCTCGGCGAAAAATTTATGCATCACAACTAATTCTGATTCAGATGAGCAGTTTACTGGATAGCACTGCATTACATTTTCGCAATCATCATCCATAGCCCAGATAAGATTAGGTAAATTGAAATCACCAAGAATACAAATTTCATCATTGGACTCCATCAGCGAACAAACATGGAGAACAGCATCAACATAAGCCTCATAAGTATCAGCAGAAGATCTAGGAGGTATATATAAGCTAATAATAAAAATGTTAGCACGATTTATAATTAATTTCACGATAACAATTTCAAGATTTAAGAAATTGTTAGAAAATAGTTGCTGAGAGCAATATCTCGAGTTGATTGCAATCAGAACACCTCCGCCAGATTGTTTGTAGCTACTAAAAGCAGAACGATCACGACGATAAATGCAATAATTATCAGGTAATATTTCAGAATCATTTATAGATTCACATAAGTTAGTTTCACATAGTACAATAATATCAAAGTCCGCACATGAAGCATTTAAATACAGTTTATTCAATTTAGAACGAAGACCATTTACATTTTGATAATAAACATTTAGCGATCCGCATTTAAGTTTTTTGAAACATTGTTCATTCGTTTTGGTCTCTGAACAAATTCACGAACTAAAATGTCTTTTGGCCAAAAAGAAGGCTGAATTATTTTATCGAAAATCGCACAATTAATTAGCACCTTAAAGGATACATAACTGGGAGCATTACCAGATTTCGAATATTTGGATTCAATTTTAAAACAATTTATTATGTCATTAACTCCTTTGTTCATAAGATAATTTTTAATATCCTCAATGGATGTCGATGGATCAAGACGAGATAAAAAAACTATTTTAGGAGGTTTAACAACAATCAACTCAGGAACAAAAGGCGGCGCATTAGAGTTTGACGTCATAGAAGGACTTAACGAAATCAAGTCCGTATTGTGACTGTTAGTAGCAGCGAGCATCGGCTGAATCACTGGTTTGTTTACAACAGAATTAATTGTGGTATCCGGACCAGACGGGGTTCCGTTTTGAATAGGTACTACACCGCTATTAGATGATGACCGAAGTTGCATAGATGGTTTTTTTAATGTATTAGGCACAGGTGGAATGGGAGCAGAAAGCATTTTGGTACTATTGCTGCGCCTAGTTGAATGCGATTCCCAATTTTTTTAATATTTTACCAGTTTTCACGTTAGAAATCGTATGGTATATCTCAATTTTTAGTTACTCAAAAATGAGACATTTCCTTTCCCTCTGAACCCTTCTTCTGCTATCTTTTCAACAATTCTACAGATTTTAATGAGATTTTCTGAATTCTGTAACAGTTTCGTCCTCCATAAATCGGATTAAAAAATATTTCAAAAGTATGCGAAGTATAATTTTAAAATTATAACAAGTGTAAGCCGTTTTCCTTATACTCGTATATTCGAGATATTTTATGAGTTTTTGAATAAAAAATTTCAATTAAAATTGGTTGTTTTTTTTTGAATAGTGAGTATAAAATAGAAAGTATCACTAGTCAGCACATGATTTCGACATAATTTTTGATATAAGTAATATATACTATATTGTATATATCTGAAATTCTACAAATTAACACCCTCTGCTGTGACGTTACTTGAAATATTTCCAACAAAGTGTGAAAAATGAATTTAATAAATATTTTTTTATGATTATAATAAATACAGCTACTGCTTACGACAGTAAAATTCTCTATCATAAAAATTTGCCTGTGTACGTGCCATAGACGGGCAAGAATATACTTTCAAAAGAGTAAAATTTACCCTAAAAAAACCAAAGCAGAATATTTAAAAACTGCACATCGTCACAAAAATTTAATGATCTTAAAACGGCATAAGAAAATATCGTAATTTAGGCTTATAGCGATGAAATTCCACCCAAAATAGACGAGAAATTTACAGAGAGAAAAACATTATTATAATAAAAAAAGAAGAAAAAGAAAATGAAGGGAAAAGTATGAAGCCATGCAAATGGAGAAAAATGATTTTCACAAACTGAATCAGATAAAAAATTCATTACCTCCGACAACTGGTAATATGAAATTTGCTGTCACAGTACGAGGGTATGTATTTATGTATGTATGAATGTATTGTATGTAAACATTTATAAAATAGATATATAATTATGCTTATGTAAAATAGATATGCGATAAATGTACTTGCCTAGTACTCTTTGCAAAAAAAAATCCTTTTCCGCTTTTGCCTAGCCTTAAAAACCCTTCGAAGGGTATCATCCCTAAACAGTTTTCTATATGCACTGGAAAAGGGACAATTTTTTTCTTTTTATTCTCATCATTTTTTATTTTCCTTTTCAAATATATTTATTACAGGAAAGTGTACTTTAGATGGTTTAATTAAAAAGAACAACATAAAAGATATCAGCTCTAAAGACTGAAAAGGGTTAATACAGTTACTTGAATAACATTCAATCAAACATTCTTTTAATGTTGACTTCTACTTATCACATTCAAAGCTTGTTTACAAATTGATAAAAATTTGAAACATATAAAAGTCGTGGTTCTTTTGACGAATACGAATTCAATTTTAGAAATAAATTTGAGTTGCTTTGTCTATTGACAGATTAGTCATGAGTTGTATAAAAACATAATTGAGGCTATGTTCCAATAAATTAAATTAAGGGATAGCATATAAATTACGCTGCCTAGACAAATATTTTTCTACAAACAAAAAATAAATTGAAATTATGTTCTAGGGTTCAACGCCTATCCCTAATTTTTTTTTGTTTTGAAACAAACCATGCATTTTTTTAACTTCGACTCTATAAAAGCAAAAACCAATATTCCAAATTTTACAGGCATTTTTGTTTTTATAAACTCTTCGTGCTCAAAAGTAGAGTTGAAAATTACCCGAAATCCCGTCAAAATTCACCCTCCCTCCCAATCAGCGTCGTAAATCAAGATTTCATTGGGGGTAAATTTTTTTCTCATTGCAAATGTTTAAGAAAAACAGATCCAGAAAATTGAAATAATAGAGCATACGGGGCCATCGCCATCATTTTCAGCCATCCCCACTAACCACTTGGCTCATAAATCATTCCTTGTGTCATCATAAAAACAAATTCATTGCATCATAATCAACATTATGGGGCTTATTGTAATAAAAGAAAGTCGTCTTATATCCCCTTCGGTCTTATTACCAACAACGCGAACGCAAATAAATAGGGGACGCGATGGTAGAACAAATGACATCAGAGTTTGACTTTTTAAATGGGAGAAAAAATCGCATCGTTGTCGTTGACCCACATATCCTTGAGCGTCTTATGGTTTTTTTCATTCGACTTGGATGGTTTAAGAGCATAAGTGCCTGTGCTGCTTCACTCAACTAATGCTTTATCTACGACTATTTGGTCATTCGACATATATTTCAATGTAATATAACCCTTTGTGCACGTGACACGCGAGATATCCTCATAACATTGCTGGTTTAGCTGTTAATGCATTTCTCTAATTAAAAATTAATTACATTTATGTTTCAGGAGCATATATTTACTGATATAGAGAACATTGCGCTGTAAGATTACTATCGAAAAGTACATTTTTTCCATTCCACTGCATGTTTTTTTTATTGGTTTTGGAATACCTACCCATAAGTACCCACATATGTTCGTTATATTAACCAAGATCTTTTTTATTCATATCTCCTGCAATATACGAATAAGTATGGAACACATAAAAATCGTCTTATGGTCTTTTGACATTTGTTTCACTAATTATGTTAAAAGTATAACTTTGAGTTGAGATTTCATTAGATTAACATGAATAAAGGATCAAAGTTTCCGTCCATGACCTTTGTAGACTTGCTAATTGTAAATATTGTTTTTTTTTTGTCACAATCAAGCATGAAATTCAGACATTGAACCGCGCCCTATGTCTGTGAGTTTTGCAAAGAAGTTTGACAAAAAATGAAATTTTAATACCAATGATGTACATGTGTCAGGGACTGCAAGGAAAACATGAAATAGTGAAACTTATTCACATTTTCGCCATTTGTTCAATTTTTTTTGTGGCTTTTCTCAATCATTTTTGCGTCCTCGTCTGAGTCGGTATTCCGGATCTGCTGTTGTACTCCTTCCACAGCGCTCTCACGATAAAACGAGTGATCTACTGGTGAAATACAGATTTAAATTCTTTCAGAATTTTTGAAAATTTCAGGGAAGAATGGGGGAAATTTTAGTGGGCGAAAATGTTGTTTGAAGGATGTCCTACGCAAAACTGGAAATCAAAGTAAACTCCTATCAGATTTGCAGGACATGGCTGGAAAGGGGTTAATGAGAAAGGGGGCGGGGTATTTACTTGTTAAGACCGAAATATTTACTTGTTAAGAGTTTACATGTCCAACAGTGAAAATCGAATAAAAATAATTTGAACTTTTTAATGGGGTGAAAATGCAGGGAAACTGTGAATAATAGCATGGTTTATGTTACTTCTCATGATAACGGTAAAATTAACGGTAAATTAAAAACCGTTCCTAAAGGATTTGTGAAAATTGCGGCCAATAATCTGTCAACACTTTTTTACGGACTCTTCGAAAAGTTTATGTTAATTAATTTTAATTTTTTTTATCAACTCCTGAACCACCATATATTTTTCCTGCTTTTTTTATCAAAAAAAAGTACCGATACGAATTTCCTAAAATAACAGATATTCTCAATTTGTTGAGTTCAAATTAAAATCCCTAAATAATACAACAATCATGAAAATCCTATAATTGAATTAAAATCCCCGTAAATTAGGTAGCCACAGTAAAATTATATAATTTATTGGCATCAACGTATTAAGTTTCATGGAGTAATATTATCATCAAAAACCACTTTCATTAACCTCTATTTAAAGGTATTTTCAAATTAAACACATATTTTATGAAGGTTTAACAGTGAAATGATGTTCATCCTCTACATTACAGATATCAACATAGTCTACGTTTTACAGCTCATTCAGATAGATGGCTTATACTATAAGATAGAAAATATCTACTTAAGAAAAATGTATATTTAGACCTACATTAAACTAAATGCCTCCTAAAGAAAGCCAAAAATTCACCATCACCGCCCTTAACCCAAAAAAGAACTGTTGCTGTAGATTTTTGACTCCGTCGAAAAGCCTAGAAATATATCGGTCGGAAGGAAAATCTTGGATTCGCTCAATCGGAGAGACATCCTTTATCGATTTTAATCTCAGTTCTTAGTCAGCACAGGCAGGATCAACTATGCTGAGGATAGTCCTGTAACGATGTAGTTAAATGTTATTTTGCAAAATATGAAAACATTTCAAACTGACTATCTTTAATTAGAGATATGTTAACAGATTACAAATTTCAAAATTTACGTTAGAATTCGCACACCGGAAAGATTTAATTTTTCCAAGGTTATTATATCACTCGCGAAAGTATTGTCTTCTACTGTTTGACATTACATCAAAAGGTGGAAGTGGGCTTCCTCAAATTGGGGGTTTGTATTGGGTGCCCTTCTGAAACTGGTTTCAAGGTCGAAGCTGAAACCGAAACTCCAATTTTTGGCCGAAATTTCGGCTAGGCATTAAGCATGAGTTACATTGCGACGACAAGGCGACACGAGACGCCAAGTTACATTACCAGAGCTGCGAGCACGCGACAAACAATCCCATAACCTAACAAATTTTTTTGAAAGTAAAAGATGAGAGTGCAGAAAGTAAAGAAAATATGATTATATGGTACTATGGATAATTTCTGCATTTTGATAAAATTGCCAAATTTTCACCAAAAGCGAGCAACTCAAACACAATTAACCTAACCAAATAATTCAACTGTCATTCGATGTCGTCGCGACAAAAGTTCAATTTTTCAAACTTTAGTGGCGTTATCGTGTCGCTGTCGTCATAATGTAATCAATTCAATACAAAAGCATACGTTGAAAATTACTTTGACAACTCCGACGACTTTCGTCGACCGTCTCGTGTCGCCTTGTCGTTGCAATGTAACTCCGGCTTTATTTATATTACATTTTTGTTTTACCTCACCGCAACTGCAATTTTACATCAATGGCGATCAATGGATGATTTGTAACATTTGTAAGGTTTCGCTACGATACATCAATAGAAAATATCGTAATAGAAGTTTAACTTATAAATATTTCTGGAACAGGATTTTACATATATGTAGATTGCATTTTGAACCGAAGTTTGAAACGGTCCTAAGTGCATTTTACCATCACCATTGCTACATAGCTTTCCCCCCTACATTAAAATCGTAAAATAAGCGGTCCATAGGATGTGTCACACCAATTTTAGGCTTTTCAGACCTCCTCGCCCCTTTGTCCTGCTTTTTCACGATTTTTCATATGGAAATTACTATCGCAGATCCGACTTGTTTACAAAATTCGAATTTTTTTTTGTCAAATTTAGCGTTCATCGTTTTCGAAAATTTTACCCATATCTAGGCAATTTGACAGCACTGATTCTGACAATGGACATTGTTGATACATACGAGTATGAGCGAATTTTTCAACAACCTGTATATCTCAAAAACTGTAGCAAATCTTATGATATTCAGAATTAGCGATGACAAATTACCCAAACCCAAAAATAATTTCGAGTGCTCGACAAAGTTTTTTGTGGGACAACGAATCGAGTCTTAATTTTTGGAAGGAAACGAAATAAATCCTCTATTTTTTTGCTCACAATAATAAAAACTGAGTTATTGGATCAAAATTAGGAATCAAAATCGCAAAACAACATCAAAGATTGAAAACGTGAACTTTCTAGAGAATAACACGGGAAAGATCATTAAAATGATAACAGGTTAAACTCCTGAATGTACAGAAATTCACAGCATTTAGCATCTGTTGTTGTACAATGAATGTAAAATAAACAGTTGAGAGCAGAAATATCCTACATAATGCCATTTTTCACGTTTAATGCCATTTACAAGTGTTACCGATTCAAATCCTTCCGCGCCTTCAGCTTTCTACTCGACGACATATGAAAATCTTTGCGAAAACCGAACGAAGTGGTGGTCATTTGACTCTCAGGCAAACAAAAATCATTCACAGCACGTAAGAAAAATTGCTCAAATTCGGTTCGCAACAACTTCCCACAATAAGCAATCCATTAAGCTTAGTTCAGCATAAAATATGCTGCTGCTCCAATCCGTAAGGACATAAGGTAATAAGACAGAGAGATAATACTACCGCAAGGAGTGCAATTTCACGGAAGTCGATTCAATCCATGTCTTGTAAAGTGCGCGTGCCCGGGAAATCTAGTTGGGGAAAATTCACACCACTTTCGTAATTGTACAAAATCATGTATTTCTTACTTCTGTCGAATTTTTTCTCAGTGTTTTTCCCCATTTTTCCCAATGCCTGTGGAAATTTTTGGAAAAAAACTTGTGAGAAATTGGGAAAACTTTTTTTTTTCATTCTAGTGACTTTGTATTAAGCATTCGCATACTTTTCACTACAATTTAACATCGCCTTGGGGTCTTCTCTATACAGAACTTTTATTTGTGATGTCCTTAGTAAACGCGTTCAGTAGCACTTTTAAACTTAATGTTTTACCGTGTTTTGCTACCGAACTTCTGGGAGATATTTGTATAGGAAGGATATGGGGATGAGGGATGTCATACTCTGGAGAAATGGAGCATGTTTCGGTTGCTGTTTCTAGGTTTCACCGTATTACAGTTGGCTACACTGTGTTGATGTTTGTCCTACGGGAATTTTCTTAAAAATAAAATAAAAACAACAATTTAAAAAGAGAAATTATAAAGAATAGTTGAAAAGAACAAAATACACAAAACGTAGTCAGTTAAATAGAATCTCTACGTCACATTAAAGTGTTCTGTTTGTTTTGCAATCTAATGAAAAACAAGGGAAAATATTTACTTAAGGGTTTTTGTGGCAAAGTTGAAGACAATTTGTTTTACCTCTTTTTTAACAACAAACCACTGCATGCATGTGTCCAAAATGTAAAAAAAAATACTTGTAGGTATATGGGGCAAATATGAAATTAAAATGCAGGCATAGGTAAAAAAAAATACGAAATTCCCTGGCTTTTCGTTATTTTTTTTTATAAAAGTTTCCCTTTAGCATTATGTACATGTAAAAAAATTTTTTTCGAAAACAAACAAGGTCAGCAGATTCATTAAAAAAAAATTTTAGCTCTTTTTTTGCTAAGTGAATAACGTTGTATATTATGTTGAACATCGTAACCAAAGAAATGGAATTATTTCTACGTGACATTTTCAATTTTTTTTTTGTGAAAAAATATGGGTCTGGGTTTCTGTATGCATCTTCAATATTTTTTGCACTAATTGGATTTTACAATAATTATTCAAATCTAGATCTTTTGAAGTAACATTAAATAGAATATAAAAGCAATTGCCCCGTGGCTATTCTCAGAAATGCATTGTGAAATTCGACATGGATTTTTAACCCATTTGGACAATTTGTAGAGGACTGTCGGGAAAATGGAGAGAGAGGTTAAACGCCCATAAGGACATTCCCTTATGATAACAAGAAAAATCAAGGATTTTTTAAAAATTACATTTCATTCAATCCAAGACACAGGCGAAGAGAGGGTAAGAGTGGGGATATGAAGTAACTCTTCTTTTATGACTGTGTTTACATTGGGACTCATTTTGAGGCGGCACGTCTTTCGCTCCGGCCAAGTGAGGGTGAGGGACGCAGTGGGGAGGGAGACCAAAAAGAGCGATCGAAATTTAGATTCACTTAAAAGTATCAGTCGCAAACCGGTTTTTGAGTCTGGTCGTTGAAACCTGTGTCTTTAGTTTTGTTGATGAAACTGGTTTAGTGAATCCAGATGAAGTGAACAGTGTGCACACGGTAGAAAAATGACGAAAGACGTGCCGCCTCAAAGTGAGTCCTAATGTAAACACAGTCAATGAAAACACAGTCTATGCAATCTTCAGTTTCGCATCTTGCTTAAGTTGCCTATCAACAAATAAAAACCAGATGAAAATCCATCTACGGACTCAGCAGATAGCAGAGGAGGGGATCTCATTTATCGGGTGGGGTAGGGATAGCTAATTTTTGGCTTTTTAGATAACCCTTCGCCTTCGTCGCGTTTTTTCAGTATTTTGTTATAGTATTTAGCTGCGCCGTTAAACGTTAAAGTATCGCTTATATCCGTCGGTTAATAAGATAGTAAAAGGGAAGCGGATTAAAGGGAATAGACTAATGTAATTTGAAATTCAAGAACCTGATAAATTTTTTTTCGTGTTTAAAAAAACCCCAAAGTTTAAAAAATATCCTGCAAATTCAATTTCATAACAAATGGAAGGGCCTTTTTCTTACTTCTCCCTGCTTATGACTAAAAAACTTATGCTTATGACTTGTCGATTGAACAAAATGGTTTTTTGTCGACCATTTTTGTCGAAACCGATAAATATTTTTTTAGAAAGCAAGATTTTCATAGAAAAACGAAATTTTTTATGCTTTTCATTCGAATAATTTTCTCAAAGCTAATTGTGTTTGTGTATAATTCGTTGAAACAATAAATATGTGAAATTCCCTGAAAAGTAACACCATATAGGAATTCAATAAAAATGATTCCATTAAAGTCAACATAATAATAATAGTTGACACTTTGGGGAATTTTCCCCGCATAAAAAGTGATATCAAAATTTTTAAAGAATTCTTCAATCACACATATTGTCGCTTTGGTGTAAATGGTAACCTTGCATGGAGCATCTATTAAAGCTTTCTGAATATCCGAGGAAAAATAAAATTTTCGGAATCTAGGAAATGTGTCAACCAAATAAATTCCTTAATACGACCACGTGAAGGCACATACGCTCGCACAATGCTCATAAGGGGGGAATATATCCGTATATATAAGTTACTCATATCATACTCTGGCAATCTGACAAAATAAGCATCGGATTTATGTAGACATTAACGAGTGCTCTTTGTTAAATATGCTTTATTTATACCAGGGAGTCATCGGGAATCTGAATTCGAATCTAGATTGGTATCACCCGGTGGATCTGAAAAGTCAAAATCATTCGTTTCAATACATCGGCTTTAAAAAAAATAATTTAAAATATTTCGATTTTGTCGGTTGAATATACCCGTAGATACTGCATAAATGATTTCAAGATACTCGAAGATATACTCCCATACATTTCTACTTGGTACGACGACGTTAACCTTTTTAAAATTCAGCAAATTCCCAGAAAATACGATTCGAATCTCCGCCCGATGATTTAACTTTATAAATAATTCATTAGCAT
Source organism: Chrysopilus asiliformis (assembly GCA_964034945.1). Taxonomy (NCBI): domain Eukaryota; kingdom Metazoa; phylum Arthropoda; class Insecta; order Diptera; family Rhagionidae; genus Chrysopilus; species Chrysopilus asiliformis. The sequence continues at coordinate 109,040,122 of OZ035962.1, forward strand.
GATTTCGTATTAAAAAACAATAAACGCAATATAATTATCCATCTAGTATATGCAGTTAAAATTTTGAGATCCTTGTTAACCGCCATGTCGCACAGATATGAACAGCCAAATGGATAGATGGAGGGTTGAAAGATGAATAGATATATATAGGTGGATGGAAATTGGTGGTGGCTACATAGAAGACGAACGAATCCTATATAATTTTAGACTTTTAGACAAGATGCCTACAACAATATGAACCTTTTTCGGTTGTACTGTATGTCGAGGGATGTTTTGCGATTCGCTCATTGCGGTAATAGTCTAAATAGGGGATGGAGCCGGATGAGTGAATCTGTATAACGAGAAACTGGGACGCACGATAATTTCATTGAAACCAGAATGGTGGGTCGAAATGGTTTAGGTTGGGCTGAATTTCGAAAAAGAAAAATAAGTCGAGAATTTTCTGGCTCTTAAGAAAATCTACCTACATCATATTGTCATAAGGGAAAACTTTAATTTGTATGCATAACGTGTATGTGTTTTAAACAGCAATTTCACCCTCTTCAGCACAAAAGTTTCTCGCTAACGAGAGACGAAACTTTTTACCACACGAAAATGTGACAAGTTCAGCTCACCAGACAAAAAAAAAACTTTTATTATTCATACATACATATATTTTTTCCATCTATCTTGTACGATTTTAGTTATTTTATTCTATGGCGGGAAAAATGGTTTTTCAAAGTGTCAATTAGGTTTTTTACTTTTTGAAAACAGAAGCAAGTTGTCAGGAGAAAAGTTTTCCAATTCGGTACAAGGCGCATAACGGATTGAAAATATATACTTTTAACCTGTATGTGCCTGTGTGTGAGTCTGTGTTTGTGTAGGATGAACAATTTGATATAGAAAAGTTTTTGTATACGGTTTCAATTATTCTTAGAAATGGGTCTAAAAATCAAGAGGGATAAATTCTTTATCTGGCAATATGAATTAGTATGAGAAAGTCTAAATTGCAACAAATCTACACACATGGGAAATCCGATATAAATTGATAGAAACTAAATTTTTCTATGTCGATATAGATAGATAGAAACTAAATTCATATTAATTTAGAATTGTGTCAAAAAATCAAAATTGTGGGACAACAAATTTCTGCGGGGAAAAAATCAAACAGAAGCAACAGACTCCATTACTTTTAAATGCTAAGAAAATTTCAGAAAAGATTTAAGATTTTTCACAGATTTGGTGAACCGTAAAACATATCGATTTTCACAAAGAGTTTTTAAATTTACACCTGTTGTGGATAACTCACAGATTGTCAGATTAATGTACAGACACACTTACTAATAGACAGGCTAACAGGCATGTAAACTAACAAACATACTTACAGACAGGCAGGCTAACACACAAACTAACAGACAGATTCACAGACATACAGAGTAACTAACAGACAAATTAACTTGCAGAGAGACAGACAGACTATAACTTCCAAACAAACACACTAACAAACTATCTAACAGACAGACATACAGACTATTAGACAGGCTAATAGACAGACTAGCAGACAGACTAGCAGACATACTAGCAGACAGACTAGCAGATAGACTAGCAGACAGACTAGCAAACAGACTAGCAGACAGACTAGCAAACAGACTAGCATACAGACTAGCAGACAGACTAGCAGACAGACTAGCAAACAGACTTACAGACAAGCAGATTAACAGACAGACATACTAACATAAAGTCTAACAGACAGCCACACTAACAGATAGACAGACTAACCGACAAGCCAAGAAAAACACATAATTTCTGAATAAGAAAAAGAATTCTTAGCTTCATAGAAGATAACAGCCGAAATTTCAGCCAAATAGATTCTATCTTTTGAACTAAAAGTTTGAGCTAAAATCCTGGGCATCAATCATGTATTCTGACGCGTCTCTGTCTTTCGACTTCGACGCAGCTTTTAACTCTTGACTTCGATATATCAGCAGCTTCAAATTTCCTGGAGTGACAGTCAGAATCTATGTTTCGATTCATAGTGACGATTCCGCGAAATTTCAAGCTGCAGATATGGTGAAGTCAAGAGTTAAAAGCTGCGTCGAAGTCGAAAGACAGAGACGCGTCGGAATACATGATTGGTGCCCTGTCTTTTGAGCGATTTTTTTCGCCTAAGAATTTCTTCGGATTAAATAGAAAATTAAGAAAATGTTTTCGTTAACAGCTCCAAAGCTTTTCACTTTACACGTGTAACGTTTTTAGCAAAATCTGTCAAATTGAGTTGTACTTGCAAATGAAATGATTTCACAAAAAAAAATCATAAACGATATGGGCGGACTCAGTAATGAATAGAATTTAATATCAAAATAACATTAGAGAGATTTTATCAAATATTACATAATTAAATGACATTTTTATCTGCTTAGCTATTAAAATACAATTTCAACGTTAAACGTAAACATTTGAAATTAAGTTCAAAGGCAAAAATATTGACTTATCTAGAGATAAAATTAGGTAACATCACAAATGACTTAAGCCGAATGCCAAAGCTAAAATAATTTACCAGAATTTGAATTTTAAAATCAAATTTACAAAAATTTATTTGATTCGAAATAGAGGAAATTATCGAGACTTCCCAAAGGAATAAGTTTTAACTAGTGAAAAATTGATATCACGGTAATATTGGCAAACTTGAGAAACATGGAAAATAGCGTAAAAGCATTTTAGCCTGGGAAAACCAGGAAACCCATCCATATTCCCTAAATCTAAAATGGAATCGATATAGAGTTATACATCAGCCGGCATATGCGGTTATTCTCTACAGTATCGCGTTTAGTTCCGTTCATTTACCACAATTACATAACTTATGCTCCAGCATATATTTCTGTCTGATAATGCTTCTGGCTTCTAATTAACTTTCAGGCCTTTTAAACGCTAACTACCACGATACTACGTAAACAACTTTTCCAACCTTGTTTAGACGTTCATATATGTATTGCTTGCATAAAATTGGTATATTTTAGAACGCCCCTCCGGATAGTCGAACCTGGATAATTGTGATCTCACGGTACCGTCCCACGTATCCCACTAATAGAGGCTTCTTACTTACCCAGGTGCCACTTATTCAGGTTCGACTGTATATTCTTTATGGGTAAGGTAGTTATTTTACTATTTCCTCAATCTTGTCTGACTGACTGCCTGGTTTATGCTCACGTCTAGCATAAGTAGGATATTCACACGAGTACCAAACATATTCTTGTGCATAATTTTATATTTAAAATACTTTTTTTTTTATATTTATATGGTAGCGAAACTAACCAACCGACGAAACATCAAAGCTAAACTAAACTATGTAAAGCACAATCAAGTTCGGGAGTTAAAGAAGAAGGGCGAACCTGGGCACTCGCACCATATACAAATATGGTTAGTTGAATGGAAAAGTTCATATTATTTGGGTCCTTTCCTTCAACAAGTTCAAGTTGAGCTGTTATTTTTGAAACAGCATAAAGTAGCAACAGTTTATTATAGCTCATTTCATATATGCAAGGGAAATTTTCCATAACTTAACATATGTATTATGATTAGGTTATGGATTTCGTTCTATATCATATCACCCGAACAGGCCACACTTGAGAAAATTTCTATATGTTCCCGGGGATAATGTACACGATGAAATCGTATGGCATTTTCCTGACATATCAGCGTATCTATAGGTGGGCTTGTTAAACAGTAATACGCTTTTCAATTATTCTCTTGTATTTTATAATTTCTTTTCGTGAAAATTTTTACAAAAAAAAAATGATAAAATACCAGAAATAATAAAAGAAAGATAAGAAAAGCTACTATTGCTAAAGGCCAATCATCAAATACCCTTTATGATGACAGACAAAATGTTTGTTTAAAAAAAAATCCATTTGTATAGGAGAGGGGAAAGGAGTGGTCCGATTGGATTTTGAGGTATGGAATGGTTATGTAAAATTATGTTCTTACCTTTATAAGTTTTTCAATACGATTCCCCGTTTTCGAGAAAATAGAAAAAAAGTATTCAATTTGTATAGGGGTTGGTAGAAAAGTAGTCCAACTGGATTTTGATGTAAAGATAAGTTATGTAAAATGAAATTCTAAACACACTTCATTTTTATAAACTTTCCAATAAAATGCACAGTTTTCAGGACAATCGCAAAAAACTGTTTCATTTGTGGGGGATAGGGGGGAAGCAGTGGTCCGATTGGATTATGATGGACAGACAGACGGGCGCACATGCTGAAATCAAAAAAATATACTACACCAGGGTGTTAGGGATGACACCCTGGTGTAGTTTATTTTTTGATTTCAGCATTTGCTGTGTCCGATGATTGGTTCGAAACGTAATAACCATACAATCATAAGTGTGAACGTTCCACGTGAAAAGATCCTGCGAATGTGAATATAGACATAATTATACAAATTACAGCGGAGATCATATTTTTCAACAAAGCAAAGCACAATGTTTGGCCGGGAAAGCCGGAACGCCCCCAGAAAATTTAGATTTAGAAATAGAGTAAATAAAATTGTGAATAAACCATAAAAACTACTGATTTTTTTAAAAGCTTTTATTTAGCTCGCTATCTTGTTTGTTTGTCTGTTTGTCAGATCAAATCTTGCAACCCAATTTTGACCCACTTCCACTTGTCCGATTGACTTGAAATTTTGCACACTTATATAAGTCCGATGACAATACAATATTTTCACTACTTCGTCCTTATAAGGATAACGGAAGGTCCTGTAAGGATAACGTGATTATCCTTTTCTCCAAATTTTCCGGAAAAAAATCTATCCTGGGGGTTTTTGGCGTCGCTGAATCCGAATCTGTCATTAAAAAGTCAGTAAGGATAACGGAAGGTCCTGTAAGGATAACGTGATTATCCTTTTCTCCAAATTTTCCGGAAAAAAAATCTATCCTGGGGGTTTTTGGGGTCGCTGAATCCGAATCTGTCATTAAAAAGTCTGTAAGTATAACGGAAGGTCCTGTAAGGATAACGTGATTATCCTTTTCTCCAAATTTTCCGGAAAAAAATCTATTCTGGGGGTTTTTGGGGTCGCTGAATCCGAATCTGTCATTAAAAAGGCTGTAAGGATAACGGAAGGTCCTGTAAGGATAACGTGATTATCCTTTTCTCCAAATTTTCCGGAAAAAAATCTATTCTGGGGTTTTTGGGGTCGCTGAATCCGAATCTGTCATCAAAAACTCTGTAAGGATAACGGAAGGTCCTGTAAGGATAACGTGATTATCCTTTTCTCCAAATTTTCCGGCAAAAAATCTATCCTGGGGGTTTTTGGGGTCGCTGAATCCGAATCTGTCATTAAAAAGTCTGTAAGGATAACGGAAGGTCCTGTAAGGATAACGTGATTATCCTTTTCTCCAAATTTTCCGGAAAAAAAATCTATTCTGGGGTTTTTGGGATCGCTGAATCCGAATCTGTCATTAAAAAGTCTGTAAGGATAACGGAATGTCCTGTAAGGATAACGTGATTATCCTTTTTCTCAATTGTTCCGGGAAAAAATATATTCTGCGGGTTTTGGGGTTCGCTGAATACGATTCTCAAGTTAAAAAGCCTGTAAGGACATCTCAAATGTAAAGCTATATATTCGAAGACTAAAAAGAACAAAATAAAAAAAAATAAAAAAAATTTTTTTAAAAAAAGCTTTTATTAAAAAAAATGCACTAAAAAGAAAAAAATAATTTTCTGGACGCTGTGTATCACAAATATAAAAGCTTTTAAAAAGCGAGATAAAGCATAAAACAATAAAATAAACATTTATCTCGCTTTTTAAAAGCTTTTATATTTGTGATACACAGCGTCCAGAAAATTATTTTTTTCTTTTTAGTGCATTTTTTTTAATAAAAGCTTTTTTTAAAAAAAATTTTTTTATTTTTTTTCCTTTAATTTTTGGGTTCCATCTAGATATTTTAATTTTATTGGTATCACTGTGATATATATTCCTGTATACTTTATTCCATATCATATACTATGCATAAATAGCATAAAATATCTATACATGTACATTTATATTAAGTTTTATATCGTTGTTCCGTAGCAGACGACTGAAGCAGAAGATTTCCGACGAATTAATTTGCATGAAGCAATAAATTTGGTTTAAGGAGATGGAACGGTAATTGCTCTTAAATTTGGGAAATTTCTTGTTGAAGTTGAAGCAAAGATGCCTTCACAATTCTCATCTTTATCCTTATCTATCTTGAGGGCGACTTATTTAGAACTTTACTGTGCATCTTAGCGGAGAATTTAATTAGAAAGTCAAAAGAATGTCTTTTTTATCTAGCTCCATACACTTCAACATCAGTTTGATATTTTTTTTATGGACACAATGAAATCTGTTACCCTCAACCTATCTAAAATATGGCATTCATCCAATAAAAGTGAATCTGAAAGTAAAATAAATATCTCAATGTTAGTGGGAGTCGCAAAACTGTAAGGCCAAAAAAAAAACAGGTAACTTTTTTTTCCCTAAATATCATACGAAGTTTTAATACCACATGAGCGTGTTTATGATTTTCATTGCGCAAAATAACAGACTAACACAAGAAAAAAATGTTTTCTTAATCTCCAAATCAAAAAAAAAATGGATTTTGTTAAATTTACATGAAAACATAAACAGAATTCTTTAAGAGTTTAAGTTAGAAGAGGAATTAAAACCTCATTTGTAATCATTTATAAGTGGGCGGAAGCTTTTAAGGACATTTCAATTTAATTTGAATTTTAAACCGTTTAAAACTCTTATAATTTAATACAGCAGGGAACTGGGAGAGGAATATTTCCTTAATTTGTTGTCATACGCATTACAGTAATTTCAGCCTTATCTCGTGTTACGCTAAAATTAAATATAAATTATTTGTTTAACCTTTAAACTTAAGATATAGATTGTTTTGAATTTTAGTCAAAATTTCAAAATTGTTTTCCACATCAACGGATATTAAATTCCACAAAAACTTACAAAACCAGAATTTGTATAAATACTATAAGAGTAGTTCGATTTTAAATCGAGTGTGATTAAACATCTTTGATTTAATTAAGAAATTTTGGTGAAAATCGCGGTTTGACTCTTTTTTAAAACTAATTTAATTCCAATATTATATTGCTTATAGCCACTTTTTGCAACAGTTTTTCACACAAAAGTGAAAATATCAAATTTTGCATGATGCGTTTCATGAACAACAACTGATCAAGAAATTTTTCTAGTTGCAAAGAAAAAGTCAGCCATGAGAGGATTAAAGTTTAAATAGTTTTCATATTCTGCAAATAGGTGTTCTATTTTTCCAAAGAACAATTTCATTTTGGCCATTTTATCCAGGTGCCCGAGAAGTCTGAATTGCGTCCTAACATTCGATGGTTGAACACTTTGAGCAAAAAATTTCACTTAATCCTTAAATTTAAAAAAAAAGACATAACAAAAGCTATTATTGCCAATCTGGCAATTATTGAAACCCCGTATGGTGATATTCGTATCAAACTTCGAATAGTTGTATCAAAATTCCACTTTGAAGTCAAACTTTCCAATAAGATTTTTTTTAAACTTGTTCCAATTGGATTTTGATGTATGGAACTTTAATGTAGAATTATATCCTAAATAACTTTTGTTCTTGGACTTCTTTGATAAGATGCACCGTTTTTGAGATATTCGCAAAAATCTCGTTTTCGTCCGTATGGGGGGTGCCCCCCTAATGGTCCATTTTTGCCCATTAGCGAACTTAGCCTCGGATCTTACGAAAAACGGATCTGTGCAAAATTTCAAGTCTCTAGCTCAATCCGTGCGCCCGCAATCCGCGCCACAGACAGACAGACGGACAGACGGACGGACATGCAAAATTCAATTTTTTTATCATTCTAAACACACTCGTGTAATTCATTTTTGTGTGTGATAACGGGATCTTGTCGTTACAAACGGCAAGGCAAATCTAATATACCCTTTGGTTGCACCATACGGGTATAAAAATCGAGAGATTTAAATTCTTGCACCAAATTTGAGGAAAAAAGGTAAGAAAAAAATCACCTGCGACAAATTTTTAAATAAACTTTCCTGCATTTTTTAATAAACCTTCGGGAAAAGCTATCCTGCATTTTTTCCAAAAATGGTTGTTACGTTTCTTTAACGATTCTCAAGGTATTTGAAAAAATATCAGTTTTTACATATTTTTTCCCGAAACAAAATATTGCAGAGGAAAATATTGTATTGATCACAAATGATATTTTCTTATAGTAATAACGATGTAGCGAATAGTGCGAATTATGATTTGCAAGTTTTAATATCGCAAAAGTTTATCTCCCCGCATTCAAACATAAAGATAGTGAATTTAGAAAAATATGTTTTGTCTTTTCTCCAACAAGAAATTTTGGTCCGTGACAACAGTGTATCTTTCTTATTTTATGAAAAATATATGATCGCTGTATGAAAAAAAAATTAATCTTTATTTTTTTTTTAAAAATAGTCCTGGGCTGGAATCATGTATGTCGACGCGTCTCTGTCTTTCGACTTCGACGCAACTTTTGACTATCAGCAGCTTCAAATTTCATGGAATAACAGTTCAGAATCACGTTTCGATTCATAGTGACGATTCCGCGAAATTTTAAGCTGCAGATATGGCGAAGTCAAGAGTCTAAAGCTGCGTCGGAGTCGAAAGACAGAGACGGGTCGGAATACATGATTGGTGCCCTGAATAATATCGCATTTATATTCCGGTAAGAGAGAAAAATTTAACAAAACAAAATACTTTCCGACAATAAATCTGAGGACTATTTGCTCGAAAAGATTTTCCTGTTAAAAAATGCTGGTAAAGAAAATGCGGAAAGAAAACCCTTTCAATAATAGAAGGATGCAACAATTGCACTTGAGAGGTTCTTACATTCTATAAATCCTCCAATTATTTCCAAGTGTTACTAAGTAGACTTCGGATTGCTATATAATTATAGCAATCCGCTTTAGAAATGTCAATCTTTTGTGTTAAAAGAGGTCATTATTAAAATAAATTTTAATTCGTAGGAACAAACTTTATGCAGTTTATGAGGATACAAAAATATGAATAGATTATTTCCATCAACTTATTTGAATGTTTGCTTTTTTATTGCTTAAATTTTTAATTGCTTTAATATAAATACTCATAACAGTATATTAGCGGTCGGCAGAATCTGACGATTTACCATTTCAGATATGCATATTACACATACATATTTATAATTATAAAATATATTATAGCTCGTATGGCCACAAAATTCCTACTTCTGTATATGAACTTTCAGAATTATGCTCAAAGACACACTTTAACTTTATTTATAATGCAATTCGCAGTTGCTTAACAGTAACACAAGTGGCAATGGCTGTGCGGGTGGTACACAGGAGAAAACTGCCCTGGAATGAAGGGAAAAATACTGTGAAAGAGGCTATGTTTGCATGGATGTAAGACAGCAGTGACAGTACGAGTTTGGATACAGTTGAATTTTAGTGTTTCGAATAAACAACTTTAGCTGCAAACTTAACGGCTCCGGCGACAAGGAAACTTTCGTGTGAATATGATGAAACTTTAACTTAGCATAAACTCAAGAAAATCCTTCCCCGCACCCCCAACTAAAAACAAGTTTACTTACTTAGCATTCAGGATTTACTAACTACAAAGTTAGACACTCGTAGAAAACTTTGGCGCGGCTAACGGTTCGAAGGTACGGGTTTTGAATTGAAATTAAAATTCGAGTACAGTGCATCATTACATAATTTGTAAAGGAAACGATAATCACATGAATAAAAAATGGTTTCGCCTAAAACTTGATCCTTGCAAAAAGTCAAAGTTAAATCTGCTATGAATAAAATTAGGCAAGCAGGTGACATAGATATAAAAAGCACTTTTAGAATCTCAAATTTAGTCTTTGAAGACTATTCGTGAATAAAACGCAAACAGTGGAATGTTCTGTATTATTTTAATTTAGTGGTTTTTAAATGTTTATTATTTGTAAAACATTTTTACAAACAATATAAAACTTAATGATAAAAAAATCTGCATGAAAAAAATTCCCTTTGACAATTACCGTTAGAAAGAGCTAGAATTAATAAAATGTTTGCAGTAAAAATAGATGGTATAAGAAAAAGAAAAAAAATGTGATTCAATTTAATTTTGACATATGGAATAGTTATGTAAATTCTACTCCCTTGTCTCGTATATTTTTACTTTCTTATACGGAGTGTCAGCCTGACACCTCTGTTCCGCAGGGTCAGGAAAAAGAAGCCAATCGGGTAACCCGAGCGATGAAAAAGAAACGAGAGTCGTAACGTGAATCCGTACCGAGGCGCATGTAAAAGACAAACCGTGTACTGAAATCGAGAATTAAACCAGAGTAATAAATTCAACTGCTTTCGTTTAATATAAACCCTCACCCAAACGTCCTGAACATCCTGTGACAGGAGTATAATAAAATATTGTACTCATGAAAAACTTTAACTCTTAATTTTGCATGCAAAACATTTCCTGAGCACTCCTGAGTCGATTGGAGTGTCATTTCATTACAAAAATGTCTTTCTGTTTGTCTTTCTGTTTCTCAAAAAATGTCTTTCTGTTTCTCAAAAACTATTGGAGCTAGAGCCGTGAAATTTTACAAAGACGTTTAATCCTCAAATAGGATGATCCTATAAACATTTGGTGGAGCTTCGTTAACCGGCAGTAACCTAAATGGCTTCTTTTTTTAAAACAAAAATTCCGTTTTTCGCAATTTACTCCAAAACAACGCGGTTTTCAGTAGCCTTATGCTGCGTTTACACGAATGACAAATTTGTCATTTTTTTTGTCATAAATTATCATCATCGTGTAAATAGTATTATTTTTGTCATTATTTCTGTCAGAAAAATGACAATCTCTCATAAAATAATTAACTTCTCCATTCTATGTCTGTCATTCGTGTAAACCCAGCATTATGTATGACACAACTTGAAGACATTTTTGTCTTTTACTAGAATTGCATACCTCAAGACGTTAGTTTTTTGTAATTATCTCGAAAAAACTCGTGTTTTTGGTGGTTCAATGTAGGAAATGAATTAAATAAAATAATGTTTGCCACAATTTTGTCTTTCACAATTATCCGCTATATTTTACCGTTATTGAGATATTCTCATTAAAATAAAAAAAGAGGCAAAAAAAATATCAAAAAAAAATATTTTAGCAAATTGCTAGCAAACTAACGGTTTTTCGAAAAAAATAGGTAAAAGAAAGTTAAAGATATTAAAATTCTCTACATTTTTACCATTTACCGTAACTCGATATCTTTTACCGTTATCGAGATATTTGAGCATTTGTAAAATAAAAATTTAAATTTTTACATTAACTAATATTATATTCGTCGGATTATTTAAATCATTGAGTTCTGTAAATTGTCCAGAAACGTAGATTTTGTATAAGAAAGTCATGTGCTGTTCACATAAGATATTTTTTATTTCACGATAAAATTGTGACACGAAGCGACAATTAGTCCAATAATTATCCGAGTTCCACGGCTTAGGGGTTTTTTTTAGAAATTTTTATTTGTGCTAAAATATTTTCTTTGAAACTAGGAAGTAATATCTTCCATTCTACCGACGAAAAATCATCAGACTGTGGAAAAATTTCTTTAATGAGAAGATAAAGATATTTATTTAGTCTGAAGATACAAATTTCTCTCAGTGTATCTTAAAAGGCAACTGTCAATATTAAAATTTCTGAGGAAATCCCACAATTTCATCATTTTTTATGCGCAGATTCCATGTTAAGGTCCATATTAAGAGTTGTATCTCAATTTTGTGTTTGCAATCAGCCAAAATATGAAATTTTTCGGCCCTTTGGTGTCATTCAAAAAGACCCATCCATTCAGTTTTTATGGTGTTTTAAAATCGAGTGGTCCATATTCGGGGACCATACCTTAAATGTTCCCAGTATGAAATTTTACACTTTCTTTTCTATTTTTAAGAACTTGGTCATTACAAATTCTCCACTCGGAATAGAAGTGACTTGCATCCGTTTTAATATTGATTTAAAACAATACACATACACTGAATATTTTCTTGAAAATTCAATTTGCAAGTTGCAAAAGAATTGCAACTTGAAAACAGCATTAATTTTTAAATTGCAATACAAATGCTCAATAGAACCATTTTCTTTTACAGTGAACTTTCTCTGTAGTTTATGCTTGTTTAATATGAGCTTTATCTATCTGGTATTAAATGCACATGGGAATTTTATCAAATTTAAATTCAAATCTATCTAAATTCTGTTATATTCTCATGATAGACTTTTTCCACCTCCCACAAAAAAACTTTTTAAACTATTTGCTTACGTAAAAGTTGATACCGGAAAAATATTTACCATCAACGAGACATAACTCAAAGAATATGCTACAAAACGGCCTTTGTTTAGAAAGAAAAACTCTAAAAACTCCAATTTCCATTTCACTAAAATTTAAAAAAAAATCATTTCACTCTTTAAAAATCCCACAAAATTGTGAAATTTAATTTACTTTCCTGCGTTTATAACATTGGATGAAATTAAAAAATTATACGACAAGCAAAAAAAAACACAATTAACTTTTTATGTCGTTGAAATTCAAAGATAATAATTTCCGAGATAACATTATGAAGCCATTAGGACTAAAAAAAATGCCTTTTCCGTCGTTTTTTTGCGTCTTTTTGAAAACCGATTTAAACATGGAAGCTTATCTAAATAAAAGCTCTTTCATTAATACTAGAACTCAGAAAATTTTTATAATGAAAGGCAAGGAAAAATATTATTTAACAGAAAAAAAGATAAGAATATAATTTTCATGCAAATTTTTTAATTAAATGAGAGCAGCGTGCAAACAAATCTTTTCTTAACCCTTCACATTGAGGCTTTTTCACATCTCTGATTTTTTTTTCTCTGTGGTCAAACGAATTACGTTAGTCCTTAATTTGGAAAATGAAAGGATTTAACTTCGGTTTAGTGATTATTATTTTTAGTAATTATGTAGAAGGAAAAAAAACTTTTAAGCAGGCATAAAAAGGGCACAAATCCTCAGATAGAAGTGCACTGGTTCAATGTTTTAAACTGTGAAGAAATAAAATGAAATTAGATAAATGTGTGTACTTTACAATTAAATTCAATATCTCTCAATTAGCATTAATAGTGGCATAAATAATTTGGTAGTACCATTTTAGTAAGTTGTTTCATTATTTTATTTTTAAAAGTTTTCGCTGTTTTGTGTATTTCCATCATGGCAATTCACACATAAATACATATACAAGAATCATTGTTTCATTTGGTTTGTGCGGGATTGAAAATTTATAAATTTGTGCTACAATTTACTTAATGTAAATCATAAGCACTAAAATAATTATTTATGTTGAGCAGGGCGAATGAAGATTTACGACAAGTAATTAATTCAGTTTAATTATGTGAGGTGTTAATCCCCACCATTCGCTGATGAATTGTTCTAGCGATTATCGCCTCCTGCATCTGAGCCTTGGTTAGTCGTATAATATTGTCACTTTGTAACCATACACCTACTGATATTTATACAATTTTAGTATAATAAAATATAAAACAGGTACCGAACAGGTACATGAGATTCACAAAACCAGCAAACATGGCTAAATCCTTTAAAAAGCGCGACCATGAATAATTTCCCTTCCTGTTGGGGGTAAATACGATGAATTGAATTGATGTGCAATGTGGCAATGTGGTTACGAAAATATAACTATTACTATCATTTTATATATACGTCAATGCATATAAATCAGGAGTAGAATACCAACACACATAGGAGATACTACCGAGTAGTTGAAAGAGATAGTCGAATTAACCACTATTTCAGATTTATCTATTTGTAAGCTGGTACACCTGATGATATCCAAATGTGACACTGACAACTCGAGAACGCCATGGCGACCGAATCGTGCAGCTTATATTGACTAAGATAAATTAATGAACAATTGATTTAAATCGCTTTAAGTTTAATTCTATACCATCTCAAACAGTTGAGGATAAAAATAATACCGAAAGCAGTTAACCTCAAGGAAAATAATGCCATCTGATTTTATCACAACGAATAATTGAGTTTGAAAAATGTTTAAATAACAAGAATCGTTGCTCAAAAAAGCAAATTTCCTTTTTATGCGTTTCATTTTTCAAGGAAAATTTCGAAAGACGATCTATATTACATAGGCAATTACAAGGAGTCATTTTTCCTGCTGTACTGTGAGAAGGAATCACATTCTGGTACTATAAAATTGGCGTACAACATTTCGGGGGCACCTCACTATATTTTTTGTCCAAAGAAAATTTCTTCTCAAAGATCTCTAATTTTTTAGAGATTGAGATAGAGACTTGAAATTCGATTCTCGTAAATATTAAGGCTGATTCTTTGGACGGGCAAAATCTGCCCATTCCTTCCTCCTTCCTCCTTCCTCCTTCCTCCTTCCTCCTTCCTCCTTCCTCCTTCCTCCTTCCTCCTTCCTCCTTCCTCCTTCCTCCTTCCTCCTTCCTCCTTCCTCCTTCCTCCTTCCTCCTTCCTCCTTCCTCCTTCCTCCTTCCTCCTTCCTCCTTCCTCCTTCCTCCTTCCTCCTTCCTCCTTCCTCCTTCCTCCTTCCTCCTTCCTCCTTCCTCCTTCCTCCTTCCTCCTTCCTCCTTCCTCCTTCCTCCTTCCTCCTTCCTCCTTCCTCCTTCCTCCTTCCTCCTTCCTCCTTCCTCCTTCCTCCTTCCTCCTTCCTCCTTCCTCCTTCCTCCTTCCTCCTTCCTCCTTCCTCCTTCCTCCTTCCTCCTTCCTCCTTCCTCCTTCCTCCTTCCTCCTTCCTCCTTCCTCCTTCCTCCTTCCTCCTTCCTCCTTCCTCCTTCCTCCTTCCTCCTTCCTCCTTCCTCCTTCCTCCTTCCTCCTTCCTCCTTCCTCCTTCCTCCTTCCTCCTTCCTCCTTCCTCCTTCCTCCTTCCTCCTTCCTCCTTCCTCCTTCCTCCTTCCTCCTTCCTCCTTCCTCCTTCCTCCTTCCTCCTTCCTCCTTCCTCCTTCCTCCTTCCTCCTTCCTCCTTCCTCCTTCCTCCTTCCTCCTTCCTCCTTCCTCCTTCCTCCTTCCTCCTTCCTCCTTCCTCCTTCCTCCTTCCTCCTTCCTCCTTCCTCCTTCCTCCTTCCTCCTTCCTCCTTCCTCCTTCCTCTTCCTCTTTCCTCCTTCCCCTGGACTAAAAGAAAATCCATGTAAATATTATTTTTTTCTCATTTCTCTTTAATTTTTTCTCATTAAATTTAACTTGTAAATTTAATTGCACTTTACGATAATGATTACAAGAAATTGGAAACTCTGTCTACCTCTATTTTCTCCTAATTGTCTCAACCAGCACATCTAATACTTGACAATCTACTAACGATACTTCAAGATAATAAGTTCTTGAAATTCAGTGTTATTACAAAAGTTTTAATTTTGATTTTCTGATACTTCGTTAAACGTAAGATGGCTGTAAATCATTTACGAAAATTTCTATCTAAAAACCCCATCACATAAAGAGGAAACTTTCATCTCATTATTTATTTTGTTCATATGAAAACTTCGACCGACTGGAGTATAGAGCGACTATCAGATTTACGGGAGAATAATTTCTAAGTCAATGACTCAATTTTACAACAATAAAAAGAGAACTTTAAACATTTTTCTTAAATGGCAACTTGACATCTAAACAAATAGCTTACAACGTATGTCTGTGTATGTGTATAAAGGATGTTTACTTTTACTTACCGTCCTATTCGTATGTATATTTTTATACGTTATTCGATAAGTTTTTGAGAACCATCGCATACCGTAAAATGGGGCGAGACCGATCTCCTGGGGCGAGACCGATCACTTGGGGCGAGACCGATCAGCAGAAGTTTAATGACAAAATTAAAGCGAGATCAAAATTTTATTCGGTATTAAATTTGATGCTAGGCAAATACGGAACAACGACATATTGAGAAACGCTGGAGTGTAGTTTTTGTTGCCACAAAACTGTAAATTTTTACTGTTTCGTCCATTTCTATTCATTGCAATTTTAGTACAATTTTGAAATGTCTAACTTAAACAGTATCTACCAGTGAATCCGTGAAGTATTATTGTACAGTCGTTTTTAAGAAAGAAAGAGGATTCTCTAGAGAGGTGATATTTATTTATTTTAATAATTTTATGAGGACTGAAATGTTAATTTTAAAGAAAAATATCAAATTCTTCTAAAACGTGGGGTGAGTCCGATCATGGTTCGAAATTATATAAGGCAAACTGGAACCTCCGGAAAAGAAAATTACAATAAAACTTACCTTGAGAATGCTGTTCGCGAGGTAAGGGCAGGAAAATTAAGCTTGAGGAAGGCATCAGAAAAATATGCAGTACCCTACACAACCATCCATGATAAAATTAATGGAAAATATAAAAAAAAATCAGGAGGACAAACGGCGTTATCAATAACAGAGGAAAATCAGTTAAAGGAAGGATTGTTAACGTGTGCACAATGGGGTTTTCCGTTATGTAAATTAGAAATCAGGAATATTGTACAAAGTTATTTAAATAGGAAAGGAAAAATGGTGAATTGTTTCAAAGAGAACAGACCTGGTGTGGATTTTATCCAATCTTTTTTAAAACGCCATTCAGAGCTTTCTGTCCGGATGTCTGAAAACGTGAAAAGATCACGGGCCGCCGTCTCTCAAGAAATCTTAATGGATTATTTCAAAAATTTGGCCGTGGTTTTAGAAAATGTCCCTTCATCTAATATTATAAATTATGATGAAACAAATTTTACAGATGATCCAGGACAAAAAAACGTTATTGTTCAACGCGGTATTAAGCACGTGGAATACATTCGGGACACGTCAAAAACTAGCATCAGCGTTATGATTGCAGCAGCAGCAGATGGAAAGGTTCTACCACCTTATACTGTGTATAAAGCCAAGCATATTTATCCCACATGGCTTGAAGGTGGAATACAGGGCGCAGCGTACAATCGCAATCAAAGTGGCTGGTTCGATTTAAATACATTTGAAGATTGGTTCCAACGAATATTAATACCATACATAAGAAATTTAAGTGGAAAAAAGGTTTTAATTGGGGATAATTTATCTAGTCACATCTCGATTAACGTAATAAAGCTCTGCCAAGAACATAACGTGTCTTTTGTCCTTCTTCCTCCAAATTCGACACACCTGTGCCAACCTCTAGACGTTGCATATTTCCGCCCACTAAAAAGAGCATGGAGAAATGTTTTAGATGAATGGAAAATAAACAATCGTGGAGTTTTACCCAAATCATCATTTCCGCGCTTATTAAAGCAAGCATTTGATGACATCGATAAAAGATCATCAACCAATATTATTTCGGGATTTAAAAAATGTGGCATTTTTCCATTTGATCCACAAAAAGTGACTTCTCAAATACCTGAACCTCAAAATAACGATACAACAAGCTGGACCGATGCCTTTTCTCTCCATTTGAAAGAGGCAAGAATTGGTAAACACCCGCCTGCAACATCCCGGACTAGGGGAAAACGCATAAATTTGCTTCCAGGAAAAGCAATAATTCCGGACGACATTCCGTCTTCATAAGTTTTTCCATCTTTAATAAATAAAAGTTTTGTGCAATTTATGTCGTTGTTTTATTCCTTTATATGAAACCCAACATATGATCGGTCTCGCCCCATATACTGGGGCGAGTCCGATCAATTTTATTTTGTCCATAAAATATTAACCGCTAGTCTGGTCAATTTCTAATTTTTTGAACATATATATTTAAAAAAGATGTAACTTCACTGATTTTTTCAGATTTTTCAAAATCATTTTAAAACATGATATTACAATTAAATCATTATTTTTGATCGGTCTCGCCCCATTCTACGGTACCGGCCAAACGGCAGTCAGCTTGAAGTGGTAAGTTGAGGCTAAGAAACTCACTTAAGAGAAAATCATTCACTTCTTATCTGATTAAGTGGCTCTTACCTCACATAGAAATTCGGTATTTTTTCCGAAATATAGAAGGCGAATTCGTTGCGATCAAAATGGGTTATTCAAGACAGGAAATAAATCTTCTATCAATGAAGTCTCATCCCTTGAATACTAAAAAAGGGTGAGACGCTTATCGGGGACAGTTTATCGAGTGTATACGAAACTGGTTCATTTCAACAATAAACACATTCAGGCTGCTCATCCCATAAAATCGAAATATATTATAGTGACTTGTGTATATGCATAGAACCCAAATCAAAAGAAAGATGAGTCCTTTTTCGTAAAGGTCAATCCGATGACCGTTAAAAATAAACGATTGAATGTTAAAAATATAAATATATACTAAATTTTTTTCTCTTATGAAATACTTGTAAATGTTCTATCATTTATGTCACAAATTTTATTATATAATAGTGTAATTGAGACGTTAAAAGCTAGAGTGGACCAACCCACATGTCGAAATCGTGAATTTTTTTGTGTTTGAATCACTATTGCGAGTGAGTTTTTAGACAAAAATGTTTGGATGCACCAAAAAACGTTTCAACATTGAGTAATAAAGTCCACAGATTTTTTTTTCCAAAAATTTTCAGTCAATAATAGTACAGAGTGGAAAAGCTTCAAAAACTCGATTATGTGGGTTGGTCCACTCTAGCTTTTAACGCCTCAATTTCTCTTCAAAAGTTAATGACATTAAAATGAGTACATTTTTCCTTTTTTTCCGCGGAATGTTTCCACAAACAGGGCAATAAACCATTTTTTGTGCATCCTGGAATTTTCCTAGTGACAAAAGAGAAGATACCCCAAAATTAAAAACTATATTCCATTCCATATTAGCGGCAAAAAAAATTTTACTGGATAAAACGTACAAAATAGAATCTAACGTCCTGTGGGCAATAAAATCGTTTTTCCACAAAACCACATTTAATTTCTTTATTTCCTAGCGAAGAAAAATTGGAAAAATAATTGACTTGGCGGCATTCCATTGGATTTCGCTAAACTGAAGAGCATGGAAAAGGCGTAAACATTTTATTGTCTAAAAGAGCCTGGAAAAAATTTATTGCGAAAACTAATTTAAAATAGTCTGTGTACTATTGTACCTATGAAATGAAATTTTAGATATAATAAATAATCGTGTTGTTGAGTAAATTCCTGTCAAAGGTAAATTTTGTTATTTTATTTTCAATATTTAAACCTGAACCCATATAATTAATCGCTAAGTCTTATATAGGTAATCTAAGTTCTAATCCCGTTAAATATATTATTCGCGCAATGGCTATAAAAACCTAATTATATATTCCAAAGTATACTGTTAACTGTCATTCCAATCGTATTTACGAATATAAGTCGCACTTAGAATAATTATATCTAATATCGAGAATTCTGTTTGAATATAGTAATAATTAGCTACTTTAATCCAATCGCCGTGTAATAATTGAAGAGGTCTTTGAAACATATTATTTGTATCAGATTACATATTAAGATACCGATCGAATACATATTAAGTAAGATGAGATTACTGGGGATTTATGTAATCAATAAAATTAGATAATATCGTGGTAATTATTATCAATGAAAACAATCGAAGAATTCATTGTAAATTAATTAAGATATATGTTGTTTATATATAATCTGAATTATCTTTTAACCGAGGTTCCACTGAATACATCAATTCTAATTTTTTATCAAGTTAAAAAATAGAAAATAAATTGGAATTTTAAGAATTTTAATGTAAAAACAATTTATTAATTATTTCTTGACGTTTTATTTTCTGGCTGATTCAGTGAAAAATTTTGTAAAAACGCTTAAAGCACATTTTAATAGAATACTTATTTGTCGCAAAAATTGAAGTAAATAATTTCAAATTTATATACAGGTTAGTTTGGGGGGTTTTCTCAACAAAATAAACTAGAAAAAAAACTGAGACTCGATTTTTAATGCTTTTTCAGGCAAACTGTAATTTAATTTTCCTTTTTACTCAAAACTCACTTGTTTCAAAAAATTGTGTTTCGCCATCTGTAACCCCCGTTGCACACTTCAACTAAGCTATGTGAGCGAGGCCAGCTATAGTTACATAGCCTAGCTGGGTTAGCTCACCTCGTTGCACACTTGAGCTAAGCTACGCGGCGATATTTTCGGTAAATATATGCATTTTTCCACTTTATCTGCAGCCATTTTTAGATATAAATTATTCAACGCGATTGAAAATATTCCGCAAAAGAATTCAATTTTCACGTTTTCCTTACACTTTTATGTCCACAAAATACTACACTTTTGCAAACACCAATTCTACACTGTATAACGCCGAAAATATTTATATGTGAGTGTCAGCGATGCCAGCGAAGTCGTTCGCGTAGTTGAGGTCTGAACTACGCAAGCGAGCTTAGCCCGCGTCGCCCATCACTACGCGATGTAGTTTCATAGTTTCGCTGAAGTGTGCGGTCGCCAATGCAAATGCTAAGGATTTTACTTTCAGCGAGAAACTTAGCTCACGTAGTTGAGCTCGCTTAGCTGAAGTGTGCCACGGGGGTAAGTCGTTGATACATGATATTTTTATCAAAATGCGATAAAGTGGTCTGAATATTTGAAAAAATACACCGACTTGTACGAAATGATTCCCAACTTCTTTTATGCCGCGGGCCCCCTTTTTCAAAATTTAGAGTTATAAAAAGATCAACTATTGTAAAAGATTATTGTAAAACTTTTTAAGAAACATACGCCGCAGTGAAATACAAGTAAAATACAAAGTGAAATACTAATTTTAAATTTTTTGAAATTGAAGTTTCTTCCATCTTACGCTTTATTAGATTTTTAATGAATCCACTACTTTTCTAATTTCATGAAAAAGGTCAAATTGCTAACGCTAACAGTTCGTAAGTTATAGGGAATAACCCTTATTTCTCAAACAACCCTTATCTTCCTAATAACCCTTATTTTTCAAATAACCCTTATTTTTCAAATAGCCCCTATTTTTCAAAAATTAAACCATTTCTCCACTATTTTTTCAAAGTAGGTAGGTGAAAAATTATGGGCCTGGTGAGCAGGGCTGTGGAGTCGGTACCTCAACCTTCGACTCCGACTCCGACTCCGGAAATTTTAGAATATCCGACTCCGACTTCGACTCCGGAAATTTTAGAATATCCGACTCCGACCCCGACTCCGACTCCCGAAAGTCTAGAACAGGGACCATCAAAGTAACTGTCGCTCCCTTTACAATCAAAATTTATAACCACTACAAATTAAAATACAGTTCAATGAAACACAACCTTCCACGGCAATCGCTTGACACGAACTGATTTAATATGAAATGCGTCATGCTAATAATGCCCCGATTCCAGCTCAAAGCACGATTCGTTTTATTGCTGCGATCCGAAGCCGCACACACAAGCATTACAGCACACAATAAAAGGTCAATTATAGTGGCTACGCTGTTAAAGCCAATCGGTGTAATGAGCCAGCCGAGCCACTAGCTGATGATGCCTGGTCTAGAAGGTCTAACTCCAACTCTGACTCCTTCGACTTCAAAAATCAGCAGATCTCTTCGAACCCCAAAACAAATATTGTTTGGTTGTAAATTTTGACTTTTGTAAAGAATTGGGACAATAAACTAGAGAGTGGCCAATGTATGTAAAATAAACTGGTTCGGGATCAAAAGTGGATTTTTTCTCTGAGACAAGTTTTCTCCGAGTCTTAAACTCTTTTGTGAAAATTGATCGACTCCGACTCCAACTCCTAAAGCAGCAATTTTGTCCTGACTCCGACTTCACAGCCCTGCTGGTAAGGCAAACATCTGATATGTGTCTTCAATACCCTCCTCGTTAACATGAATGACATGGGGCAAAAAATTAGCCGAATCGGTTGACAGGTGTAATTTTTTAATTATTCACCATTGGTTTTCGTCCAAACGACGTTTTATATTCTAATATAAGATTTGTTGTTTCTTTGGTGTTCTTTTTCAGACATATCATCTCTCGTTCAAATTGTCCGGGATTGAACCAAATTAAATATGGTCTGGTCACCCTATCTGTAATTAACTCCGAGATCATCAAATGTATTCGAATGAAAATTCGAAACTTGAAAGCAATTGTTAATAAACATTCTATTTTTAACTCTTTGGAATTAGTCATTCAATCTAAAACTAAAAAAAAATTGATAAAGTGTATAATTTGCCAAAAAGTTTAAATGGAAGTTCTGAAAAGTGCAGTGCAGTTTGTATTTTTCCCAATTTTTAAAACTGCACTACTACAAATGTGTTTTTTTACAACCTTTTTACTTTATTTTAATGTCAGTACTTTTCTGCACAATTGAATAAAACGCTGAACAAATTGAGGGCCATTAGAATAAAGAAACGGATCCGTTTATGGTTTGAAATTTCAAAACTTGCGTGCAACTAAATCGCGTTGATTGAATTAAATTGCATGCCGGGCATTCATTATTATACGTTGACCCAACAAAGAAAACGAAATGTTTTATATATATATTTCTTGTTTTTGTGATATTTTTAAGTTTACCTGTAATTTTTCATTTCCACTCCCACATTTAAAAAAAAAAGAGGTTGCGATGTTTTCCAGAATAGTGGCAAACATTTATTAAATGGTGAGAATTTCAAGTTCTTATCATAAAGCATTTTTCATCAGTGTAATCGATAAAAACGACGGAAATACGTGTATAAATGGGGGTTACTTTTTGCCAAATGACTCAAAGTTTAAAATATTTGCAAGTCATACATTCATTATGAAGTGTGACAGGTGCGAGTTATGTGTGCAAGGATTTTTTATATTAATGTACATAAAGGGGGGAAAAATTCCTTGAAATAGGAAAAAACTTTGGCTACCTACACTTTTCTATTTAGCTTTGTTTACCAATTCAAGCATAATACTACAATTATTAACTTTAATCATTTATGCATTTCAAAACTAAAATTCAACTTATGCTAATATACGAAGGGATAAGAATAATCTGTGTAATTCTTATTTTGAGCAACACGCCATATTGTAAACATTACAAGAATTCTAGTATTTACTATAATATGAGCATAATTTAAGGTCAAACTACACATATTTGGTAACAAATCAAAGAAAAGCCTTTTTAAAACGTTTTCTAGTTATTCTTGTAATGCACGAAGGAATGTTAAAACACTTTCAGAGTTTTCCTCTTGTTTCAAAATGATTTACTCTAACTTCGTATAACACAGAGATTTACAATAACTCCGAATCTGTGCAGTAAAAAAAATTACGTCCTGTAAGAACTTTGTTTGTACCCATATTTACAATGACTTTTAAAATGATAATAAACCATATATGCACATAAAAACTTAGTTATTTTCACAGTTTACAAAGATACACATCAGTTTACAGTATTTATAGACGGATATTTATTCATTACCTTACATAAAGTTTTAACGTTTGTTTATTTTCTGAATAAATGAAAAACTTTTGTAAAACTTCTAACGAAATTCTTAGCACTCAGCAGACTTTGACTTTGGACGAGCTGAGCTGAGCTGCAAAAAACATGGGGAATTTCTACAACTCCATATGTAAATCTCATCGTTATCCTATATCAAAGCGAGTAATCCTTTAATTAGCATACAAATTGGTTTTGGAAGGAAGGACCATCAAATAGCGATTTGCAAATGTACGACTAACAGCAATAGTAGTTGCTTGTATTATTATAGTTATTGTAGAAAATTATACATTCTACTTAACTGTGTGCACCCTATTATACATATATTCCTTATATGCCATATAGGGTAAAGTCCGGATAGATGCCGATGTTGCATAGGCATCGCCCATTTTGCAGAAATCTCAATTAAAACAACAAAGTTGAAATCATTTTATTATACGTTGGTAACACTCCCCCACTTACAACTGAGTGCAATGCCAGTGTTCGTCAAGTGCAGATGTGTTGCCAGATTACTGCAAAATAATATCAGGGGCCTTATTCTAGAACTCGTACCGAGTCAAATATCTACCGAGTGGTACAAAAAGCGATTCTTGAACTCGGAAACGTGCGATCTCTCTCAAATGATAGTTTCAGATTCATGTTGACCTCACTCGGTAGGCTAAATGTCACCGAGTATTTACTCGCAAGAAATCGCTAGTTTCCGAGTTCAAGAATCGCTTTTTGTAGCACGCGGTAGAGATTTGACTCGGTACGAGTTCTAGAATAAGGCCCCTGTTTTTGAAATCATCTTCGTATTAAAAATTGGTGTTGCGAGCGAACACAAAGAACTTTTGTATGGTACGTAGGTAATTATTTTTTTTGTTTTGCTATTTGGAATGATAAAGATTTGTTGACATGAATTTTTTATTTTATCTTTTTTATCAAATGTGACTTCTAAAAATAATTCCTCCGTTTTTTGAAGGTATAGTTGCCCTTAGAGCCATCCTCAGATTCACACGATGTTTTTTGCACGATTTTGAAATAAAAAGATTTTTTCCAAAATTCTATACCTGTTTTACACGGTCTGAAATTTTCGATTACTTAAAACGTTTTTTCATTTAACGCTTAAAACCTCATCTTGATAAGACAAAAATCGCGATTTCTTTCATGTCCTGTCATTTAAATGTTCCTTGAAAACAGCATTTGTTAGAATTCTTTTTATCTCTTGGGCAAAAATGGTCGGAAAATTTTATATATAAAAATATGTCAGCAAGGGTAATTTATATGGCAGTCCATGAAAAAAACAAAACTAGGATCTTATGTCTAGGGCAGGGGCCATCAAAGCAACTGTCGCTACCTTTACAATCAAAATTTTTAACCACTACAAATAAAAATACAGTTTAATGAAACACAACCTTCCACGGCAATGGGTTGACACGAACTGATTTAAAATGAAATGCGTCATGCTAATAATGCCCCGATTCCAACTCAAAGCACGATTCGTTTTATTCCTGTGATTCGAAGCCGCACACACAAGCATTACGGCACACAATAAAAGGTCGATTAGAGTGGCTACGCTGTTAAAGCCAATCTGTGTGATGAGCCAGCCGAGCCACTAGCTGATGATGCCTGTTCTAGGGTATCAATCTTATTTTTGCCCTTTTTTATAGATGAAAAAAACCAATTTAAAAAATAAAATTACAAAAGATTTTATTTAAGAGACGTCACAATGGAAACTACAACTATCCCCCATCTTTCCGGTAATAAACGCACACCTAGAAAAAAAAATGCGAAAAGAACACCTGGAACATGGTTTTATGATGGGCAACCGTCCTCCATTTTTTAAGATAAAAAATATCACTAAAAGTGGAGTTAAAAAGATGAAAAAAAAGTTCAATCGTACATTGGTTTCACTGTAAAAAGTTCATTGGTTTCACTTTAAAAATGGTTTTCACGTTTTGGTGAAACAAAAAATATTATTTCAAAATTTTTCTATTGAGAGCAACTATTCTTCCAGAGATTTTAACTCGCGGGGTATCTAACAACTATGCTTATAAAAATATTTAAAAAAACACAACGTTTGTAAATTTCTGAGTTTTGTTTCAATTATCAGGGAACTGTTCCTCAAAACTTATTTTCCAAGGCCTAAGCATGCCTTACACGCAAAACTCGTGGCATATAATGAGAAAGAGGGAGAAATTCAAATAAATTGGCACCCATCCGGACTTTACCCTATATGTACACTTAGATAGTTTAAAATTTATTCCACTGGTTCTAAGGTAATCTCGAAATGACTGATTTAAATGGATATTGGCTTCACTGAGTACGTAGTTAGCTGCCTTAACAACGTGCAAAATTGTCATTCTTCAAATGTTACATTGCGTCCGTCATTTATCCTTGCTCGAAGTAGCTATAATCCTCTTAGAATATATTGAAGTGAGGTTGTCTGCAGCCACAGTCAGGCGATTTCTACGCTCTTTTAAAAAATGGGGTTTGAAAATACTATTAAAAACCGATAGATCATAAATCGATAAGAGCTTTTAACCCCACCAAATTAATACTAAAAGAAAATGTTTGAATGTTTACTAAATTGTTTTTATCTCACTACATTTACGATATTATATCAGAACCCTGAATAATGATAGAGCATATTTACATCAAATTTGTCATCTAAAGATTACTAAGAAAATCGATCAATAATATTTATATAATATTTCCGAAGTCACATTCAAAAACATGTAAGCATGCATTTGGTACATTTTAGCTTATGGCAAAAAGCAAGTTTTTTGTAAAGCAAGATTTGAATTTATAAATTATAAATGTATTATTTAATGCATCGATACACAACCTTAAATAATGTTATTAAATGTCGATTAAATTCGTATTGGTATTTATAAAATGTGTAGCGGAAACTAGAGCGGATTCGGCAGAATTTTTTCAAAGAAATATGCTGCCAAATTCTTTTTCTGAATTGGAAAACTTTTAATTTGATAAAAAAAAACCTGAATTTTTTGGATACAAAAAATAGAAGAACTTCTTTATCAAGTGTTAAAAAAATTAACCCTTTTAAAAGTGATAGTCCTTTTGTCGAAAAGCCCCATACCATCACTGTTAAAATTATTAATTCAAAAAAAAAATCAACCTTTCTTCGTTGCAAAAGCCCAAACAAGAACTCAGGTCCTTTGCTGTTTGCCACCGAAGATATGTAGGCGGGGCCGAAAAGGGTTTGCATTATGAAAGGGTGACGTTTTTAATCAAAAAAAAATTTTTATATTGCAAAATCAGAGAAACACTCGAGATTTAACAAACATTTCGTAGTTCATAAAAAATACAATTTAGTCAATTTAACTGCCCTTAAAAATACTCGACGATCAAATCATCCAATTAAACTAATTAAACTAAAAAGTTGTTTAAAAAAAAATACAAGATTTCTTAACAAGTTTCTTTTATCCGGGAATCAAATAAGAAAAGTAAGGAAACCAAAACACTTTAATAACAAAGATTCTCAG
This sequence comes from Chrysopilus asiliformis, assembly GCA_964034945.1. Taxonomy (NCBI): domain Eukaryota; kingdom Metazoa; phylum Arthropoda; class Insecta; order Diptera; family Rhagionidae; genus Chrysopilus; species Chrysopilus asiliformis. The sequence continues at coordinate 109,066,972 of OZ035962.1, forward strand.
AAATCACTCCATCACGCGGAATATACATAATATAGAATTTGTTTTTATGATAACAAAAAATCAAAACTTTAAATCTGGTCTACTGTAAGAAGTGAAGTAAAACCTTCGTTCCATGAAAAAAAAAAAATCATTAAGGATCTTTTTCACTTTATGCAGGGGAAAAAAAACTCTCGACACACTTTTTCAACAATGCAGGGTAACTAAGCCATTTAGGCCCGTTTGCTGATACAAGTCATAACTATTTAAGTTATGCTTAGCCTTCTTAAACCATAGAAATTCTGGCACTTAACAAATTTAAGTTCGACATAAGTTGCTAAGTTTCGTTGGTGCAAACCGCTCTAAGTGCGAACGCATACGGTTCATCTCGTCGCGGCAACTTTTGGTCCTCAAAATGCCTTTCCGACGTACACGCTTCTTCACTTTTTAGTAGGAAAAACTTGTTTACAACAAGCGATCGCTCATGTGTGTGTGTGGTTCTCATATATGTGTTGTATTTCCAGCTCATTCCCTTACGAGCTAGCACCGAGGCAACATCAATTGCCAAAATAGAAACTGCCAACAATAGAAGAATAAGGACTGGTAATTTGTTATTTACCTACCTACCTGAAAAATAAAACTACCTTGTATTTCACTATTTGCATTCAATTTTTGTTTATTTGGGATATGTTTACGAGTCGGTGGCTAAGCACCGACTGACTCAATGAAATTACGCACACATACATGCTGACGTGCTACACGAGCGACTTCGTTTGTGTACGTAAAAGATGAAGTGAAGAAACACTTTTCGAGTGGCGACTTTTCCCCTCTTGCCGAACTCGTTTCTTTCCCACAATTTGGTGAAGTTGCGGCATGCTGATGACCGAAAGTTGCTCCATGTACGCCCTCACTAAGAGCGATTTTCCAATAAAGGAGGGACTATTGTTCGTGTATGTTTTTTTTTTCATTTCCAGTTCTTTGCATTACGGTAATGGTAGAATTTTGAAACAAGAAAAGTCACCCTTAAAAAATCGTGTCAAAATAAGGTTTGAAAAATCAGGAAATTGAAATTTAAAAAACGAAGAAAAATTCGACTTTCAAGCCCCTATCTTTAATCATTCTTATATCAGTAAAAAATTGCTTCATCACACCAAATGACGAAATATTTCGAAAAATAATTCGTACAAATGCTATTTAACAATCCAAAAAAAGAAGATATTGTTTGATCAAAGACGTCAAGGAGTTGGTCGGTGTCTTTAGAATAGCAAATTCGAAATGTTGAAAATTGAACTCGTTACCCTACGCACTATGAATATATGAAATACACATATATCTGAATGAATATCTTAAGATAAATGTATAATATTTAAGCTTTGTATCTACACGAGTAACATAGAATTTTGAATGAATAGTACAGAAACATATGAGTATAGTACATGGACGATACCTTGTGAAAGAAATGAAATGGCAAGCACGATAATGGGACCCTAGAGACTCAAAAATCTAAAACGTACAAGCATGGCACGAATATCGAATAACATCAGGATGTCTGTTACCTGAAATGCGATGGAATCCGTATAAAAAGGAAAGAAGTTGAAAATCTACAATCAGAGGAATTCTTCTCTACATCACCTTGATTCAAGAAGCTACTGAATTTTAAATCATTTTCACTCACCATCATAGCACTTTTCGACATTTTAAATGGCAGCCAAGAGAATCCGACACCATTAGGGGGTGAGAAAGCTTAAATCTTAATTTCAAGTTGTGTCAAGTCTGTGGTAGCAAAGAACAAATCTCAAATCTCATGAGGTTTCCCTCACATGTTTTGCTTTTTTCTCAGGCTTCCCTCACATGTTTTGCTTTTTTGACCACGTGTTACGAAATATCGAATTTATTTTCTGTCATGCTTTTTTTTCTTTGCTGTTAAAACGAATAATTGACCATTATGTATTTGCGTCTAGAACAAATGGCATACCTAGTGAAACACAATGCAAAACTATTTTGTTTCAATCATGTTTGAAGCCGTTTTTCCTAATATCTCAGAGCCGTGAAGGTACAGCTGTTTCAACAAAACAAACATTTAATTCAATTAAATGCCAAGAAATACTTGTCGCACGCAAGAACCCGATCTGTAGCCGTATAATTCTTACTTCAACTCACATAATATATTTTTCCCAACTCAACCATAGGCTGTCCAAAAAAAAATTCTGATTGGGAAAACTTCGAAAAACGAACTTTATTTTCGTGGTACAACAGAGTAGAGATCGGGTCCAATACACACGTTTCGTATTTCGAGATTAAATTGATTTTTTGCGTGACTATTTTCAATCTTCCCAGTTATTAATCACGACAGGACAGACCCATGAACCCCAACCAAACCCGGCGACAACGACTTGCTATGTGTACAAATATTATAATATCGTCAACATAAACAATGTTGAGAATACAAAATGCGGAGGATTTGCTTAGTTTGAAATAAAAAAAATAAAATACTGGTCACTTGAGATGAAAATATCAATAAAAAGGACTCTTGAGATTTGAATCAAAGTAATATCTTTGGAAGGATATCCGTAGTATTTCCGTAGTATATTTTAATCATTTACACAGGGTACTGAATTTGGGTCTTCGTGTGAATTTTAGAAAATAAATTCAATAGATAAAAACTTAATTGAAAGATACCGATCTGTAATACCTTTTTTTTTTGGTAGTACAACGGCAACTCAATCCAGGTAACGGCAACCTTCGAGTTGTAACAAATTAACTGTTAAAAACGAGTAATATTGAAACTGGTTGCGGACGTCACTCATTTGCAACCGACAAGTTGCAAATTGGTAACAAATTAACGGCTAAAAATAAGTAATATTGGAACTGGTTGCGGACGTAACTCATTTGCAACCGACAAGTTAAATTGAAGTTAAAACTTCTTATCTAAAAAACTTCATTACTTTTTTGACAGATCCGTCATTTTTTATGAAAGAAACATTTTATTAAATAAAAAGGAAAACTTACATTTTTGCACATCAGAAAATTGTCAATTAAAAAGTTTTTTTTTTTTGCAAAAACTAACTACAGTTAAGTTCAATTTCATATACCGATCTAAAATTAATATCAAAATATTGAAATTCTTTCAAACAATATTGAAATATGGACGGAAACTTTTCACTAACTACTCGTACATATAGTAAGTTTGAAAACTCAAGAAAAATAAATATTAATATAAATTTAATTCAGTGCGCGTTCATGAAACTTTCCTATTTCATTTTTCTTGAAAATATTTCATTTATTAAAATCAACTTTACTGAAATAGTAACTGAGTTCCCTATATTTTCTTTTTAATGCGGAGAAAAAATTATTTTCCCCCAAAGAGTGGCTTTTAAATGAATTAAAACTTTTATTTATGCGAGTCGAAAGTTCGTCTAAAGTTTTCTCATATTTTATTCAATTAAAAGGAGACGGAGGGGTCAGATGTTGAGCAAGAAAAAAAAATGGAAATGAAAAATTCTGAAGCCTGAGAAGATTCTGATGGAAAAACTCGAAGAAATGAACAAGAACACAATGAAAAATCTCTGGGACTTCAATGGAAAACTCATTCAAGTGTTTCGTTACCGATTCGAGATGAAGTTTTCACAAAAAGCATTTAATAAAATAACAAAATAAAGCTGATAATTGTCTGTTTCTTTGAATTGAGACGTTTCAGGATGACCTGATGGGCATAGAAGAAACTTAATGTTGAATTCAATGTCTGACAATAGCAGGTACTAGTATTATATGTTATCGTACACTAATGTAAAAAGTTTTTAAACTTCAATAATGCTTGCCAAACCTTTTACAATGCTCCGAGCCTTTCTAAACTTTTTACCTTTTTGACGACACATTAAAAAATTGTTTTGTTGTTGTGAGAATTTCAACTTTAAGACATTTCCAATTATTCAAAGATTTTTTCTTAAAAAAAACGCCCTTTTCAGTGACGAAACTTTTTTTAGTGAGAACTCAAGTTCTACCGCGGATGAAATTTTTTTAATTGCCAAGGTCAAACACATTTTTAAATTGGCCTTACCAAATTTTTTTCAGTGAAGCGTATCTCAGTGTTTTGTCTATTGTAAGTTCGGAATTTTATGCAGCGTACTTTCAAATGTTTCCAAATGTGGCCTAAAGCACCACCACAGAGACGGCTTTCTAAATATACATATGAATAGCCTTTTTAAATATAAATATAAAACTAAATATACAAGAGCAGTGAAAGAAAGTTGGTAAACTAAATATACAAGAGGAATGGACGAAACGTTTGTTCATGTTGTGAAGTCATAGATTTGAATCTTTAGAATTCATCTAAAATTTACATCTAGTAGTAATTTTGGTGTCCCCTTAGGACGGTGCCCGGTGCAGGTACCACGCCACGTACACGTACCACCCCCTCCGCAGGCGGTGATAGAGAGTCAAATATTAATTTAATTCTAGCTCCACACACTCCCCAAATGTAGGCGTATCATATTTCCGTTCAACCTGGCGGTTGTTTTTGCAAATTCAGTTTATTTATCATACGAATATATAAAAATTAGTTGGTGTCTGTCTGTCTGTCTGTTACTCTTTCACGCAAAAACGGCTGAACCGATTGCCTTGAAATTTGGCATGAGTGTTTGTGGTAGTTCTGGTTCCAACTTAGGTATACGGAAAAGTAGCGCGAGGGGTGGGGGGTAAGGGGAGGGGGTAAAGTGATTTCGAAACTTAGTTTTTGCGCTATGTTACTCTTTCGCGAGAAAACTACTGAACCGATTGGCCTGAAATTTGGCATAGATGTTCGTCGGGGGTCCAGCCCCAACATAGACCCATTAAAAAGTAGCCTGAGTGGTGGGGGGGGAGTAAGGGAAGGGGGTAAAGTCATCTTGAAACTTAGTTTTCCCTCTATTTTACTCTTTCGCGGGGAAACTACCGAGCCGATTGGCCTGAAGTTTAGCTCCAACATAGACTATCAAAAAAAAAAATTTGAAAAAACTTAACCCGGCAACGACGGGTATGCAATAGGGCGGGTCGATTTTTTTTCGACCAAAGGGTATAGCATATTCTTATTCTACACTAAATTCTAAGAAAAAATGCAAAAGAAACCATAGGTCAAAAATGAATTTTGATGTCCCCAAAATTGGATTGAAATTTCTCTTTTTAAATTATCGGGAAATGTATTTGTATTAGTTCGAATTTTTCGAAAACTATTTAACCAATCGACGTGCTGAGTACTACAAATAAAAGCTAAGGACATAATCTTTAAAATGGCGTTTATAATAATTTGATCGGAATTATAGTTTTGGGGAAATGGGGGTTTGATTAGAAAAAAAAATTTTTTTTTTGTGAGTTTTACACCAACTCAAACTCGACTTGTATGGAGCTTGGAAATCACTTTTGTTTAACTTTTTTCATTCGGATGTAGTTAGGGACCTAAAAAAAGTGACCCGTATTTTTTTGTTTGGGGTAGAAACGTTCGGTAGGCGGAGGGGGTGATTTCAAAGTCGGCGAAAAATCGACATGACAAAAACTTTAAAAATTTGTAACTTTTGAACGGCTTCACCGATTGAGATGATATTGAACATTTTGGAAAGGTAATTAAATTTCCTTTTCACAAAAAAATATTTGCTGACTCCCTCCCCCTCACCGTCATATTGCAAAATTCAATTTAGTGACAAAATTTAAAATATCTCGAGAACGACATTTTTTTTTCTTTTGAATTTTTTTCTGTAAATACCTACCATTATACCACACAAATTCGCTAAATAAATTTTGGGAGTAAATGCGTTTTTGATTTTTAAAAAAATTTCGAAAAAATCGAATACAAGAAAAATGTGTATATTTTACTGATTTTTGATTGGTTTTTATGTTTTATGTACATAATACAGGTATTCCTTGAGTTACGCGGTTAATTGATCCAGCGTAATTCGAAACCGCGTAACTGGAGACTCAGGATTAGTGCAAAACAATACATGCCTATTATCTTTTTTATATAAATTACATTCATCTATAATTACAATATTTTCGTTTTAAATAATTAATTAAATAATTAATTTTTAAACAAATTTTTCATTTTTAAACAAATTTTTCATTTTTAAATAAATTTTTAATTAATTAAACAAATTTTTCATTTTTAAATAAATTTTTAATTAATTAAATAAATTTTTAATTATTTAAATAAATTTTTAATTAATTAAATAATAAAAATTGCTCCAAAATCGTACCGCGTAACTCGAGGACTGCTACAATTTTTTCCGCGTAACTCGGGGGATACCTGTATTACAGCGGAACTCAAAAAATTTTTTTAAGTTCCGCCATACTATAACAACAGCTCAAGATTTGTCCAATTGGACAAAAAGGCTTAAACATACAAACAGCTTTTGAATTTATAACACAGAGAGAATATGAGGTAAAACAGCAACAACTTCAACGAAGGTTTAAAAGTGTCAAAACACTTCCAGGAACTCAAAATTTTCACGGAATCTTTCTCAAAGGAAATTTTTTTTCTAATGCTGATACAGTAGAATCCCGATAATTCGTATTTCAAGGGACCGACGTAAAAATACGAAGTATCGGGATATTCGAATTAGCGGGATTACGAATTATTGAGGGTAAAAAAAGAAAAAATATGAATTAACAAGGTTTTTTTTAAGCTGTGTCTTTTTTTTAAATCTATCAGCTTATTCCCATTTTTTCTGCGAAAACTTTAGCTTTTTCACGCAAAAGGTTTCCTCCAACCGGTATGTTCGCACTTCGCGCTTGATCAAACCACTTTAACAATGCTTTTTCCATTTCTGGGTACTCACAATTCTTGAAGCGCTTTGTTTTGCTTTGTGATGATAGGGACACGATTTTGTCTCTGTTCTTTAGAATTGAGGTTATGGTCGACGTAGCACCCTCAAAACGTTTTGCCACTTCGATTTGTTTTTCCCCGTTTGCCACGGCTTTAATAATCTCCTGTTTTTCTTTTACTGAAACAGATTTATAAACTTTTCTTGGAGGCATAGTTGAAACAAAACTGCCAGATGTCGACTTAACCACAAACAAAAACAAACGAATATTGCAAGAGAAAGAGTCATACGAATTAACGAGATTTTTCATCAGATAATACGAATTATAAAACGTTTTGTCGACATCGAACACAAAAATAAATACGAATTATCCAAGGGACCGAAATGCATAGACTTTATACGAATTATAGGGATTTTTTCAAGGGACCAGCAAATTCATACGAATTAGCGGGATATACGAATTATCGGGGTACGAATTATCGGGATTCTACTGTATATTTGAAAGTTTTTCTTTTAAATGAATTTCTAATTACTTTTAATCTCCAAAAACTTTTGCGTTAATACAGGTATCCCCCGAGTTACGCGGAAAAAATTGTAGCAGTCCTCGAGTTACGCGGTACGATTTTGGAGCAATTTTTATTATTTAATTAATTAAAAATTTATTTAAATAATTAAAAATTTATTTAATTAATTAAAAATTTATTTAAAAATGAAAAATTTGTTTAATTAATTAAAAATTTATTTAAAAATGAAAAATTTGTTTAAAAATGAAAAATTTGTTTAAAAATTAATTATTTAATTAATTATTTAAAACGAAAATATTGTAATTATAGATGAATGTAATTTATATAAAAAAGATAATAGGCATGTATTGTTTTGCACTAATCCTGAGTCTCCAGTTACGCGGTTTCGAATTACGCTGGATCAATTAACCGCGTAACTCAAGGAATACCTGTATTATGTACATAAAACATAAAAACCAATCAAAAATCAGTAAAATATACACATTTTTCTTGTATTCGATTTTTTCGAAATTTTTTTAAAAATCAAAAACGCATTTACTCCCAAAATTTATTTAGCGAATTTGTGTGGTATAATGGTAGGTATTTACAGAAAAAAATTCAAAAGAAAAAAAAATTTTGTTCTCGAGATATTTTAAATTTTGTCACTAAATTGAATTTTACAATATGACGGTGAGGGGGAGGGAGTCAGCAAATATTTTTTTTTGAAAAGGAAATTTAATTACCTTTCCAAAATGTTCAATATCATCTCAATCGGTGAAGCCGTTCAAAAGTTACAAATTTTTAAAGTTTTTGTCATGTCGATTTTTCGCCGACTTTGAAATCACCCCCTCCGCCTACCGAACGTTTCTACCCCAAACAAAAAAATACGGGTCACTTTTTTTAGGTCCCTAACTACATCCGAATGAAAAAAGTTAAACAAAAGTGATTTCCAAGCTCCATACAAGTCGAGTTTGAGTTGGTGTAAAACTCACAAAAAAAAAATTTTTTTTTCTAATCAAACCCCCATTTCCCCAAAACTATAATTCCGATCAAATTATTATAAACGCCATTTTAAAGATTATGTCCTTAGCTTTTATTTGTAGTACTCAGCACGTCGATTGGTTAAATAGTTTTCGAAAAATTCGAACTAATACAAATACATTTCCCGATAATTTAAAAAGAGAAATTTCAATCCAATTTTGGGGACATCAAAATTCATTTTTGACCTATGGTTTCTTTTGCATTTTTTCTTAGAATTTAGTGTAGAATAAGAATATACTATACCCTTTGGTGAAAATTTTTACCCCGAACAAATCGACCCGCCCTAGTATGCAAGCTAGTCTATCATAAAATTCCGGTTACAACAAAAAATATTTAAAACCGCACTCTAAAAACGTTTCCACTTACGGCCAATTTATTCACTAGGAGTTAAATCGCCTTAACTCCCTTAACTCACCTTTTACATGGAAAATAACACTAGCTAACTCCCTTAACTCACTAACTCGGCTTAACTCCTAGTGAATAAATTAGGGGTTAGAGTGTAAATTTACTTCATTTCATGCGTAAAATTACTTCTTTAATGAAGTGAATTTACGTCTAAAAATGTGTAAAATTGCAATTAAACATTTTTAAAAATAAATATACATCTCATAAGGGGAAGTTAGCCGGCACCAGCTAAAATAGTTCTGCGGTAGGCTTAAAATCTTAAAAAATGAATGTTCTGAACCTTTTACAGATATTTTGATGGTATTGGTCATTCTATTTACTTCAATCACTTTTTCCTTGATGGTGATTACCATCTCCCTTATTTATGTAGCAAGAATACATAATATACAGATATCATTATAGTTTCCTGTTTTTCCGCCGTTTACGTTTATTTTTTTTTTATCGAGATAAAGAAACCATGTGACATCCCTATTATACTTAAATAAATTTCATTTCTTTTGCTTTCCGCCTGTATCTAGTTTAGCATTACTTTATGTTCACGATAGTTTATGTATGAACTGAAAACCGGTAGGTATAGGGAAAAGCAATAATAAACAGTATAACAAGGACTCGTCGCCCGAAAACTATTTCACTCTTAGGCAATATTCTTTGGGCCTATATAGGTCCTAAAACTAAACTAAATGGATGAGTTTCACGCAAACCAACGATTAGGTCAACCGATAGAAAAGTTAACTCATCATAACGTTGGTCTTTAATTAGCTGTTTATATCTCTTCGTTTGACTATAAAATTGTCAACAGTGTGTCACACTATAATATTAATGAACTGAATATACTGGACGATAGGATAATGTCACAAATATCTAACTAACTTGAATAACTTACCAATGAGACATAACAGACTTGTTGTCTAAACGAAATACGAGTAAGTATCTATCAGAAATAGGCAATAGCATAAATAAGAAAATCAACACGTTCGCATCATAGACATCCTCTGCATTAAATGTCCTTCTATCTATTTGTAAGTAGAAATAAGTATATGTATCTGTTTTGTCCCCCTCTATTTACATAAGATAAACTTTGAATATGAATTGAGAATATTTCTATGGGTAATAGAGATACTTTGGAATAGATGTCTGCTTCGAGTAACAACGACGAGTATTTGCTTGAGTTTTCTTCAAAAAATAAAAGAAAAATCCTTCCTAGATATTTGTATATATAAATGCGACAGTGTTATCTATGTATTGATTTATATAACATTGACTGTAAAATTCTTAAGGATTGTTATTTGTTGGAAATTTTGTGTGTCTGATCGGCAGATAACCCTCTTTTTGTTTGCATGTTTGTATATAGTTTCACGCTTCAATGGGATATATATTATTTTGAATGCTTGTAAGCATAACATTTCGAGTGTATAATTTATAACTATATTTACTTTTTGCCTTATCCTTATTGGTTACTGTTTCATAACAATTTCTTTGCAGCTTTTGTTTCTTCCGTTGGTATTTCTTTTTTTTTTTTTTTTGTTTAAGATAGCTTTAAACCTCCGATAGAAATGTCTACTTTTTAGATGCTCGGCTCATTTAACGCACAGTGTAAATGTATTGAAATTTCATTAAAGTTACTCTGATTGAATCAAGTACACCAATTTTATCTCAAGACAAAATATTTGCTCAGTTCTTATCTTCAAAGTCAGAATTGAAGGATCTGTGTGAATAAAGTAAATGGTAAATATTGACATTTTACCTATAGAAATTGTACCACCTTACATCTATCTAGCTATTCTGTGTCTGTTTTAAGAACCCGTCTTTAATAGATGAACAAAACAAACAATTAGACATTTAAATTAAAAGTAATTTTTATGTCACTTTAATTTGTGCCGTTTCAAACTAAAAAAGTCAGCGATTTTACAACTAATTAACAAAAGAAAAGTTAAATTTATTACTTTAAATTTTTAGGGGATTTCATAAAAAATTGTTACCACATTTTTCGAATAAAAAACCATCGATTTTTGATTTTTTTTTTTTAAATGCTAACTCAAACGAAGGTTAAACTAGCTTTCAAACTAGAAACTGACCCCTAGCTGGATTTTCAGAGATTTCTAGGCCTATAAGGAAGAATATTTTAGACTCGAAAACGTCCACAATTATTTAATACTAGCTTGCATACCCGTCGTTGCCGGGTTAAGTTTTTTCAAATTCTTTTTTTTTGATGGTCTATGTTGGAGCTAAACTTCAGGCCAATCGGCTTGGTAGCTTCCCCGCGAAAGGGTAACATAGTGGAAGAGCTAAGTTTCGAGATTACTTTACCCCCTCCTCTTACTCCTCCCACGTCTCGAGCTACTTTTTAATGGGTCATTGTTGGTGCTGGATCCCCGACGAACATCTATGCCCAATTTCAGGCCAATCGGTTCAGTAGTTTCCCCGCGAAAGAGTAACATACCGCAAAAACTAAGTTTCGTAATCACTTTACCCCCTCCCCTTACTCCCCCCACCCCTCGCGCTACTTTTCCGTATGCCTATGTTGGAACCAGAACTACCACAGATACTCATGCCAAATTTCAAGTCAATCGGTTCAGCCATTTTTGCGTGAAAGAGGAACAGACAGACAGACAGACACCAACTCATTTTTATATATTAGTATGATATGATTCCTATAAATATTTGTTGTATGCCCAGGTAGATTTTCGTAGATTTGGAGATAACTTTTTTAGATCGGGAAATGTCTCGTTGGTTTAAGTGATTTTTAACCTATAAGCGGCTTGTCATAAGATAAGTCACACTAATTTAGCCTTTTCGCACTCCCTATCCCCTTCCGCCGCTACACTATCTCATGACTTTCTGTCTGGAGTTTGGTATCATCTTGACACTACTGCGGACCTCCTTCTCATAGTTTGACATATTTCTCATAGTTTCACATATATGTCATAGTTTGACATATTTTGTGAACAGCCCTTGTTCGATGAAATTAAATTTTGGAAAAATCTACATTAATTTTTACGATTAAACTTAGTTTATCGAATCTGCTGTGCCTTAGAATCCTTTTCCAGTTAAATATGTAGCGCAAGATTAGCTCTTGTACGCCAATTTTATAAAAAAAACAAACATAACAACTGTTATGAAGGAAGGAATCGTAAAAACCCTATATAAAAACTTCAAACAGGATTTAGATATACGAGAAACACAATTAAAATTAAGCGATCTAATAGACTGTGTTTACATTAGGACTCACTTTGAGGCGGCACGTCATTCGCTCCGGCCAAGTGATGGTGATGCAGTGGGGAGGGAAACCAAAAAGAGCGAACGAAGTTGAGATTCACTTAAAACTATCGGTCGCAAACCGGTTTTTAAGTCTGGTCGTTGAAACCTGTGTCTTTAGTTTTGTTGATGAAACCGGTTTAGCGAATGAAGATGAAGCGAACCGTGCGGACACGGCAGAAAAATGAGAAAAGACGTGCCGCCTCAAAATGAATCCCAATGTAAACACAGTCAATGTAAACACAGTCATATAAATCTTAAAAGTTTACCGAATTGGAATCTAATGTATGGAGAAGTTGTCTAAGATCATATTCTACGCAGGTTTAGTCATTCTATTTTTTTAAATCCTACTTCCTGGTTTTGAGAAAATTGCAAAAAACTTCTTCTCCATTGTTAAAGGGAAGTGGTCCGATTGAATTTTGATGCATGCTAGAGTTGGTTTTAAATAATTTTTCCTGGTAACTGTTTCATAATGGAATTTACATATATGTATATTAGGGCAATTCACTCTTGATCGTAGATAGTAAAATCGTAGATTGTACTGTACATCTACGATGGAAAAGTACAACGAAGCGTGAGCAGCGCTTTACTAGAGGTTGTGGGTTTTGTCGTAAATTTTTGACTCTTTTATTTATTTTCTTTTTCTAAATTGTTTAAAGCATTTTTTAACTCTTAATTTATACTAAATCATATAAATACTTTAATTTACTTGCATTTTCAATGTCCATTTTAGAGTTGGCACCAAGTTGACATGTCACAAAACATGCCTTAACCTCACTTTATTAGAAGTACGACAAAAACTACGATTTTACCATACCTTCGGGTGTGGTAGATTGTAGTTTTCGTCGTAAAAAAATTTGAATGGAGAACTGTCAAAAAACTACGATCAACTACGATAAAGAGTGAATAGCCCTATTGATTTTGAGCAAAATCGCCAGAAAACTGTTTCATGTGTATTCGAAAAGGAGTAAGAACGATTGGATTTTTCCGATTTAAGAATTTGAGTAAAGCATTTGGACAAAAGTTTAATTTTTTGGCATTCCATCTCAAGTCCGTTCACTAAAACACACTACATTAATACACATTTGAGTAATTATATCTGTTTTTATCTCTGAAATAAGTATGTTTTATGTGTGAATAAAACTATATTATATCTACTTTACCATATAGGGTATAAGAAATGGTAAAATATAATAAAACAATATGTTGACAAAGATAAGTAAATATAATTTAGTTAACACCCGCAAAAGATCTATCACTTATCAACAGTCAAGAAATAATTCTGGAAGATGTAAATAAAAAATAGAGCAAAAAAAATATCTCCATGTTCTGTTTTCCTATGTGGGCTTTTTTTGTAGTTCTGTCGTCATTATTCAAAATATTTAACTTGTCTTTGTTGACAAATTAGTTCAAGTGTTTTTCACATGCTTCAATTAATATTTTTCCGAATAAAATTCCTATAAATTCTTATCTTTTGGAACTAATTGGCCCTATTGTGGTTTGAAAATGGCATCGAACGTGGCTTACATTTCTTTGGCGATTTTACTGTGTTGTTTTACAGTCGGCATTAATGCCAGTAAGTGAGAAAAATATATTAGAATAACAAAATATCTATGTTATAGTTTTTCTTAAGTCGCATTTTACTTAAAAAACAAAATTGAGAAAGTCTCTAGATAAGTGATTAATTAAATTCGTTTTGTTTAAACCACACGAAGAAGAATAAAAATGGGAATATATGAAACAGCGGACTGTTCTTCAATGATTCTCTAGAAATAGGGAATTATGCCTATGGAAAATTTCCTATTTTTTGGCATGAGTTCCCCTTTCGTCTCGTATATTCCTATTTTTCTCGTATATTTCTATTTTCTCGTATATTCGAATTTTCTCGTATATTCCTATTTTTTGTAGGAATTTGTCTTATTATTTTTCTCTGTGTACAAAAATGTCAACTTTTATTTTAAATAAGTTTTTAAATATCGAAATTGCCTCGATTGTGGGCATTGAAAGCATTAACTCTACTACAAAGCCCGAAATACAATGAAATTTTGTTTTATTTAACCCTAAAGGGTACGACTTTTGTGTCAGGGACGGCTTTTTGTCAACATCTTGTATTGAAACACGATTTTTTATAAATGTGTTGCTGTTTTGATATTTTTTTATAAATGTATTTCATAATTCTGCATTTGTCTGAAGAGCCACAAACAAATTTGCTTTTTTCGTCCTTTTCAAACTCAGGGAGCTCTTTCAAATTTTTAATTAAATTAAAACACGAGATTTGCTTTTCGGACACACCCTCTTTCTTTTGAAAACGACTCAACCGATTTTGATGAAATTTATAACCTTTAAACTTTCGGAGTCGAACAAGCGATTGTGCTAGGTTTCAAGCGTATAAAAATTCATTTGGGTCCTGTGAGGATAACGCAAATATCGTTATTCCCATTTTTTTCGGGACAACTTACATTAGGGGGTAAGTTGACCCGCAAAAAAATTTAACACATCACCGCCGGATATGCCAGCTAGTTAGTCGTAAGTTGGACAAGGGTGACGTCAATTCTTTTATAACTTTAAATTTGAAAAAAGGGATAGCAAACGAAAATAATTGGAAACCTTTGTCGTAAACTATATTAATTGATTTGTTACAAATACTTTAAATAATTCCTTATAAAAATAGAATGTGAAATAACAATCAAGGATGGATTGCCAAAAGACAAGGATCCTCTATACATTACCGAAGATGGTCAATTAGCCTCACCAGATGGTCCCAATCTCGAATGGGGCCCTAAAACATCGACCTTGATTATTTGCCCGGGAAGTAAAAATTCACTATCAATCGGTAAATCGTAAAATTTGTAAATTTATGCTTTTATATAATTTTGGGAATTATATTTTCATTAAAAAGGCGGCGATCAGATTAATATGGAGTGCGGAAAAGGCGGTCTCACTGCCGGTGGAAAAAAAGTCGATCCCAAAGAATTAAGCTGCAAATCAGCGATAGCCGGAGATGTTAAAAGAACAACAACAAAATGTAACAACGATGGAATAATTCAAAAGATTGGATTTGAAACTAATCTTCCAAAAATCGGTTTCATTGATTACATTGACGTTTGCTACAATGATGAAGCCGCATCCGTCGTTTACACATATCACGTAATTCGAGGAAAAGCCATTTCCCGTTCGTTTTGGATACAATTTAAAAAATAAAATTTGATTAATTGAAAATGAAATTATTTTAGATTCCGTATCGAATAATGATCGTCCCGGCTTTAAGGCTGCTGGTGTGCCAAAAGGAGTTAAACCCATTGATGCCTACACACAATCAGCGCAAACGAAGAGGCTTACTGAGCTTTTGGGACCTAAACAAGCTGCTAAACTCATCACTAAAACATCATTTTTGGCTCGAGGACATCTGTCACCTGATAATGATGGTATCTTCAGAAGTTGGCAGGCTGCAACCTATTATTTCATTAATGTTGCACCTGAATGGCAGGTAAATTCAGATATTTAAGAAGTTGTTGTTTTTTCACCAATAAAATTTGTGTATCTGTCGAAATTTCTATAAATATCGTTCTTAAAATATACGTTCTTATTAAATTTTCCTCTGTTTTCAGATTGTAAATGCCGGAAACTGGCTTCGTGTTGAAAATCTTGCTCGTGCCCATGCATCTAAACTTAATGAAAATCTTGAAGTTTACACTGGTATCACTGGCATTTTGAGTTTACCCAGCGACAAAGGAAAGGAAGTTGCTCTCAGCCTGGCCGATGATGGTCGAATTCCAGTTCCAAAATACTATTGGAAAGTCTTGAAATACAAAGATAGCGGAATTGCTTTTGTCACTCTTAATAATCCATTCGCGGCGAAGGAAGAAACTATCTGCAAGGATGTTTGCGACAAATATGGTTGGGCTAATCCATCATACAGTGATCTTTCTAAGGGATTCACCGTCTGTTGCGAGGTTTCTGACTTAATGAAGGCTGCGACCGAAGTACCAAAGGAAGCCGCCGTTAAGAAGACCATGTCTCGATGAAATGATTGAATGTGGCATGAATTTGCATATTAATTTAAAAAAAAACTTTTTTTTTCTGACAATCAATTTAAATTTTAAAACTGTTTTAGTAAATATTTAAAATGTTTACTAAATTTCTTGCAAAAGTAATTTGAAACTATTTTTTAATCTAATTCAAAAGAACCAAACAGTGACAAGATTTTTATGCATTTTTCGCAACATAACTTCAGCACATAACTACAAATTTCAGCACATATTCCCAAAGTAAAACCCATATTTATACTCACAGTAAATATCAGATTTCAATCGATACAATATATTAAAGTAGGTCGAGACATCAAAATTCTTATGTTCTTTATGAAAACTTTTGGATTGTAATTTTATTGTCCTTAGGCTATATAACAATAAACATAAAAAATGAAAGTTTCTTTTGAGTCTGCAATTCAATTAGCTTAAATTTATGGACTAATAAATCAATCGGGAAACTCTTTTCACCACAACTATAAATATTTGAATCCACGCAAACAATTGCTATAATCCAAAATTATGTCAGAATTTGCGTTTTATTGTTTCCTGTTAAATATATGCAGCAAAATATTTTTATTTCACTCAATCGTTCTGCACAGAAATCTTTGTAACTTTAGGGTAAAATATCCAGGAAAAGGAGCACGTAATCTTACAATAAATGAATTTTTGTAGGATTTTATTAGTTGTGAGATACATAAGTAAGTACATGAAAATCGTTAATAATGATAATCAGAATTTATTTATTTTATTCTTTATTATTGTTAAGTACTTGAATCACAATATTTATGCAAACGCATGTTCAGAGAGCGATTTGAGTCAATTCTTTTCATAGATTTATTTTGAGGTTTCCAAGTTTTAGGAAGTTTAAAGGTAAAAATAATATTTATTACTTTTGCTTGCCAAAAATTCTATACAATATCAGAATACTGTATTCATGATAATATTCGTTACTAGATTTTTTTTTAATTATTAATAAAAACTTATACCCACACATCCTTTTTCCTGATCGATTTAAATGATCATTTTTTTAAGGACCATTTAAATCTTTATATTTATTTTGTTTGCTATTTATTTTCTTTCAAATACTTCAGGTAAATTAGGTACCAACAATCAAAAATGTCACCACATAAAATTAATTACCACGGCTCAGTGGCGTGCGGCGCTGAAAACCTTGGGGTGCGCAAAACCTAATGAACATACATGAACTGGATAAGAACCTTTCTAGATCCATTCTAAAAATGTACATTTTCAATGTTTAATAAATCTGTGGTAATTAGCTAAATTAAATTAAGGGGATTTTCAGGCGATGCCAAATTTATCTGTGTGAGAATGCAAATACGGATCAGTCTGGCTTCGCCTGAAAATCGTCTTAAGGTGCCGCTCCACCTGAGAGTAAATCCTCGAGTTGTCCATTTGAGAGTAAATTTCCGCGATTTTTCAATATCTTGACCAATATCTTGATTTTTTTGACATCTTGATTTGGCGAGTTCTCGAGAGCGACACGCAAAATTCAAACGCCGTTCGTATCTGGGGAGTTACTCTCCGAGAGTTCAGTGGAGGCGTGTCGACTAGAAAGTAGAATCACTTTTGACAGCTCGCAGAAACTAGCTCGCGAGTTTTTGTGAGTTTCTGCGAGCGGCTCTCAGAGACGTGTCCATTTGCGAGTAGCGTCTATCGAGAGGTTCTCGCCGGCATTTACTCTCATGTGGAGGGGCACCTTTAGACTACTTTAAATTATCACCACAGAAATTGTATTTTCTTTCCTCCAAAACGAAACAAAAATACAGTTTATTAACAACTTTTTTCGAAACAAATGTCCGGATTTGTGAAAATTGTTCGTTATGGGAATTTTTATGAACAAAATTTCCTCTAATTAAATGAAAAATACAGGACTTTACCAATGAATATTTATAAAGTCGAGTCTACTTAGTCATAAGACTAGCGAATTTTAGTAATATATTTCAATGGCCCTTACCAATGACAAGTTACAAATTAGTAACAATAATCTGGTCAATATGTGACAAAATTTCTTGAAAATATCATTTAGAGTGACATGAGCTATTCCTGATATCTTCTGATATTCTGCAGGGATTTTTATCCAGTTTTCATTATTAGAAATGTCAATCGTAAAGAATTTTTCTCCCAAAAATCGACCCCACAGTTTTGCTGTAACAGTTTTGCATCTGATATCTCTTTAACCCGGAAAGGAATTTGAATTTGGTTCTCACCATTATAGAGACCATTCCTCAGGGATATTTTTTCGATCAGTAAAATCTAACTTTCGCGTTTTCCTGGAATTTGTGCACTTCAAAAGGGTTAATATTCGAGACAGAAGGCAGATAAGGGGCCGAAGGCAGAGAAGGTCAGGGGCTCAGCTTCTAAAATTAAATAAAACGTTGCCCTTAACCCTTAGCGGCACAGAAAAATAACAAATATTTTTACCCGTGCGGCATACGAAAAAAAAAAATTTGTTTTGATTTTTTTAGTGGTGCCATTTCATAGTTTCATGTGGCAATGGAAGACGACTTCATCGGTGGTACAATTTTGGTACCACCGTGCAGCGTGTGTTACGAAAAAGGTGGTACATCAAGTATACGCCCAAGCTTTTAAGGGTTAAAAGCAACTATGTAGGATAAATATAACAATGAATAAAAATATTCAAATTTGGAGATTGAAAAAGAAACATTTAAAAAGCTTTTCTTTTTTTTTTTTTGTACTGTTTCATATGAAAATCGTTCTTTATGATTTCTCTTTCTACCAATTTTCTTAAACTATCCGTATAAGATATTCCAAGTGGAAAAATATTTTCTGCAGATTTTATACATTTTAGAATGATGAGAATATCAAAGTTTAGTACTTGTTAAAGTGTTATTTTAACTGGATTTTATTGTCATTTCCGCGCTAACCAGAAGTCAATTCACATTCCGTTGAAGTTTTACGCTTAAGAATTAGATGAAGCTATAACGAATAAATATATATCAGAAACTTTTCAACAAAAAAAAATCCTGTTAAGCAGACAATAAAGTCGTAAAATTCATCCTTACAGGCACATTGTATGCATAAGACACTCATATACAGCATCCTTTTTATTGTTCAAAATTTCCATACTTACATCAAAACATCCATACATGTATTTAACCGTATGGATTTAAATATGAAGACTTGTACCATCTATAAAACATAAAATCATTCATAGCATAGCATAGAGCTGTATAAATATACAATATTCACGCGGTCTTCTCTGTATGAAATTTATGGAGTATACTTTCATATAAAAGAAAAACTTTCTGCATAAACTTCTTCTGCACATAACATAAGATAACACAAAAGATTGCCTTCTTGTCTTTTATTGTGAGAAAATGGTATTTTTTTTTAAGAACTTGAATCAAATATGCTTCTCAGCAGTAAAGCCTTATTCTAAAAAGTCATAATTACATGAAATATACACGTTTTTCTATAAATAGGAACAAACAATTTCACCAAATTTCCAGATATAAGTACTAACATGTGTTATTACAGTACAATGTAAACTTCAGGAATCACCTGCCAATTATAACTTTCTTATACATATTGTTCACATTTTAACCAAATTTCTTTTTTTTTCATTTTTGTATGTGTAAATTTAAACGGATAACAAAGTTGTGGTTTATAACAACAGAGTTGTGTTTTAGATTTAAGTCAGACAGATGAAAATCTCGCTTTTCCTGCAGACATTTAGGTGTGTATTGTAGAAAAAAAATTGAAAAGAAAATAAAACCAGCGAATTGGTTTCTTGGGAACGATAAAATGCCAAAAAGAAGTAGACTTTAACTGTCTGCTTTCAAGTAATAAATAAATGAATCTAAATTTGTTGCAATAATATTTATGGTAGCAATTCAAACGATTTTTCTTGCTGTTTTTCCGATCCCCCAAAGAATTTTAAAATCTAAATAGGTAATTGCGTTAGCAATGAAAGTTGATAAAAATGCTAGTGGTAAATTTCCAAAAAGCAGTTGATTTCAACGTTTTCTAATTCAAAAAAAAAATATTTGATTTTTTTCCAGTCAATGCGTGACGAGAGTTTCGAAAATTAGCTTAACGTATGATTTTTTGCGATCAGCTCTGAAAATCCAAATTAGAAGCCAAATTCTAGTTTGTACGACAGCGACTTTTTCAGACACAACATATTTATAAATTACTAGCTTGCATACCTTTCGTTGCCGGGTTAAGTTTTTTGTATAAGTTTTAGAATACGAAGAAAACCGCAAAGAACTCAGAAAATTTCGAGAAAAATCTTATCCTTGCAGGACTCTCCGTTACGAATTAGTCTAACACCGGATTCGTGATTAGCGACCCCGAAAACCACCGAGTGAAACTTTTCAGCCTCTTATTGAGCAGGAATAATGGCGAAAATCACGGTTTAAAAACACCCAAACCCCCTTACCCCCGTTCACCCCCTAAGGGGTAAAATTTCGGAAAACCCCGCCTTAGTGAGCGCCTACGCGATGGTTGGGACATATTGTGAAAGTTTCAAGTCTCTAGCTTTAGGGGTTTGGGCTGGGCGTTGATGAGTCAGTCACTCAGTCACTCAGTCAGTGAATCAGGTTAAACGATTTTATATATAGAGATTAAATTTTGCAACAAAAAGTCACTAAAATTTCGGTCTCCAAATTTTCGATCTCCTGGAACAAAACCTTAAATTTTGGGTCGCCGAAATGAGATTCAACAAAGAAGATTAAATAAAAATATCGGTTGTGATCAACATAAAATTTTCCTCTGTAATATTCAGTAAAAACATTTTTTCAAATATCTCAAGGACCCTTAAAGATACGTAAAAACCGTTAAAGGAAAAATTGTAGTAAATTTTTATCCAATTGAATTTTATTATATCATTTTTTCCCAAAACCGCATAGTTTTCGAGAAATTTTCAAAAAGGAACTTAATTTTTTTTTTTTAAACATAAAAATTGTTTTTATTTTTGTTTTAATTAAATTAAAAAAATTTCAAGCTCAACGCGATCTTTAAGATATGTAAAATGGACAGACCGACAGACGGAAGCACGGTCATCCTCATTATTTTGCTTAAAACGGATTTCGTACTGATCAGAAAGTTTGTATCTGCCCTAGTACTAGAGTCGGTCTCTGTAATGAATACAATTATTTCCTTCTATAGCCAAAGAAAGTAAAAAAACATAACAAAAGCTATAATTGCCAATCTGTCAATTATTGAAAACCCGTATGGTGATTTAAGTGAACGGCGAACAGTTCTATCAAAATTCCACTTTGAAATCAAACTTTCCAATAAGATTTTTTTGAATTTATTCCAATCGGATTTTGATGTATGGGAGTTTTATGTAGAATCATATCCTAAATAAGTTTTGTTCTTGCACTTTTTTGATAAAATGCACCATTTTTGAGATATTCGCAAAAAACCTTTTTGTTCGTATGGGGGGTACCCCCCCCCCCCCCCCCCCCCCCCCCCCTAATGGTCCATTTTTGTAATTTTTTCTGTCAGAAAATGTCAATCTCTCATAAAAGAATGAACTTGTCCATTCTTTTATGCCAGATTGTCATTCGTGCAAACGCAATATTAGTTATGACAACTTTAGTATTCAACTTTTGTCATAACCAGTGTTGGGGCCAGATAATTATTTTTTTATCTAGATAAAGATAAAGATAAATGCTCGTAATGTTTATCTAGATAAGATAATAGATAATGAAAATATGAAAGATAATAGATAAGATAAGATAAAAAGCCAAATTATCTAGATAATTTTTAGATAAATATTTATTTTGACATTGCACAAAATTCAAAATTACGTACTAAAAAAAATAGCACAAAATTTTTTGCTTTTCTTGATTTCCAATTTAAATATAATAAGAAACGAAATAATAATAAAAGAAAACGGATAAGAAACGTTATCGTAACGTAACGAAATAACGAAATGATTTTCGGGCTTTTTCTTCAAAATTACGTTATAATGAACGTTATAGAAATTCAATTCCGTTACCATAACGAAAAACGAAAAAAATATTACGTTTTTTCGTTGTTTATTAGTATTTTCTTGTTTTGTTCAGTATTATTTTTTGTGAAATTTCCCACAAAAGTTCATCAAGTATAACCCCACAGACATAAAATATAATCAAAAATATTGGAGTAGTGTTTTTAATCGTATTTTGATTCTAAATCGGATTTTGTTTTGGCCAGATTCACTCTATTTCTGGAGATACAAAAATGGAAATCTTCTAAGCAAGTTTTTTGGTAGCGAAAAGATTTTCTTTTTAGTAACTCCAGAAGTAGAGCGAAATTCTATAAAAAAAATTCTATATCTTTGATATCAAAATCACGCTTTTGTGGAGACAGTTTTTTTAATGAACAAAACTTTTGTGTGATTTTTTGTCTTTTGTATTTTTTATTGATTTTTTAACTTAATAATCACATTTTTTTCCGTTTTTATTTGTATTTTCTTTTTGCTGAGTTTTATTATTTGTTATACAATTTATTTTTATGGAAACTGAACTGAATTACTTTGTGATAAACTATTATTACAGTGCGTTTTTTTGTTTTCAGTTTCAATACAATGTGTAACGGAATAATAACATTATAACGTAACGAAATTAAGTTTTTTATCGATACAAAACGAAATAACGTCACGAAATATAAGTTTAATTTTGCTACGTAAGGAAATTTATAACGTTATGATTTTTTATTTCGTTCATATCCCGGTTTACACTTGGCAACAGTTACTGGCAGAATTTTTTTTTTATGGACAAGAGAAGAGAGGCGAGGGAAAGAGTGACACTTCGCTTCCTTGTCCGTAAACAAAAATTGTTGCCAAGTATAAAACTGTTCCTAAAAAAAGTTTTTAGGTTTTCAAAAGTATGCAGAAAACAATTTCGTTTCAGCATTTTTTCAGATTTAATTTTTTGATTTTCGGTGGTAACGATTATCTCTAGATAAATGGGATTTTCCTTTATCTAGATAAGATAAAGATAACTTTTTTGGGGTGTTATCTAGATAAGATAAAGATAACATTTTTTTTTATCTAGATGATTATCTAGATAATTATTATCTAGATAACCCCAACACTGGTCATAACTAATATTGCGTTTGCACGAATGACAATCTGGCATAAAAGAATGGACAAGTTCATTATTTTATGAGAGATTGACATTTTCTGACAGAAAAAATTACAAAAATTATGCCATTTACACGGGAATTAACATAATGACAAGAGAAAAATGACAAATTTGTCATTCGTGTAAATGTAGCATAATTCATTTTTGTGTGTGATGACGGGATCTTGGCGTTACAAACGGTAAGGCAAAGTTAGTATACCCTTTGGTATACATACCATACGGGTATAAAAATAGGAACCGTAACTTACCCTCGCTAAATATGTCAAACATGCCTCAAAAACCGACAAACTGTGGGGTTTCATATGAAAACTGCCTCATATTAGAACACTTTTCTCTATAACTTGATTATTTCACTCTCTATTAAAAAGTTGCTAAAATTAGGCAACAAACTTATGTAATTTGGGGAAAATGAGAATAACTCGTAAAAACAATGCATATTTAATATGCATAAAAATTTACGAGCCAAAGATAGTAAATTTCGGCTATATTAAACTATATTAAAATTTGGATGGGATGAGGAAAACCTCTTTTTTTTTTGCTCGTTTAGTTGGCTTGCTTGGCTGCTGGAAAAGTTTATTATCAATGAATGAAGAAAACTAAAGCCGAATAACTTTTTGAAACTTTCATGGCGAATAGTTTTTCAAAGTGTCAATTAAGCTGTTCCACTTTGGTAGTATAATGAGCCTGTCACGACATACGTTTTATTTTTATTCTCTATTTTTTGGGCATTTTGTTTTTGGGAATTCTGCCAAAGTCGATTTACCGTTCATTTAATATCCCCAGAGGGCGGAGAAGAAAACGAATGATTTAAATATTCTCTGTGAATTTCTTCATAGCAGCACATTTAGTTTGGAACACACATGTTCAATAGCCGTGATTTTATCCAAATTTTTAGATAAATTAAGAAAAAAAAAATACAAAACGTCAAGCACAGAATCCGCATACGGTATAGAAAATAACAGATAGGGTAAAATACCCAGATCTGAGCCCCCTTAAGCCTTTTTTCACTTCATACCATATTTTCTTTGTCTTCCGTATATTTTTTGAGAAACTTATACTTACTGGTCGAAAGTGTGGAATGTTTAAATTAAATTAACATATACATATTCCTCAACAATTTGGATAAAAAAAATAATTATGTGTAAATGTGGAAATTATCCCAAAATCCAGTTCTGAGATCCCGTTTTGAATTAAGTACGCCTAGTAACTTATAGAAATAAGAATTGAATTCGAAGAATAATTGGTTTCATCACGTTGTGAAATGTGGTTTAATCGGCTCAATTGCGCACAATTCTTGTTTTAGCCGGAAAATTAACAGGGGTGCTCAGAACTGGTGCCGGGGCTCAGATCTGGATACTTTACCCTATTTTAAAAGATTTTTTTCGCCATTTTAATCTAAATTAAACATTATAATTAGTTCGTATATTTTGTGGTTGATTTTTATTTCGTGCTTATTAACCCTTCAATGCACGACTTTTTATATTTTTTGTGAAAACCACCTTCTAAATTCGGAAAAAATATTTTTAAAAAATCTAGCGTTTAAATATAGAAGATATGAATGGCTTTTAAGATTTGTCATGAATGCTAAACTATGGTAGAACAAGAAAATGCGTTGGTTAAATATAAAAAACAGAAGTTATTTCTGTTATTTGTTTATTTTTCTAGATTACAACGCTAAAAGTTTTAACTATTTACCAGTTTTTATTAGTGAAACAACACAAAATTCAAAATTAGTGTTTATGGCAGCCATTTTGGCGATTTTGAAATTTTCTTTATAACTTCTGCCACAATATAAAAGTTAGTACATTTTTTCATTAGGACTATCTTTTTTATTGTGTTAAGTGTCAATGAAGGGTTTCTTACTGAAAATTTAGCTAAAACTTAATCGGGGTAAATATGATAACGAAAACACACAGATGTATCACCAGTGATACACTCTGCATTATAAGGTTAAACCAAAAAAACGTTGTTTTAAATATTCTTTGCATAACAGAAAAAATTGCCGATATTAAACTCAAACCCATTTTCACAAAAATTTAAATAATGTTACCTCTATATTCGCAATAAGTTTTTAAATAATTAAATTAAAAAGATTGTGCACTTTTAAAAAGGTTATGCAATTTAATAATTAAATTACAATTAGTAAAGTGCAATTCATTCCACCTTCATCACCACCTTATAAAACCATTAACACTGTTTATTTACAAGTGATGCTAATTTATTATGAGAATTGCTAGAAAAATAAAAATATTAACTTATAAATTTGTTCAGAAATAATGAATAATATTGGATAAAGATTCACTTTATAATTAAAAATTTGCGATAGAAATTTCACGGTGCAGTAACTCTATAGAACTCGAAAATCTAGTAAAACTAAAATTGAATCTAACGTTCACAAAGAATAAGCTTTTAGAAAAGACTTTTTTTCAAATCTATTGCACCATGCTAGGGGTAATTATTCTAATCGTTTAACTTTTTAACTTTTATACGGCATATACGATGGGAAAATGGTCTATAGAAGGATAAGGTAAGAACTCATTGACAGAAAAGCTATTTCCTGCTCCTGAATGATCCCTTCAAATCGTATTTGAGATTAAGTTCTATTCAATGTAAGGAGGTATAAGGCATCTAAGCTAAAAGCCACTCTATCACAAAGAAAAAAAAATCGTATGAAAAAGTAGAGAAAATGACGATGAAAAAGAGGAAACACACAAAAAAAAAAGCTTAAAATCGTCGCAGTTGTCGTCTATCGATCTTTCTCTAAAAGAATTTTTGAAATGATTAAATTCAATGCTATAAAAATTACATGCTTGATTTAACAATTTTATTGGTAGTAAAAGAAAGTTATAAATAAAAATAAAATAAATTTCTTCCAAAAAGTACTTATTGTGATTAATTTAGTTTCAGGGAGTTAAAAACTGTGTAAATAGAAGTTTTCTGTTCGGGAGAAAAAAAAAACTTTTCTCATAACAACAAGAAACGCAAGAATTTTATCGAGATTGTTGCGAAAAGAATTGTAAAAAAAATTTATGTCTTACAAATTGGTTTTTTTTGTGTCTCAAAAAAAAGTAAAAACTTACGCTTATAAAAATTTACCTCCTCTGTGATGTATTTTATAAAAATCTAAAACCGCCCAAACAAATCTGAAAAACCGCACTTAAAACGTATTAAAAATATAAAGAATCTCGGAAAAACTCGAATTTTCAGTGGGCTATCGTCAGATACTATAGCTGTGTTCTTATCCGTTCACTGTTTATATTTTATGCTGAAGTCGCGGACCCAAATAAAACTTGGGTCTACCCAATCCAACACGGAGAAAAAAATTATGGTTGAATATCATTGGGAGTACTATAAGAATTATTGGGGAAATCAAAATATAATCAGACGAATCAAAATGTTATCAGATGATGAATTCCAATTAGTATTATGTTTAGTTTTCCAATCATAATTATGTTCCCCGACAAGGGAAATTTTGGAAAATTATAATGTAATTGGGAGGACAATAATATCTAACCATATTTTGATTGAGAGGAATAAAAATATGTTTGCATGTCAACATATTGTTGTAAATTCCGCGTCTCAACATAATTATGATTGACGGACACAATAAGTGGGGAAATCTTGAAGCGGCCGAATTAAAAATATGATGCCTCTGATCATATCTGTTTAAAATTAAACATATTATGTTCAAATTCTTCTCTTCGCATATAATTCGCATGAGATTTGTAGCATGGTCGTATAAATACTCAAGTCAAGCTGAAAAATATCAAGTCCTGTTAGAAAAAGGCTACAAGACATGCTTGGCCAAAGGTCAATGGATGGAGTGTTACGGATGTGAAAACATCCAGTTATGCTATAAAATTGTTTTGTAGGAATTATAATTATGATTGATATAAGCAATATTTGCTTATATTGATCATAATTGTAATTATAAACCAACCATATTATGTTTGCCCCAATCATATTATAATTGGATAAATGTCAAAATTTTTTGGGAATCCAAACATATTTTGGTTGCCCCAAACATAATATGGTTGACGAATTCGAAAATATTGTTGTACAGCTAAACATAATGTAATCAAAATATCCTGATTTCTCCTTTCAGCTTTAAGCATAATATGGTTGGAATCACAGTGTCGGCAAACATAATTGTAATGGCAAAAATTTCCTCTAGGGGAAATTTCAGCCAAACATAATTGTAATAAGAATCCCCCAAACATAATTATGCTGGCTGCATTTTATGATTGGGGGAATCATAATTTTTTTCTCCAATTTTAGGTCAAATGGAAAAACCGACCACTTCAACGCCCATGAATTCTACCAATTTTCATTGTTTTATTATTCTGACAAACCAAACCGTTTTCGATAAAATCGTACAAATACTTACATTCGAGAGGAGGAAACAGAACTGGTCACGGAGAAAAAAATTATGATTCCCCCAATCATAAAATGCAGCCAGCATAATTATGTTTGGGGGATTCTTATTACAATTATGTTTGGTTGAAATTTCCCCTAGAGGAAATTTTTGCCATTACAATTATGTTTGCCGACACTGTGGTTCCAACCACATTATGCTTAAAACTGAGAGGAGAAATCATGATATTTTGATTACAATATGTTTGGTTGTACAACAATGTTTTCAAATTCACCAACCATATTATGTTTGGGGCAACCAAAATATGTTTGGATTTCCAGATTTTTTTTGCCGTTTGTCCAATCATAATATGTTTGGAGCGAACATAATATGGTTGGTTTATAAATACAATTATAATGAATATAAGCAAATATTGCTTATATCAATCATAATTATGATTCGTGCAAAACAACTGGATGTTTTCTGGATGATTTCACATCCGTAAAACTTCATCCATTGACCTTTGGTCAAGCATGTCTTGTAGCCTTTTTCTAACAGGACTTGATATTTTTCAGCTTAACTTGAGTATTTATACGACCATGCTACAAATCTCATGCGAATTATACGAGAAGAGAAGAATTTGAACATAATATGTTTAATTTTAAACAGATATGATCAGAGGCATCATATTTTTAATTCGGCCGCTTCAAGATTTCCCCACTTATTACGTTGGTCAATCATAATAATGTTGAGACGCGGAATTTACAACAATATGTTGACATGCAAACATATTTTTATTCCTCCCAATCAAAATGTGTTTAGATATTATTGTCCTCCCAATTACATTATAATTTTCCAAAATTTCCCTCGTCGAGGAACATGATTATGATTGGAAAACTAAACATAATACTAATTGGAATTCATCGTCTGATAACATTTTGATTCGTCTGATTATATTTTGATTCCCCCAATAATTCTTATAGTACTCCCAATGATATTCAACCATAATTTTTTTCTCCGTGTAGGATTTTGGTGTGTGGAAGAATTATGTAAAATCACATTTTAAATATTTCTTGAATTTATAAGCACCGTTTTTGAGAAAACTTATTTGTAAGGTGAGGGGGGAAGAATTAAATGGATTTTTTCCCTTCAAAAACATGACCTGACTTTTTATACAAACGGTCCTTCAATATTTAACTCAATTCCTTCAATGGTTGCTATACTCACGGACAGAGGGACAAACGGACAGGTGTAAGATTAAAGCTTCCATCTTTCTCAACTGTCGTATATAAAATCCAGTTATTCCGGATTTTAAAAACGTTAAAAATTCAACACAAATACTTAAAAAATATATTTTATAAAAAATCTCTCGTATTTTATGTCACCAAATCTACAAAAACTTAGAATGGATTTCCGGAAAAAAACATTAATTCCAAATAAGAAAGTTAATTAATTTTTTAAGCACTCGATAACTTCTTTTAATAACTCAAAATTTGCTCTTTTATTAAACTAGTAGCACGTAAATGTAAAAGGCCACGCAACATTGAAGAGCTCATCGTTTCTTTTCCACCCTTATAAAACGGCATATAATAAAATCAGGTCCTCCTATTTGAGGTTTTAGCACTAAACCACGACCACGACCAGAAATTCTATTTGGGGCGGTGAGGAAGACCACACTTTTCAGTTGTATTTCGATGTCCTGCCCCATACACTTTGTATATTCTATACCATCTATTTGTGTTTTATAGATGGCTGTCTATATATGAAGAAAACCACCAGTTTGGCAATAGAATACGATGGAGTTTTTTTTTTGATATGTAGGCACTGTTGTTTGTATATATATATGCACGAGGATGTCCACGAGGTTCTACCCTTAAACCCATGTCTATTATTGCCCGTTTTGGCAGAGTGTTAAAGTTCATGATACAAGCTAACGGTGCGCCAATGGTGACGATCCGATGATGATGACGGTGACGGAAGCGGCAGCGGAAGCGATGGGCGGCGGTTGCTTCGTTTCGATTTGATTCCGTCAAGTTAAGGAGCCCCGAGAACAATTCAATTATCTTAGCTAATTAATCGGGGGTTTATGTGCTAATAGCGGGCTTTTTAGTGGATTAAAGAAATCGTTCTCTGTCAAACTTTGTCTCGATTTCTATGAAGAAAGGGTATGTAACGTGATATCGTTGTATGTTAACCGTTATCCGCATATAAGGGAAAATGGGGCCTATTTAGCGTGAAAAAAGTACTACTATGGTCTATTACGGGCTTTTTATACAAGTAACATATAATTACGTTTCTAAAAAGTTAAAAACTACACTCAGAAAAATGGAGGCTAACTCGACGACCTACATACGGCGTAATTGGCCTCGGGCAGGCGCGCGTTCGCCTGCATGTGGGCAAGTAAAACTGAGTTGACCTGTGGTCGGAGAAATTCTGAAATTAAGCCACCAGCAGGTGAAGTAGGGCATTGGGAGCTGCACGAGTTGACCTTAGATAGGTTAACTGTGACCGCTAGCTGGCTTACAGACACCTCTGTAAGGTCAGAGTTAACCTGACAAAAAGTTGACCTGGACATTTTTCTGAGTGTAACTAAAGCGGATAATTTGTTCAGAAGTTACAGGCATTTAAAGTCTTCAATATTTTCATATCTTCTCTGTACACCCCGATCGTTTGTTGTTCTAGCAAAACATTTTCGGGGATCTTTTTCCGATATCTATTAATCTTTAATCGAAAAACACTAAAGGTAAGACCAAATTTTAATCGATAGTATGTTTTACGAACCGAATTCCGAAGCAAAATCAAAAGTTTTAAAAAACCTATGACTAAAAAATTCTTGAAAAAAATTGAAAAACCCCGAAATAAAAAAAAATCATTTAGAAAGGATAAAAAATATGATAATTGGAGTAAGTTTAAAAAAAATTGGTACGCTTCGGGGCAGTCTTGCTACACAAAGCCTACGACAAATAGGCTGTCCCGACGCACATGAATTTTAAGTTCACTACAATGATTATATTATTGTATTTGATCCTTTTTAAAGAATTTTTATTTATTTTGGTGTTTTTCAATTATTTTTAAGGATTTTTTTAGTCGGAGTTTTTTTTTAATTCAATTTTTTGAATTTTTTTTAGTTGGAGGTTTTTTTTAAAATTTTTAATTATGTTTTTTTTCACTCTTTTTCATTCGTTGGGGCATTTTCATTAATGTCTCCGATTCCAATAATTTCTTCACCTAATATATTAATGTATTTTACCCACTCTGCCCTAAATTATGTAGGAGTAATACGCACACTTCTGCCAAATAGAATGTAGATTAGAGAATAGAGACATTGGGCAATGTTTTTATATCTATAGGCACCTACTTTATTCGACATAACACATTAAACGTACACTGAGGGAAAAAATCCATAGTAATATTTGCATTTCTTATTGTAAATTTCAGCTATGTAAATTTTTCATGTAAAAAGTTCAATTGTGCTATTCCCAATATAAAATTGTATGTTCATATATAATAACATAGTTTGCAATGCAACAGGATAAAATCACACTTTTCAAATATAAAATAACATTTACGACATATACTTTTACCACTCGAGTTGTAAATTTTACCACTCGAATTGTAAATTTTACCATTCGAGTTGTAAATTTTACAATTTCTTCAAATGGCGCCGTTTCATAGTGAAAATAGTAAAATCATAGGCGTTTCATATCATTTGGCGCCATTCTTTTCTCTCAGTGTATAGACATTTATATATAGAGAGGTGCCTTCAACATTATTGTCCGCCATTCCGAATTCGGCATCCGATGAGTATCTTTTTGCTGCCTTAAGCTCTTTTGAGACAATTTACCGCAATTAAGACGGATTATGATTATTGGACGAAAATTGTTGTTGCCCCTCATCGCAACTGGCAACTGGATTAGCTTTAGTAATAGAGTCGACCATAGATATTAATTGGATTACTATGTAACATTTTCACCCTTTTTCCTATTATATATACAAGTCACTTGTTAGTATTTAATCATCACCTAGAAATTGTTTCCATAATATGAAATTGCTAGACTGTTGCGCGTATTAACTATTGACCTTTTCATTGCCGAAAAGTATCGGTCGAAAAAAAGGACAAAAATGTTAAAGAAAATGTAAAAAGCGAAAATACGGAAAACACTATACAACAATATAATCCCTAGTGTTGAATCCAAAAACTTTTATTGAATAGAAATTGTCCACTTCATATTTCTTAACTTTTATATTACAGTATAGCTGGAGACGATGTTATAATCCTTAAGAGAAAACAAGGAGGAAAATAAACTCCTTTCTTGTAGGTATTGAAAGCGATTTTTTCACTTTGTTTCTATTTTGGATATTTCTTGGACATTGTGCTTTTTTTTATTATTATTTTGTTTTGAACATTGGAACCCACGTTTATCCTTAATGTCCACTTGTTTCGATCGAAATGCAAGAAATACTGGCGGACGGGAACCCGAGAGCTTATCCCTTGTCCATTTCCATTACATTTTATTTTCATTACTATGTTTTTCTCTTTAAATTCTATGCTATAGTTCGGAATATATAGTTAGATTTCTTACAATATAGATCGATTTTGTGTGCCTCATCTTCACGAAAACAGCTCAAGATTCAAAACATTTTTCCTATATTTCTATGCAATAATGTTTGTATAGGGATGTTCCAATGTTGTTGTTTTTTTTTTTATTATTATTATTATTATTTTGTTTTCCTCTATATAGGAAAGTGTTTATATGGACGTCCCGGCGACTCGTGATTAATAATCAGGTAGATTGCCAATGAACACGCAAAAAATCAATTTAGTCTCAAGGGAAGAAAATTCACTTCCCATATCAATCGGTTGACCTGGCAGGTAATCTTGCGTGTGACAAAGTTTCCAACAAAATTTAATTGAATTAAATGTTAGTAATCGAAACGTGTGAAACCATTCATTGTTTTAAACAGAATTTTCTTTTAATCATATCGTGATTAATGTTTCGTATCCAGTCGTATGTCCCAATGGAAGGTAAATAAAATTAAAACTTTCGCATATGATGCAACTTTTGCAAATAGTGTGAAAAATTAAGAAAAAAATCCTCTGACACATTTTTTCTAAATGTGTGAACTGGACAGAGCCCCTCAGAGGATTTTTTCTTAATAAAGTCCCACAATAAAAATTGCGAAAAAAAACTAGATGAGGATGAAATAAATTTAAAAGCATGAAAATTATCGTGACTTGTTTTATAGACAGCCGTTGATTTATTTTAACCTCTATTTGTACTGAAGTTTTTTTTTATTTCAAAATGCTTGTTTTTGTGTTTCACAAGTTTAAAGGCTTTTTTCTAAAGAAAAAGAGATTTTAAGACCGTTTCCTTTTCACCTCTCTTCTTATGCGGCGGTCACACGACGCTGTTTTGCCAGCCGCTGGCTGCTGTTGGTTAGTGGCGCTGGCAAGTAGCAACAACAGCCAGCGTACTGAGAGGGTTCACAAGATTTCTACTTTAGTAGCGCTGGCAATTAGCAAAACAGTCGTTTGACATTTGAATCTGGGAGATTTTTTAAATAATAAACGTAACACACAAATTTAAATGAATAAACGTAAAATAACAACTTAAAATAAACAAACTTTTCCACTTATCAGACTTTTGACAGCTCAGTAACCATGCAACAGGGTCACGTGATCCCTAATAGCGCTGGCAAAGTAGAACGGTCTCTACTTCACTAGCGCTGCTAAAATCATCACGCTCCTGCTGGTAGTAGCAACGCACTAGGGTTCACACGGTGCTGCTGAAACGGCTGCTAACAGCCAAACAGTCACTAGCGCTGGCAAAACAGCGTCATGTGACTGCGCCTTTACATTTATTTTGGAACTTTCGACCTATCGTTGACAAAAACCGTCAAAATTGGAAAATTCTGAAAAAAAGTCGAATTTGTTAATGGAGTTATTAAATTAAAACCTACCTGGCCAGCACGGTCCCGGAATTAATCCCGACATCCCGGACACTAAAAATTTTAAAACGAAATCATGTAATCTAGTGTTGTATATTCTTAATCTCTAAGAACATGATCTTGAAACCCAAAAAATTTCGCCTCAAATACAGTTGCGTCAGACCCTAGAACTTCTAGCGCGTTTTTCTTAAAAAAAATTGCGTGAGTTGCACTTCATTAAATAATTGTGATATTTTATTTATCGGGTTATAGTTAAAATTTGTTGAGAACGTAGATTTTGTATAAGGAAGTCATGTTCATATAAGATATTTCTATTCATCATCGTTAATCCGAAACAAATTTTTAACAATCGACATTCAAAAAAGATCTATTGATTTCCGTTAACACGTTGGCTATCAGCCAAAAAAACGCTTACTCCGCTAGTATACACTGGGGAAAAACTTAAAAATTATTTCTGTACTTTGTGAATCACCAGTGAACACAAGATCAATACAGACAAAAACGAACTCCATGCTCCACAAAAAAACCCCCCTTTGTACCGCACGAGCGACTGCACTCAACCATGGAACTTGAGAAACTGACGGTAATGACAATAGTGTGTGTACACCGGTGACTCACATGGTAGTCAACGTGTTAAAGAAATTCCATTATTAAGTAAAAATTTCATAGTCTATTTATAATATATTTTCAGTAAATTTATCATTCGGAATCACAATTATTTTGATAGATTTCATGAGATAAATGCGTAACCGAAATAATAACCCCAGTAAATTATATACATAAATGATTGACTATTGATAGGCTACTAATGTCAAATGCTTGTTACTTGAAGTATAAATGAAATTTTTCTACTCCTCTGGCTCCATTTAATATGAGGCAATCAATCACTATAATCAGGGTTAACAATATGAGGGTCCACATATTCCAACAGGAAAAGCGCACAAAAAAAACTCTTAAGGAAGTGGGCATTTCGACTAAATGTTGAAATGTGTTACGTTTTTATAAATAGGTATATTGGAATCTGATTGCACACGTACTGAGAAATAATTAATTGGGAATATAAACTTGATTGGTAAGTAATAAACATTTTTATAACAAATAAATATTCGAGTGATTAAAAGCAAGAAATCATATTCAATAAGAGACACAATTACGCTATGAAAATGTGGATTTTAATAAAAAATTTGCACCATTTCAATACGAAACGAATTCTACAAAATTTGTAATCGATTTATTTGAAAATTCAACGCGATGTGATTTTTACCCGCAAAAACAAAGAATCGTGATTGCCATCCACAATGATATATCATGTCATTTGCATGAATATCTTCTGGTTTTATGTTTTACACCAGCTCACAACATTAGCATCAATGTGCAGAAGATTGTTGGGGAAAAACTTTCTATCATTAATCATTTTGCAAGAGTCAGATTACGAAACTGTGTCCATAGTCAACTAGTGCTAACAAATGTTGATACTGATAACACCGAGCATAGCCAGCAACTAATCTAAAGACAACAACTAAAAACTTTCAATAGCAGCTAGCAAGGATAATAAAAGTGACTTTTTCAGATGCTATTGAGAATTCTAAGATGGATTTTTTACAATTTTTTTTAAATGCTATTAGAATAAGGGAATATTAAATACTTGAGTTAATTAAGATGCATGCAGCACAAATCACTATCAGATATTTATCTACGTGTACAAATTTATTCACAATTTAAAAGACAATGGTGTATTTATCGTAGTAGTTATGGAAGGATTTTAAGGACTCTTATTCTCACATTATTCTTACACTATTCTCACACTATTCTCACACTATTCTCACACTATTGGTCATATTGGCGTACCTATTTTAACAGACTATATTATTTTGGAAAAAAGCAACTGAAAAACCTCTAGAAAAATCAACTATAAAAAAATTGTCAGAGATGTAAATCTTGATTCTATTTTAAGAAAGAAGAAAAAAGAACTAAGATTTCTTAACAGTCTTTTAATAAAAAACTTAAAGTTTTGCCATATGTATAGTCAGCAATAGATTGGATCCGAAAATTTTTACGGACCTGCAATCTAATAAATAATAGCAGAGTTCAGTTGGCCACCCAGGAAAAAATAATTTTAAAAAAATTACGCCGCAAGCGAAGTTTTTTAGCTGGAATCATACTAATATATAAAAATGAGTTGGTGTCTGTCTGTCTGTTCCTCTTTCACGCTGAACCGATTGACTTGAAATTTGGCATGAGTGTCTGTGGTAGTTCTGGTTCCAACATAGGCATACGAAAAAGTAGCGCGAGGGGTGGGGGGGAGTAAGGGGAGGGGGAAAAGTGATTTCGAAACTTAGTTTTTGCGCTATGTTACTCTTTCGCGGGGAAACTACTTAACCGATTGGCCTGAAATTTGGCATATATGTTCGTCGGGGGTCCAGCCCCAACATAGACCCATTAAAAAGTTTTTAAGTTCTTTCCGGTTTTCTTCGCATTCTAAAACTTAGACAAAAAACTTAACCCGGCAACGACGGGTATGCAAGCTAGTAGGACATAACTTAAGATTGTAAAAGGGAATTGCGCCGCAGGAAAAAAATTGCACGGGTCAATGTCAAATATTAGTTTAAATTGAAGGCTACAACATTTTAAACACACACCATTTGGTTTCCTTTTTGATGGCCCACGAACAAACGCCGTAATATCAGTCAAAAGATCAGGCAAATATTTTTAAGGAACCAAAAGTCCTGTTCAAGGAACCAAAAGTTTAAGGTACGGCTTTTAAGCTATTGATTCCTTCAAAGAACGGTCTTTAAACTTTTGGTTCCTTGAGCAGGATTTTGAAAAAAAAAATTCCTCGGTATAGGAAAGTTTTTATAGAAAGTAACATAATATATATGGGGTTTCCCAGTCAGACTTTTATAGGGGTGGTAGTGGGGGAGGAGGGGGGAGGGGGATGGGGGATTCGAAAAGCCGAAAATAATCCAATGAAAGAAAGAGAGAGATTCCTTAGCGATTTCGTTATATTGAGGTTCCTTTGTGAGGTGATTTTATAAAAAAATGAAAGTTAAATTTTAATATGCACATCAGATTGCATATATTTATTCAAAATAATTAACTTTTTAATGAGTTTGATGTACCCACATAATAGAAGCAATGAAACAGAAAGCCAAAAGCAATTCCTATTTTGGAAATGTCCGCATTGTTTAAGGCAAGCGCGGGAGAATTTTCGCATATATCGAAATAAATATGTTTTTTTTCGAATCTATTCAATACCAAACTATACATTATTGAAACTTTCATACAACGTCAATCGCTCGCAAATAAAATTCACTTCTTATATTTCATCGGGAAAAGTATCTAACGAGGGCATTGATACGATTCCGAAAAATATATTTTGGACAATTTCACATGGGATTACCTTTAACGATCGATATGTAGACGGATTTAATGATTTCATATTGATTATAATGGCAGGGCGATTCTTATCGGTCGGCAAGAAGAAAGGAGGGAGCGTACTGGCGAAACGAGCTTTATCAAAATTATTGCCAATGATGAGCAACTTCTAAGACCATTAAATCTTAATCATTTGAGATTTGCTCGGTATATGTTATCACTATCGGATCATTTATTTGTTGCTTTTGTTTCATCCCGAAGCACGCGTACGTTATTTAATCCAGGGCAAATGTTTCGAGATTTTTTTTTTTATTTTATAGGAAAGTGCCAGTAAAGTAATCAACATTTTGACTTTAATACAGAATTAAGTTATTGGTGTGTGGTGAAATTTTATTGATAATTTTTCTTTTATTTACTAGTAGGACTAATATTGTATTAAAATGAAGGACTAACAAAATATAACGTATTTCTATCACCGCAAATTCTTTTCTAAATTAAATCCTTTTCGTATTGAATTCTTTTGAAAGATTTCTAACCATAGAGATTTAGCAAAAAAAATATTTCAGTTTTTTCGGTTTTCCTAATAAAAAAAGGAAAATAAAAGCTTTTAGAAACGGTGAATCAAAAACCAATCGACCAAGTGAGCGATTAATTCTCTCTCTCTCTCTCTCTCTCTCTCTCTCTCTCTCTCTCTCTCTCTCTCTCTCTCCCTCTCCCTCTCCCTCTCCCTCTCCCTCTCCCTCTCCCTCTCCCTCTCCCTCTCCCTCTCCCTCTCCCTCTCCTTCTCCCTCTCCCTCTCCCTCTCCTTCTCCTTCTCCTTCTCCTTCTCCTTCTCCTTCTCCCTCTCCCTCTCTCTCTCCCTCTCTCCCTCTCTCCCTCTCTCCCTCTCTCCCTCTCTCCCTCTCTCCCTCTCTCCCTCTCTCCCTCTCTCCCTCTCTCCATCTCTCCATCTCTCCCTCTCTCCCTCTCTCCCTCTCTCCCTCTCTCCCTCTCTCCCTCTCTCCCTCTCTCCCTCTTTCCCTCTCTCCCTCTCTCCCTCTCTCCCTCTCTCCCTCTCTCCCTCTCTCCCTCTCTCCCTCTCTCCCTCTCTCTCTCTCTCTCTCTCTCTCTCTCTGTTTCTTTCATTGGCACTACATCTAAAGGTGGGATTGTAACTTGTAACTCCTTAAAACAGCTTTAATAATCGTGGCCTGCACCTGCATTTTTACATATCCTATGTGAAGTTTTGGTGCAATCCACCAACAGTTGATACTGTAATAATAGTCTAAACTAATGGTGAAGTTAACACCAAGCAGTAACTATTACTACTTACACCGGTAAAGGAAGATAAGACGACATGGAAAGTTAGCGTACCACCAGCTGAGTAATTTACCACCAGGACACACGTTTACCGTGTTTGTTGTATTTAAAAACTCAAATTTTTCGTTGATAAAATCAGATATTGCAAATTTTTATTCACCCCAAATCTCTTTGAATATATTTATCGAAATTAACAAGCTTAAACGGTGGTCGTTTAGTTTTTCGAAACTCTAAATATTGCATAGGAAAGTCATGTGCTGTTCACATCAGAGATTTAGTAAATGAATTTATTACACAATATTAAAATAACAAATTTAATATTGCTAATTATCATGTCAACAGCCACACCATTAACTGTTATAGTAAAATATCTAAAGTGTCGTTACATTAGATACTTAACTAGTATTTCAAAAATTACATACATTATGATAATTTAACAAGAAATCAATGCTATCCTCAATAAAAATTTGAATATCATTTATAAATCAATTTTAATGCTATATAAAACCCCGCGGACATACAAAATTACGTTTAGTTCGATATCAATATTTGACCAGAATCGAAAATGTTTCGAGAAGCGTTAAAATATCGTGTAATAATTGTTTACATTATCATAAAATTTAATTTTTTTATTGCCAATGGCAGTAGTTACGAATTTAATACAACAAAATTATCAAATCATATCGAAATTATACACAAAAATTGTCAATTAAATGACATTCTTCTATTTTATTCGCCAAATGACATGGAGTTATATTTCGTTGATGAATTATCGAAGACATTACAGAATCGTTTATTCATTCCGAATTTTATGTTTACTCAACCAAAAATATGGAATATTACAACTCGTATCGATAAAAATTCACTAACGATGGCTTTCGTGAGTTCAAGCAATAACCAAAGTCTTAATTTAATCGATTTGGGGCTAAAGGATGGCCATTATTTTAAAATTGTTATCGTTTTAACATTTAAAGACATTGAAATTGATAGTTATTTAATGGAGTTGTTTAAGTGGTGTTGGAGCCACAAATTCCTTAATATTCTCGTGTATTTTCAAACAAATGGCAATTCAAATGGATATCGTGTTTTTACATATAATCGATTTCCGGACTTTGAATTAGTTGAATTAAGCAATATTGAAGATTGCAATAGGCATTTCAAAGATAATTTAAAAAATCTGAAAGGATTCGGAATCAAATCACCTTGTAAACAGGATGTTCCAAGGGTTTTTCGATATTTTAAAAACGGAATTGAAAAATTTGGAGGGTTTGCAATGAAGATGTTTTTCACTTTTCTTCAGAAAGTTAATGCGACCTGGGAGGATACTTCAGAAGACATTAAATCGAACAACAGTGACATGGATGTCATTTATAGTTTACTCAAACAGGATAAAATCGATATAAGCATGCATATTTTTGGACAAGGAATCTTGGAATATTCTTATTTTAGCTATCCAATAGACATGATGGATTGGTGTATTATGGTTCCAGCCGCAAAAGAAATTGCCCCCTACATATATTTAATTTTGCCATTTGAAAAACTCACTTGGATTACAATAATTGGATCGGTGATTTATTTTTTTGTGATTATCGTAATTTCCTCGTACATTACAAGTGGAGAGTGGAAATTTGGACTAGCGCTGAGTGATACAATTCGAGGATTATTTTATTTACAATTTAGTGATAAAAGATTTAAAAACTCATTCGGAAATGTATTTATCATTGTACAAATTATGCTACTAGGAACAATCCTAATTAATATTTATTCGGCTTTGTTGACGAGTTTTCTCGCCAGTACATTATACGAAGATCAGGTAGACACTATGGATGAAATTGTGGCAAAGAAGGTGAAAATCTTAACATTTACGGAGGAAAAACAGGCATTCATCAAAGATCCTAGACTATCACAAGGATTTAAGGATCTCGTGATTGGAACTAATGTCGATGAATTTGCAATCAATAGAAATAGTTTGAACACGTCTTTTGGATACACGGTCCCCTCAGATAAATGCTTTTTGCTGTTGGAACAGCAAAAATTCCTTAAACCACCACTTTTCTACTTGACCGGTGCATGCCTAGGTAGATATCAATCTGCATTTCCGGTAGTTGCAGATTCACCATATCTGGATATCTTTCAAATGCATATTTTGGAAATTCAACAGGCTGGACTATATTGGAAGTGGGTAGAAGACTCCTATATTGAGGCTAGACAAGCGGGACTGATTCGGATATTCCCTAAAACAGGAAATGTCATTAGAACATTGACCACTGAACATTTTAAATATGTTTGGTGGTTTTTGATTCTTGGAAATTTTGTATCATTTTTTTGCTTTATTATTGAGAAAATACGGTTTCGTTTTCTTTGAATAATTGAAATTTTGAAAATTAAAAAAAAAAGCTGAAAATTAAAAAAAAAACAATTAGATTTTGTTAGTGTATAAAAAATATATTGAAAATTTAGTATTTTGAAAACAAAAAACACTGACTTAAGGTTTAGCACAAATTTATTTTAATCTTTGCTGTAATATAAGATTAAACGAGGCATCATATTGTAAAGATATGCAGTAATCTAAAAACATTTCAAGATTTTGTCCTAAAAACGCGTTTTCCAATCTAATGGACAGCAACTTAGAACAAATTTGGAAAAATCGTTTCTCTATCAAATAATGTATAATTTTTTTCATGAAAAGAATTAGAAAAATCATAATATACATTTCTAAACTCTTCCCCAAATTAAAAATGTTCAACTTTCTATCGTTTAAAAAAATGTTTTTAAATTTGGATTGGGAATTGGTCGTTCAATTAACTGTCAAAAATGGGAAGGAAATATTTAAATTGCATGAGTTGATTGAAATTCAAAAATCCTACAATATTTTCCAAACATTTTAAAAGTTGTGTTGCTGCTTATCTGGATTTATTTAATATTTGTTATAACAATCATTTCCGGTTGCCGCCTTTATTTAAACTCAAATTCAATTCCTCCGCAACTTCAAAAGTGGAAATAATCTTTCAAAAACTGACAGCACCAAGTCGACATAACCATACTTTTTCGCTCCAGTTTAGGAATTCTTGTTATGTGAAAAGATGAAATTCTTAACAAAAGCGAGTAATTTTACAATTCACCGAACACGAATAATCGCACAACTTGCGTCTTTTCCTCGAGCAAGTGCACATTCGAGTCCAGAGGAGCAGCTGCCACCATCATTCGCCGACGAGGAGCCTGCAGAATCCAAATTGCCGACAGTAAACCGCGACAAATCGCGGCTCTATTCACAACATAAGAATGTCCTGAAGGATCGCCGACCATATGACGACACAGCGGAGTCCTGGATCCACAACACTGAAAAGTACCAACGGTCCATGTTCGGTCGCTACGGTCTGGCCAGCAAAGTAGACCCTCGCATTTGTTTCTCCACTCGGAAGGACGTTGAGTTGAGGGCGGAGTACGAGTTAGTGGCGTACCCGCACACAATAAAGGAAATGATGGACATCCAGGCGAAGGCCCAGAAGGAAGAACAAATGAAGGTAATCAGACGTGAAGAGGACATCGCCAAAAAACTGGAAAAGCTGGAACAGTGGAAGCAGGAACTGAACACAAAAGTAGCGAAAAAGGAGGCTGACGCGAAGGCGGCCAAGGACAGGAAGGATCGCTTGATTGAGGAAGTTCGAAGGCACTTTGGGTTTAAAATCGATCCGCGCGACGAGAGATTCAAGGAGCTGCTGGAGAAGAAGGAAAAGGAAGATCGGAAGCAGCAAAAAGAGGCCAAGAGGAAGGCGAAGGAAGAGAAAATGCTGTCAAAGATAGTTGAAAAGAAAAAAACCGAAGCCGAGCAATAACTTTAACCGATTTCGCTATTAGCACTTTATTTAAGAATAAATTAGAAAAACAGGAATTTTTTTTTCTTTAAACAGAAACATAAGTCTTCTAGGTTTATCGCTCTGGATTCGTTGCTCCGGAAATAAGGACTAGAAGGACCACTGGAATGATGTACATCCACTGAAAAGTTCAAAACATTCCAATTAGAAGGAGTTCTTGGGGTTTTTCCCAGAGAGTCTTACGTATTTGGCGAAAAATCCCCGAGTATCCCTAACTTCGCCACGTTCCCGGGCTTCCCGCTCGCGCTCCATCTTCTGGATGAATGTTGTGGTATCTGGGATGGGTGCCATCTCCATTTCTCTGACGAATACCTCGGTGGTAAAGTGCTCCAAGTCATCTTCGCTCAAACGGAAGTCTTGGCAATTCTTGTCCCCCGTTACCGATTGAGTCACTGCTAGTACAGATCCGGTGTTGTCCAGCGACACCCAAAGATTGTCGGTCAGAGCGGAGTTGGCCAGGGCACATGCTTTCGTGGAGGTCAGCAGTTTGGACCTCGATCCGTCCTCGTAAAGCACAAACGCCTGCAATCTGTAGAATTTGTTTTCTTCCGCCAATTTCTGCAAGGGAATATTTAGTTCTTTTCTCATTGTTTTCCAAACTTACCTTCAGTAGCAATCTTTCAGAAGCTTCCAGAGGTTCCTGGACAGCACTAGAGGATCCCACATTTAAGATAGAAATGGTCACATTGCCACGGAATGTAAATTTATCTGGATTCGCAGGGTCTAATGCGTGACGGAGCTCAATGGCCAAACCATCGTCAATGTAAGACTAAAACATGAAATGTAGGAGTATTTTTGTTATTAAAGTTTGTAGCAGATTTTAAAGTCTTGAAAATTACCGCTCTTGATGCGAAAATGAAGCTGGAAACCAGTAAAAACGATGAAAATGCCAACATAATAATAGAAAACTGTGGCACTTTGACTTGTGGATAAAATGAAATTCCCTTTCTTTCACCCATATCCTTGTATCTCGCTCTCACTAGTCGTGTTGTTGGATCTGCGCGGTAACCAATGTCTTGTTCTTGATTAGTTTTGCCTTCTTACAAAACATCTATTTGAGGAATTAATTTTTGTACAGTGATGACCCAAATTACCGAAGTTTTGAAATTTTTGAAAATTGAATTAATTTTCTTTATTTCTCGAAAAACCGACTAAAAAGCTACTAAAAACCGAAATAAACTCATTGTTTTCGGTTCGACGAAATTGTGTCGTTTCTCATCGAACTTAAAACATTAGAAATTCTTAATCGTGTAACGACTTTTGAAAAAATCACGAAAACTCACTAAATTTTCAAAAAAGTTTATCGTTGTAGAAATTTCTAATATAAAAAAACCACAAGTTCTGTCAAGTTTTTTTTTACAAGCTTTTTAGTCCAAATACCATCAAATTAGTTGTAAAAATTCAAAGTCTTGAAAAAACAAACATTGGGAAAAATTTATTAACTTCTTTTCTGGGTGAAGCAAAATCTAGCAATGTGAGGGAAAAGGTGGGTCTGGATGTTCTAGATCTTCAATAAAAGTACCTAAAATTGACATTCGTGAAAAAAAAAATTAGTAGTGGAAAACACTAACAGCAACACACAAGTTCCGACCCTATTCAATTAAATACGTCACGCTAATTTAAGCCTTTCCTTGTCCCTCTCCCCAGGTCATCCTGTTCTGGACTTTATATATGGAGTCGTTGTAAAAGTTTGACGTCAAGCGAAAATCTTAAAAACAATTTTTGTTTTTGCGAAAGGGCCGAAAATTTATGCCTTTAACAAAGGTTGACCTATTCTTGCCACCAAAAACCGCAATCCTCCACTTTTTAGCAAAACCCTTAAAAGGATTGGAATATGAAATAAGATTGGTCCAAAAAATCAAATTTAAAGAAATTTTTAAGTTGGTTTAATCGAAAGTAAAATTCACAATATGTAAATATTTATTTTAGGTATTTTTTTAAAGTACAAACAATTTGCTCATGTTCAATAAATTAAGGAACACCTTTTTTTTAAAAAAAATTATTTTAAACAATTAACAATTACTTCAGTCTCCTCTTGCAACAGCTCAAGTTTGTTTAAGAGAATTATCTGAAATTTGTTGAAAATTAATATGCAAAATGTTGATAAAAAAATTCATTCATTACTCTAGAAGCGGAGATAATCTCCCGTGCCACTCGAAACGGTAAATGCTCAATGGAATTGACTAAATCTTGAACCTTTGCTTTGGCTAAATCCTCCAATGTTTTGAATCCTGCAGCGTACAACTGTTTGGCACGATTCTAAAAAATAAACATTATAAAATTAAAATCAGGGCACCAATCATGTATTCCGACGCGTCTCTGTCTTTGGACTTCGACGCAGCTTTTAACTTTTGACTTCGCCATATTTGCAGCTTGAAATTTCGCGGTATCGTCACTATGAATCGAAACGTGATTCTGACTGTTACTCCAGGAAATTTGAAGCTGCTAATATGGCGAAGTCAAGAGTTAAAAGCTGCGTCGAAGTCGATAGAGAGAGACGCGTCGGAATACATGATTGCTGCCCAGGTAACCACAAAAACTTCAAATTACAATTTTAACGGCAGGCAAATCCAGCAACGCCGTTAATTCGGCAATACAGCAATGGTCCAATTTATTTACTAAATGCTCA
Organism: Chrysopilus asiliformis; assembly: GCA_964034945.1. Lineage (NCBI taxonomy): Eukaryota > Metazoa > Arthropoda > Insecta > Diptera > Rhagionidae > Chrysopilus > Chrysopilus asiliformis. The sequence continues at coordinate 109,111,570 of OZ035962.1, forward strand.
AATAGCGGTTTAAAACACCAAAGATCTTCCATTTGGTCACATAGACGAATAATTCCGCCGGTTGTTGAAATCGATTGCGATATTAAATTCTGCACCCATCCCCGCTCAATGGAAAACTGCGCACCGACCAAATGCAGTGGGGTCAAATTTATCACTTCGTTGAGAATGAGAACTTTAAAAAAACGATTCATTTGGCACTCCATGGGACCCTTCAGGGATTGCGTTTTTATCATTTTCACGATATGCACTTCGGTGATTCCGATTGCTTGAGCCACCAGCTGGGTGTCCTCGTCGATTTTGCCAAACTCTTTATAAAATACGGACGGATCTGGATACAAAGCGCCATCATGGCTAGTTGTTAAGTAAAGAAGGTGCGTTAAATTTCTTAAAACTAGAGATTTCTGTGCCAGTTTGAGTTCACTGTAAATACTTTGTGCGGTTTTATAATCAATGCCAGCTTTAAATGCCGCCATACCAATTGGTGTTAGTCCAAATTTCGTACTCCTATTTAATATGAAATTCTTTACAGTTTTCGTCACAACAGACTCATTCTGATTGACCTCCTGCGTTGTCACCATTTCATCAATATTCGATGCTTTGATATTTGGAGCTTCTAGGATTTTATGCCGAAACATAACTCGTAGAATATTATTAACTTCTTTTGTGACATTCACACCCAAATCCTCAGCTTGTATTGCCAGCAAAGTATTCTCCGTTAACGCTACTAAATCCTTCCGGCACTCGGCTAGCTTCAAGCCAATCGCACTAATAACAAGCGATTGTAGTCCCAGATACTCGTTGTCTTTTAGCGAACTCTTCACGTTATCCATCGGTGAGAAGAGCATTTTTGCCACTTGGGCGTGATCTTTGGGCAAACAAATTAATATACTTTCGCCAGCCAAGCCCATACCAGCTCTTCCGGCACGTCCGATCATCTGCTTGTATTTACTCTGCGTCATTGACTGTCGCCCAACATACGGCGATCGAATTATCACACGCTTCGCTGGGAGATTCACACCAGCAGCTAGCGTTGAAGTACAGCAAATAACGCAGATCGTTCCAAATCTATACGCAGTTTCGATTATCTTCCGTTCGTCTGTCGTTAGCCCAGAATGATGATAGGCGATTCCATAGGGTATCGTTTGGCTAAGCACCGGACTTAAAGTTCCACATAATTTTTCAATCGCGTCCATGAGGGCGACTTTCTCGTTTTTTCTATGCTCTATGTATTTTTTTCTAAAATGTGATTTTTTTTTAAGACCGTTAGTTTTTTCACTGAAAATTTCTAACATTTACCTTGGTAAAACTCTACTTAATAGGATTGCAACATTTTCACAGTTTTTCCGAGTCGAACAGAATACTAGAACGGATTCTAATGGTGCTACTTCCCATACTAATCCAGCTAAATGATCAGGATCCATCTTCGTCACGTTTTCATTGTACTGAAATCAAAGACAAGAGGTTTTTAAGTAATTTTTTATTCATATTTTAGCTTTTAAAATGTTTTTGAATTCGGTACCAAACCTAGTCTATTGAAATAACAAGATTGTGTGTCTGCTTGCAACTCGAGAACCACTGAACCGATTTGAACGAAACTTTCAGAAGACTAGCAAGCATTAATTTATTAATCATCATATCATACTAATATATAAAAATGAGTTGGTGTCTGTCTGTCTGTCTGTTCCTCTTTCACGCAAAAACGGCTGAACCGATTGACTTGAAATTTGGCATGAGTGTCTGTGGTAGTTCTGGTTCCAACATAGGCATACGGAAAAGTAGCGCGAGGGGTGGGGGTAAAGAAAATCCGAATCTTTTAAAGAAAAGCACGGACAACTTATTCTATCTAATTTATTGCCAATTCAATTTTGTTTTCTTAGATTTTGTTCTACTCACGCTTTTAGCCGGGCACAGCCGGGTCCAAATTCTAGTATTCTATAATCTGCAATACCTGTACTTTCCGACGGAATTCAACACTAACCATTTTTTTTTTTGATAAATCGTTTGAAAATTACCTTAAATTTAACGGTTCTCTCGGGCGTAAAAAGCTGTTCCGGATTCGTAGGATTTATTGATAAAATATCGTTTCCATATTTAATATATTCTCGTAACTCTACTGGCCGAAAGCCACGCGTATAAACATCAGCGTTTAAAAAATCCGAAAGTTCCGGCAGATTCCCAATTGTTGCACTCATTCCAACAATTTGTATTCCAGCTTAAAAAAACGTATTCTAATTATCTTCTAAATAAATTCAGTGCGCAGCTTCTTACCTTTAATAAACATAACTTTTGTTAAGAAACTTTCCAAGGTATGACCACGCATCGATTCCCCAATCAAGTGTAGTTCATCGATCACAACGAGACCGATCTCATTCGCTCGTCCAGCCTCAATAAGACTATCGCAAAGGACGGCGCCTTTCTCAATGGAAGCAACATAAATGGAACGACGTGTCCGGCGTTTCTGGGGGGGACATCGACCTCTTCCTGCCGTGTACTCCTCAACGAGGAAGTCATATTTGCTGGCAAATGGGGCCAAAGCGCTAACCTTAAAGGAATGTTCTTGAAGTCCGACTTAAAACGAGTTTGTTTTACAATTTATGTACCTTTTCCTGGACTATAGAAACATAAGGCAGTATAAATAGGACATTTTTCTCCCGACAGATGATCTCCTTTAGCATAAGAATTTCCGCTACTAAAGTCTTGCCGCCACTTGTTGGTAGAGCGTAAATTAAGTTCTGGCGATTTGCTATTGCTGGTAGGGATAGACACTCCTTCTGCCAATCTGTGAGAATGAAAATAAAGCAAGATTTAACACATTTGACAAGAAAACACAGAATTATCTACCATAAAGCGACTTGATTCCCTTGTATTCGTAAATGAGTCTCTCTGTCTGTTCTGATAGTCCATAGAATGGTCCTTCAGTCTTAGAATTCGCTCCTACTACAAACGACTGACTGTTCCAGGGAATATCGGCAAGTGCGTTGATTTCATTCTTCAGCGATTCATTCTTATTCAAAAGGGAATTATTGCGTATCGCTGCTCTGGTTACGTACTGCGACCCCGTGATAGACTGACTTTGGAAGCAGTTCTGGAGCTCCACTTTCTCCATCAAATCGTCAATAAATCGCTGTGTGTTTGGTACAGCCTCTTCCGCCTCGACATTGCAGTCCGACTGGTCTTCGTTCTCTTCGAGATGATCCTCGCCGTTAGCAGAAACGACGTAGGAAAATAAAGTATCATCCTTTGGCCATTTAACGTGAGGTTCGTCTTCTGAGATTTTCTGCTTTTTCGCAGCCGGCGTGTTGCTAAATGTATCGTCCAGTAAAACTGCTTCGTCTAGTAATGAAGACTGGTTGTTTTCTTCTATCAACTCACTATCGTCCATTTGATATACACCCGTTTTTCGTTGAAATTATTCAAAACTGAATTTCAAATTTGAATTTACTTTATTTTGTTCGCCGTCCTTCTATTGTGATGACACAAGGTATACAACTACTGATAGAAACTGTACACAGTGAATACACTCAAGTACAGTCACGTCCAATATCTTTTTAGTACAAATTATAAACTTCTATCGATTTTTAAATTTTTAAAAAAATATTTTTTTATTGCAATATTTCAACATATCGTGGTTAAATAACGGTTGTTCTTCTTACAAGAGGAAATTTTGGACGATTTTGAATTGAATTATTGATACGAGGTAATACGAAAAACATTCTAACCGATTTTCTATTATTATAAAGATTTAAATTTTTAATTAAATTAAAATTTGCTAGTTTTAAGAGATTGCCTGTAAATAGAATATCAGTCGTTTAAAGTTAGTGAGTATGGATAAAATGCATCTCACTTTTATGGTAGGTGATGGTATTGCAATGATATTCAATTTCATTTTAAAAATCAGAAGTTAAAAAAGTGGGAGGCGGCCCAAAGACGAAAATTAGTGTTTAATTTTATTTATGGCAAGTAGTTTCATTTGAAATCTGATGTATGGCAAAGTTATGTAAAATTGAATTCTGATGTGGTGCACCTTTTCGAGAAAATCAAACAAAAATGGTTCAGATTGTTAGGAAAGGGGAGAAAAAGCGTTCTTTTGGATTTACTTTCAATTTGTCACAAGATTTTAGTCCTAATTCAACATTTTGTCGTAAACACCTTAACTATCGAAAGGATTGAGCTAGAAATTTTGTACAGCTGCGTTTCTCGTAGTTAGCAAAAATTTTGTACAAAGAAAAACTGTTAAACATTTTTTTGATGAATTTGATTTGTAAAAGTTGAGTTTGGCTTGCAAAGTATCAAATGGAATTGATATTTCTACTTTGTTTTTAGCGAAAACATTCTTTTAGAAGCACGGAGTTAGTAATATGTTAAGAAAAATCTAATATAACAAAATTTCACTTTATTTAAACATTTTTACATGGCAATCTAGCAATTAATCGATTGATTACCAACGTACATAAAGTCTTCACAAAATTCTATACATTTTTTTTTAAATTCCTTACGTTAATTTGCCACATACTTAAAAGAAATAATTCTGTTTTAATCAATAAATGAAAGTACTAGAATAGTTTTTAGTGGTTTATAATTGATAATCATATAATAATATTTATTCATTTTTAGTACTGTACACACTTAAAAGCAATTATAATAGCAGTACTTTTGTTATAAAGTTTCTTTTCTCAATATATATATTTATTATAAGAAATTAAAGGATCCTTAATATGAAAATCGTTTAGTAAAAATTTATCAAAGCAATAAATCCTATGGGATGCGGAAAGGCACAACAAGATCTTCCTTGTGTTCCACTTTGATGTCTTCGAGAGCTGTTTGAGCTTTATTTATGGCACTTTTTATCTAAATATGGAGATTTTATTAACAATTAAATTTTTTTCTTCAAAATATCGACGACTTACTAGTGATAAATCGGGTGCAGAGATCGGTGTCGCTGTTAAAAACAACTCCGGATTCGGAATATCTCTTAGTAAACCTGCGAAAAGAAGTTCAGGTAATGAAATTTATGTTAAATTCCTGGAGATGCATGAATTACCTGTTGGAGAATTGCTAGGATGTGGTATATTGCTCCACTGTTGCTGCAATTTATGGTAGTACATTTTCACTCGATCGTTGTACTCTTGCGCTTCCAAGCTATGCGTATCCATAGCGGCGACATCAATGATGTTTCTATAATACCATTTGATAAAAAATAGCGTGACTTTAATGAAAATGTAGAGCTTACGATTGAGTGTTTTGGACGATCCGTCCCAGTGCAGTTTGTTCATCTTTCTTTGGTAACGACTGCGAATATTCATTACTAAGATTATCTGAATTTGTTCTTCGTAGTGCTGGACTATTGCTGACTGGATCCGCGAATAGGTGTGTTCGTTCATTTGGCTCCAGGCCCTTTATAGAAAACGAAAAGATTTTTATGAAAAATAAAACTAAAGGAAAATGTTTACCTGTCCGCTGAGATCTTCCGAGCAATTTAAGCAACTGCAAAAATTCGATAAGCAGTTAATCACGGATCTCAAATAGTCCATTTTATCAGTGCAGTATTCTCAAAATGTAAAAACCGTGTACCGAAGTACCATAACACGCTATCAAAATGAAAATAATTGAATTTTTTACATAAAGTGCAATCGCGTTGCTTTGAACAAGTAAGAACAGCTGATATAATTTTTTTCCATTGAAACGTCAAACTCACTAGCACTTCGAAATTGCCCCGAGTGATTGAGGCGGAAGATCTAATTTTGCCCAATTTCCTTTGTAAGGTTTTATAGCTGCAGCGGTAAGAAGAATTTTTTCGTGCGCATTTACAAAAAAACTGACATCTCGAAGGACACATCATTTTGATGAAAAATGTAAACAAGTGACGAATAAAACGGAAAATCGAGGAATTAAAGGCCAAGGGATTTCAATTAATTAATTAACATGTCTTTGCTGTTGAATTTGTGAGTATATGCTGTATCTGCAGTGAATCACTTTGCTAACGTGGCTGTTTTCAGGGTGTATGCACTTATGGGGTTGCTCGCTGCTGGTGTTTTTGTGTTGTTTTTAGTTATTTTCATCCTGCGGAAGTTTATCCTTTTCAAAAGAGACAAACTCAAGAAAAATAGCAACGATGTGCACGTGGGATTCTTCCATCCGTACTGTAACGCTGGCGGTGGCGGCGAGAGGGTTCTTTGGTGTGCCGTCAGGGCTCTGCAGGTTACAGGAAATTCCTATCGACTGATGTAATCCAATTGTAATGTTGCTAATTTTCAGGCAAAGTATGAAAACGTGAAAATAGTTATTTACACTGGAGATGTCGATGCTCCGGCAAACACGATTCTCAACAAGGCCAAGAATGTCTTCAACGTTGCTGTGGACGAGGAGAACACGAGTTTCGTTTATTTGAAACAGAGGCATTGGGTGGAACCGAAAATGTATCCATATTTCACACTTCTAGGCCAGAGTATTGGCTCTTTGATCCTCGGACTCGAGGCACTCTTGAAATTCCAACCCGACATCTACTTGGACACGATGGGCTATGCATTCACCTTGCCACTGTTTCGTTTCCTGGGCAAATGCAAAGTGGGATGCTATGTTCACTATCCCACCATCAGCACTGATATGCTTCGAAGAGTCCAGTGTCGGGTTTACGCTCATAACAATCGAAACTATGTTGTTAAAAATCCATTCCTTACTTGGTTAAAACTGATGTATTATAAAATATTTGCTAAAGTAAGATTCGCATCACTTAAGTACTAATTGATTTTTCCTTGTTCACAGTCTCTTTTTGTTACCAATTACAGCTATATGCCATGGTCGGTTGCTGTAGTCAAACCGTAATGGTTAATTCTTCCTGGACCGAAAATCACATTTTGAATCTCTGGGATGCGCCATTCAAAACTCACCGTGTTTATCCACCTTGCGAAGTTAATCATCTTAAGACCCTTCAATACACTGGAAATGATAACGAAAAGATTGTAATAGTCTCGCTGGGTCAATTTCGACCCGAAAAAGATCATCCTCTGCAACTTCAAGCCATGTACGAGTTGCGTACGTTGTTAGCCAACAACGAGGATCTTTGGAATAAATTGAAATTGGTCATTATTGGATCGTGTCGCCACGAGGAGGATTTTGAAAGATTAAAAAATATGCAGGACCTCAGCAAACATCTTTCGCTGGAGAATTCTGTTGATTTCAAAGTGAATATTTCATACCAGGAGGTCATTCAATGCTTCCAAACTGCCAAAATTGGTTTGCATACAATGTGGAATGAACATTTTGGAATAAGTGTGGTCGAATGCATGGCTGCCGGATTAATAATGGTGGCAAATCGTTCCGGTGGTCCACTAATGGATATAATTGAAACGTCAGAAGGTAGCCAGACTGGATTCCTGGCAGTAGATGCTGTTGAATATGCCAATTGCATTTTAAACATTTTGTGCAATACCAAAGAACAAAACGATTCAATTAAAACAGCAGCAAGGTAAGAAAATGAACAATTGAAAAGTCACATGCAGCATAATTTTAATAACCACCCTATATGGTTATGTCTTTAATAAAAAATTGTCCTAAATTCTTGTTAATAATTTCCAAAACTTCTTTCAGAGCTTCCGTTGACCGATTCTCTGAGAAAGAGTTCGAAGTTAACTTTTTGCGTGCAGTGAGTCCGCTATTTCGACTTGACTAGGGATTATCTGTGGAATTAATTAGATATAAGCTTTATTCCTTTCAATTAATTTTACAACAAAAGTTTTAAGAGCGTGTGCACATCGACATTATACGACGATAATTATGCTTAATAAATATATATATTTTTTTGTTTTTTTTTTGTATACATATGAAATGTTAATTTTTTAAGAGCAATAAGAGACCATTTAATATAATGAAATTACTTAGAAACTTTCAGTGGCATTTGCACCAAGTAGAGGTGCAGAAAATTTCCTTTGTATGAGACTTGTTGATAATAAATTATTAGATCTTCAGTAAATTGATTTTTAATTGTTATATTCAAAAAGGCTTAGCCACTGTCCATAAAATACCTCACGCTAATGTATGGTATTTTGGACCCCTGCCCTCTGCTACGCTTTTTCACGTTTTTTTGTATGGAGTTTAGTACCGCCAAAGACCACCTAAACTTTGGTACTACCGTCGATTTTTTGTGTGGAGTTTACTACCACCCCCGCACTCACATCACAATATATTCTTAATTACCCATTGATTAAATCAATGTCTAAAATTCAAACATTATTAAGGGTGCCTAATATTTGAACCTGTAATTAAATGTTATTCCTGAAAGGTGGTGCCCGTTGACATGAGCCAGGAATCGCTGAAATCTATTTGGAAATACATTTGTATTTCGCTAGCTATAAAAGAGATCGGTCAAGAAATTTTATTCAGTTGTGGTTTAAAATTTATTCGTAAAATATCCTGAATCGAAAATGGAGTCGACAGAAAAGAGCCTTCTTTCTTTTAACAGTTTTATGGCAATTGCCAAAGGATTTTATAAAACTCTTGGCGTTGAACCTTACCAGGAATCTGATAAAAAACGCCAATCATGGCTATATTCGTTTATTTTTTACTTTGGCTTCTGGAACTTAAATCTTTGTGTTGTTGGAGAGGTGATTTACCTGATAAAAGCTTTCGGATCATTTTCAAATTTCTTGGAGGTGACTGCATTGGCGCCTTGCATTGGATTTTGCATGGTGGCTATTGCAAAAATGTTAACGGTTTGGTGGGGTAAAAAAACGTTGACAAGACTCATCAACACATTGAGTGATATTTTTCCGAAAACAAAACAGGATCAGGACGATTTTCGAGTTGAATTCTATACCAAGTACAACACAGTCACAATGAAATCCTTTTCAATTTTGTTGATGATCCTTATTTGGACATTCAACTTATTGCCAATTGGGCAATCTTCATTTGAATATCTTTTCCTTGGCAAAAACTTTACCAGAGGCATTCCGTATTTTATTTGGTATCCTTACGATTATCAGAGTAATCTTGCCTACCCGCCAACCTATATTTTACAAGTGTATGCTGGTTATGTTGCTGCCGCTGGAACTTTATCTGGCGATCTGTTACTTTGTTGTATTGTAACGCAACTTTGTATGCATTTTGACTATGTATCTAAGAAGATCGTGGAAATTGTCCCAATTGGAAACAGAACCGATCATAGAGAATTAACTAAATATATCAGACATCATGGAACTATTCTAAAGTGAGTAAATCTTTTTATGCTATTCTAAAGTGAGTAAATCTTTTTATGCTATTCTAAAGTGAGTAAATCTTTCTTTTTATTTTTAAAAATTATTTATCTCACTACTGTACGGTCCAACGCTAAACATCTACTGGTAAAAAGCCTGATGGAAAAAGTTTCAGCAATTCAGGAAATATCAGGGGAGGGGTGAAAGGAGACAAGGGTGGGCAGATTTTAGTAGAGAGGAGATTTTTTAAGGTATCCTATCGTTAATTCTGCAAGGAACTCTATCTGTGTGCAAAAATTCTTGGAAATCGGTTGAGCCTTTTTTGTATGATCATAGGACCAAAACTTAGGCAGACAGACAGACAGACAGATTAAAATTTTAGAAATGTGATGATGATTTTGCGATTTAATTTTTCCTGTCCTTGTGGTAATTTTCCTCAAAATACATAACTGAAAATTGCAGTTTAATCGATTAATTTTCGAGTTCAAGCTTTTAACAAACTTGAGTTACGTTACGTTACGATCGCATAACGGTAACTCAACCTAGCTAACGGTAACCCACGAGTTAAATATTGATAACAAACGACGGTTTAAAATCAGTAACTCTGAAATCGATTGCGGAAGTAACGCGTTTGGCACTGATAAGTAGCGATTTGGTAACAAATAATGATTTAAAATGAGTAACTTTTTAACTAGGTGCAAAGTTTATATTGTGCAACGTAAGTTAAAAATGAATCACAAAGAAACGGTTTCAAATAGGTTATTTTGTAACACGTTCATTATAACTATAGCCTATTTTATTAGCAACTGGTAATTTTGTTAATTCGGTTGCTTTGCTACGTTGGTTCCAAAAAGGTTACTGGGAAGGTCGAAATAGTTTTTAGCTATTTTTTTGTTATTCGCGATTTTGTTTTCGAAAATCATAAATTTTTCTTGGTTGTTACTCAATAATCATTAAAGCATAACCGGAGTTTTTAACTAGAATTTGAAAACAAAAAATTATTGTCTAAAATTTATTAAATTTTCATGTTTATGTGAGCTCTTCTACGATTTAGTAAAATTTTGATATCGTTCAGATAGAAGTATATAATTTTATTTTTCATTTTCTATAAGCATAAATGGGACAGAATATTCGAAAAATCACTTCAATATTGTCCCATAAACCTTCCCATTTACTCAAATAAAACTTGTAATGGTATGGTTTCAGTAATAAAGTCTCATTAAATTTTAAATATTTCGATTATCCAGGGATATTGATTGAAGTAATGTCTAAACATTGAAGCCATGATTGGTAATTATGTAGTGTACCTGTTGTATAACCACTAATTAATTTCAATTTTCTAAAGGGTTTGTCTGTTGATATTAACCCTAAATAAACCTATTAAAAATTTATGAAATTCATTGATGATTAGGACTATAAAAAGGGACGATTAATTTGTATTTTTCGAAATTTCATTCAGTCGTGATTTAAATTTGGTTGTTGGAATATCGTGAAAAGGTTTTTTAAAGAAATGGTATCGACTGAAAACAATATTCTTAACTTCAACAGTTTTATGTCAATCGCCAAAGGATTTTACAAAACGCTCGGCGTGGAACCTTACCAAGAACATGATAAGAAAATACAAACCTGGCTATTGTCGATAATTTTTTATGTCGGGCTCTTGAATTTAAATCTCATCGTTGTTGGAGAGATAATTTACCTGATAAAAGCTTTCGGGTCGTTTTCAAATTTCTTGGAGGCGACTGCATTGGCGCCTTGCATTGGATTTTGCTTGATGTCGAACGGAAAATTGTTGACGGTTTGGTGGGCTAAAAAAACATTAACAGGACTCGTTAACACATTAAGCGCCCTATTCCCTAAAACAAAATTGGAACAGGACGAATTTCGAGTGGAGTTCTATGCCAAGTATAACACAGTCATAATGAAAGCCTTTTCGATTTTGTTGATGATCCTTATTTGGACTTTCAACTTATTTCCAATTGCACAATCTTCATTCGAATATCTTTTCCTTGGCAAAAACTTTACCAGAGGTATTCCGTATTTCGTTTGGTATCCTTACGATTATCAGAGTAATCTTGCCTACCCGCCAACCTATATTTCACAAATGTATGCTGGTTATGTTGCTGCCGCTGGAACTTTATCAGCTGATTTGCTTCTTTGCTGCATTGTAACGCAACTTTGCATGCAGTTTGATTATGTTGCTAAAAAAATTCTGGCAATTGTCCCCATCGGAAATAATTTTGATAATAAAGAATTAAATAAGTATGTCACGCATCATGGAATTATTTTAAAGTGAGTGAAACTTGTGCTATTGTTTTATCATTTGTATAATTTAATTAAACAATTTTCAATTGTTTAAGTTCTCCATTTTCATCACTCTATCAAAAAAATCATAAAATTGAATTTCCCTTTAATCATGAAAATGTACTTAACATTTTTTTAAACTTATTTTTGCAGGTTGAGCGACGAATTAAACGAGATTTTTGGCCCATCGATTTTGTTCAACTTTTTAGCGTCATCGGTCATAATATGTTTAGTTGGATTTCAAGTTACCGCCGGTGTTAATCCAATTGATTTATTCAAATATTTATTATTTTTGATATCATCATTAATACAAATCATGATGATGTGTTTCTTTGGAAATTTACTAATCGATTCGGTATGATTTTCAGTTTCTAAAAGTTTCCTGATTATTTTTTTTTTACATTTTGGTTTTTGATAGAGTGAAGGCGTTAGTGATGCCGCTTATAATGAAAGTTGGTATGATGCTGATATTGGATACAAAAAATCGATTGTAATGATTATTATGAGGGCTCAAAAGGCTTCTGTTTTAAACGCAACCAGTTTTTCAATTGTTTCACTCAGAAGTTTTAATAAAGTGAGTACGAAGTATTTTTTCATAATATTTTAAGATCATACAATAGTCCTTGACCGCATTGTTGCAATTCGCATAATTGCAACATATTTTAATGAAAAGTCCGGGCACCAATCATGTATTCCGACGCGTCTCTGTCTTTCGACTTCGACGCAGCTTTTAACTATTGACTTCGCCATATCAGCAGCTTCAAATGTCCTGGAGTGACAGTCAGAATCACGTTTCGATTCATAGTGACGATTCCGCGAAATTTCAAGCTGCAGATATGGCGAAGTCAAGCGTTAAAAGCTGCGTCGAAGTCGAAAGACAGAGATGCGTCGGAATACATGATTGGTGCCCCGTTTTGTGAAAATTTTCCTTGATTATACATTTTCCCCAGTCAATTGCACATCCGACTAAAAATCAAAATTAGGGACAAATATTAAAGCTTGAACATGTAGTAATTTCAATATAGAAACTTCAATCGAAATATTGAAAGAAATCCGAATTATATTTGAACAATCTAATGAAACTTTGAAAGTTATTTTTATTGGAATCTGATGTGTAGAAAAGTGGAATGTAAGGTTAAAGTTTTTTTTTGGTCCGACATATTCTTCTAAGGTTTGCAAATATTACATCAAATTTAATATACCCTATATTTTTCTTATATATCATAATTATTTGAGGATTACCGTACTATGAGAGACTAGGGTTAAATTACAGTGAAAGCATTGCGTCCCTTCGTGTTGAGTTCTAACAGCCAAATAGCTGCAGCTAGGGAACAATTATACAGTTAAATTCTCAACTAATTTTTTTGCCGAAATGGATTTTTAAAGTTTCTTGAGTAAAACTCATGTGTTTTTTACATGACAACGCGAAAAAAAGAAAGTTGATCTAGTCTTGCGTTGCGTTGTTTTAGCGCGCGCCGAATAACGTAGTATTGTGAGCGGTCCTTTAAAAAACACTGTATTAAGCTAGAACCTGAATCGTACGTCGATGCGTCCGTCATGCGTCCGTCACGTTGACAGTTCGAGTAAAATCAACGGGCTGCTATGAGTACTCCCCTAATAATACGTTTTCCGATGGGGCAACCGCATAGAGTAGGTCGAATTTCTACTTTTACATGCTGCAACGCATAGAAATGTCATTTCGCAAAAAAGTTTGTTTACGATTTAAGCAATTTAAGTATGGAACAAATTGAAAGTAATTGTTTCGACGATAAACTAATATGTAGAAGAAGTGCAAAACAATGAATTAACTCCAGATTCGTTGCCGTACCCAACTGTCACCGCATAAAACTGTCAACCGGACGGACGCATGACGGACGCATCGACGTACGATTCAGGTTCTACCTTTAAAAATTAAACGACACGCGGCGCAACGCACGACGCTTTCACTGTAATTAAACTTTAAGGCCTATGTTACACGAGGCAACTTTAAGCGGCGACTTTTCTAAAGTATAGGCGAGAGAAGTGAGGGAAGCGGTGGCCCCTCACTTCTCTCGCCTATACTTAAGAAAAGTCGCCGCTTAAAGTTGCCGTGTGTAACATAGGCCTAAGATGCTTAAAGAACCATGCAGGATTCGACGACTTTTATGCCCCCGGGCTAACTTCTGAACCAGTTCGTTCAGAAATATTTAGATTTGTGCAATCGGGAATACAATTAAAATAATAATTTCAATTATAAATAGCAAGAAAATTAGCCAATCTAACGACTAATGACTATAAAAATAGTCAATTTTAAATATTTTGTGGTAAAATTGACTATTTTTCAACTATGAAATAAACTAGTTTAATTGTCTTCCCGACTTCCGCTACTAGACTATTTGTTTCTTTGAGTGTGGCACAAATTTTAAACAATTTCTATTAAAATTAATTAAAAAGTATGTTAATAAATAATTGTATGTGAATGAACCGTTTTTTCCATGAATAATTGTACAAATTAATTAATTATTTATTTTTAGGTGATTAGTTTGGCATATCAATTTTTTGCCCTACTTAGAACGATGTACTCCCAATAATTTTGTAGAAAAACATCTAAAATATCACACTTGCAAACGATATAGAGAATCCATCAGAATAATCAATCTATAAAAGTAGCTCTGATTAAACTAGTAAATGATGTAAATGTGAAAAAATCATTCTAAAATAAAGTTTTTCGTGAAAAAGAGGTTTCTTATTCTCGAAAGTTGTTTTTAAGTTGGCTGTCGACATTGGTGTGTTCTGGTAAAAATCTGATGCAACTCTTTTCAGCGGTACCCATTCAATAAAAGAGTAAGAGGTACAGAAGACGAAAAGGCTTGATTTTAATAGTTTGAAACACTTTTTAAGTAATGGTGAGTACCCGGTCTAAATCCTTTGCCTGAACATACAATTAGAGAGAAAAATAAGCAATCATCTAAAAAAATTAGTAGCATTATTTCTCAAGCATTTTAAGAAAATTGGAAATCAAAAAATCACTTTTTATGATTTTGATGTTTTCAAGCGTGTTCCTTTTTGTTTTGCAACCGTTTTTGGAATCGGATACCAAAAATGTGTCCCACTTTTGAGAAATTCATAGCTTTCAATACGTTTTGCATACAAAATCTTTTCTCTTTATGATGATTATAAGAAAGTTAAAATAAAGGGCCTTTCAACAAGGACATAACAATAACTTTTTTTATGATCTGGCAATGCTAAAACGTCAGTCAAGGTTTACATTTTTATCATGGTGAAGTTCACGAACGAGCAACGTTTGGAAATTATTAAAACTTACTACCGAAATTCTGAGTCGGTGATCGCAATCGTGTCATCTCGAGAAATGGTCCGGTCGAATGGCCACCTCGCTCATGTGATTTAACGCCGTTAGATTTCTTTTTATGGGGTTATGTTAAGTCGTTGGTTTATGCCAACAAGCCAACAACGTTAGAGGACCTCAGGAACAATATCGAACGCGAAATTGCCAACGTTCTGGCCGATATGTGTGGAAGAGTGGTGGAAAATTGGCTCCAAAGAATCAATCAGCAAACGTGCTCGCGTTGGCCATATGAACGACATCGAATTTCATACTTAAATGTAACATGTCCACTACACCTGGAATAAATTTCAGCCCGATATCTCAATTATTCTGTGCTTTATTTAAATACAAAATTGTTATGTCCTTGTTGGAAGACCTGATATAAGGGGCTGTCCATTACGTTACGCTACATTCCAGCCTTTCAACCCCCCCCGCCCCCTCCCTCTCCCCATGAGGTTGTTTCGAGATTTCTTGTATGGAGTTTAGTACCGCCGTCATACTACCGGAGATCATCCCTAAAAATGTGACGTATTTTATGGACATCCCCTAGTGTTAAAACTAAGTTAGTCCGATTATTGCCAAGGTCCAATGTGGAGATTTTCAACGATTTTCAACACAGAATCCCAATCAAATAAAACAATAATTGCTTTAATAATTTCACATTTTCCTTTTATTTCACATTTTATTTGTTTTTTTGTTTTTTGAAATGGAACTCTTATAATACAAAACATAATTTTTCAAAATTTAAATATACAAGATTTTTCCTTCTTCTGATTTTTTTTTTATTTAAATGTTTATATTTCAAAAATCTAACGAATTTATTTTATAATATTTTTTTTTACTATTTTACATTTTTTACAATAACTTTTTAATAATCTAAAAATTAAGCTATATTCTTAAATTAAACGTTTTTTTTTGTCATTTTAGATTATAATATTTTGTTGATTTCGTGTGTGTACGGAAATAAATTATTAGAATTATTTTTCATTTTTTTTTTAATATTGGATCAATCTTAGTAAGTTGTAAAAAAGATGGCAAGAAATCGCATGTAGATTTTACGAATTTAACAAAAGTTTTATTTCAGATTTTTTTTTTCTTTTTCTTTTATGACACAGAATTCAAGTAATAGCCACGGATTTTTTTTTTTGTCTTTTAAGATTCAAGTCTTTTTTGAAAGTTGCTGGTTTGGCACAAAATTCTTGTCTTAATATTTATTAAATAAATATCAGTGAGCAATTTAAAGGTCTCTTAACTGATAAAATCTGCTATAATGTGATATGGCATTTAAATCTTCGATTTAATTCACGTTGAAAACTTGTTATTTACACATTTGTTAGCTTTTAAAGAATTTGGCACAAATTTTAGTTATTTTTAAATATTTTTTTTTTTATATTAAAGATCTGAATAAAGGTGTAGTTTGTACAAGTAAGTCATTTATGGCAAGTATTTTATTTTAAAATGTATTTAGTTGAATTGCTAAGGGGTGAAATAAACTTATTCAAAGAAATATTTTTTTGATTTCGAAAAAGATTCTGAAACAATTTCTTAAATTGAACAATTGTATTAATCTGTCCTTCAAAAGCCTCATAAAAGTGTTTGTAACCTTTTGTGAATATCAAAAAAAAAAAAAAAATATAGAAACAACATATAATAATTTCGGCAGAATATTTCTCTGAGTAATAAAATTATAAGTTAATTAAAATTATATTAAATATTAGTCTCAATTAGCTGTTAATGAGTTTGAACTTAGTATTTAAAAAAAAAAATAATCTCATTGTAACCATGTTAAATATATAATTACACATAAAAATACTATATATATCACAAAACATGTTTTTTTTTGTTGTCATAAAGGCAAATGCTTGCAAAATCGATTGAAGTTAAAAATACGTTTAATATTTGTGAATAATGTAAAAATTCTGTACAAGGGAATGAACAACTATATAAATGTATTTTAGTTCATCGTATTTAAATACGTTCAAATTAGTATATCATCATTTTTTTTGTTTGTATTTTGTGTATTACGTACTACTTTACATAATTTTTAAAAATATTTACGTAATTGAGTTTATTTCTAGAGCCGTTACTAAATTGAATTCTAATTTTTTTTAAAAACAATCAATACTGTTGATTAGAAAAATAAATTAATTATAAAATAAAAAACAAACAAAGTAATATAGAATTTATACAATAAAAATTTAAAATTATTATTATTTTTTACATAAAATTAATTATGCGGAAATTATCATTTTTTGTCGTTGTCCATTTTGTTTTTGTCGAGTGATGAGGAGACCATTCCACCACCGTTGGCGGGATACATTTTGTCGAGGTATTTGAGTGATTCGTTGAGGAAATTCTGAAATCACGATAAAAATAAATTATTTATTTATTTAAAAAATTTACAGTTGAATCTTGATAACAACTCGAGTCTGACGGGGTCAGAAAATCAATCGAGGAGTTCGAATTATCCTAAGAAATATTTTTTTTTTACTCACTTGAATGGCGGTTAGGGCAGCAACAATGGCGGGTGATCCAAATCCATGCGAAATCAATGAAAAATGCGTCAAATGACGCTGTATCGATGGATCGAGGATGTGTTGGGGTCGTGTATTGCAGAGTGGAGATCGATCTTGGTTTAATAAGTCCATTAATTCTTTTGTAACCTGAAAGTAGAAAATTGTGAATTAATGAAATATTTTGTTAAACTTTTAAAAAGTGGTAGATTTAAATAATAAATTGCAATGTTCTAAAGTGTATTGGAATTGCATCTGCAAACATTTTTTGTATTGTTGCAGCACTGGTCTTAGCCTAACGGTAAATTTTGAATGCCACACCAAAAGAACGATGCACGATTTTGCCCCCTAAACTAACTTTTGAATCAGTGTAGTTTTCACTTTGGTTGAATACTTTTTAGAATGGGCATAGTCTCTAGTTTCATCCATATACACTCAGAAAAATGGAGGCTAACTCTACGACCTACATACGGCGTAATTGGCCTCGGGCAGGCGCGCGTTCGCCGGCATGTGGGCAAGTAAAACTGAGTTGACCTGTGGTCGGAGAAATTCTGAAATTAAGCCACCAGCAGGTGAAGTAGGGCATTGGGAGCTGCACGAGTTGACCTTAGATAGGTTAACTCTGACCGCTAGCTGGCTTACAGACACCTCTGTAAGGTCAGAGTTAACCTGACAAAAAGTTGACCTGGACATTTTTCTGAGTGTATGGCCTCAAGAGCCACCGGATTGCAGGGGGATGGTGAGGGGTTAACGAACTTTCTTGTCATTATGCCATGAGAAAGCTCGTTAACCCTTCACCATCCCCCTGCAATCTGGTGGCTCTTGACGCCAAATACGGATGAAACTAAAGAATGTGTCCTTTCCAAAAAGTCCTCAACCAAAGTGAAAACTACACGGGTTCAAAAGTTAACACAGGAGCACGAAAAACGCTATTTCTTGCATGGTTCTTTTTAAATGTTCTATCGACGACCGAAAAATTATGGACAGTTTTTTGGTAGGTTCCGAAAATTTTTGGATAACTGAAATGCGGACAGCTCAAAATTTCCACCCTCCCTCCCCCCTGTATTGCGGTGTGTTCAGAGATTACATTTAAAAAATATGTGAGCAATCGGTTTATTAATTTAATGCGTAAATTCTAACCGGAAAGTTTTCAAAAACAATTTTTAGAAGTTTAAAACCGATTAGGCCTAATCGCCGACCTCTTCCAATTTTTCCAGACCAACCCCCCCCCCCCCCCCCCCCCCCTCCCTCATCAACCACATTTACTTTTTAGAAATGAATAATTTTTGACAAGGAAATTAAAAAAATTGATTAAAGAGTCTTAAAAATTATGGATAGCATTGGTTATATAGCAGTTTTTGAGAAAATAGGGAAAAACAAAACCAAAATGAAAATAGGGAAAAACAAAACCAAAATTGGCGTGACATATTTTATCGCTAGCCCCTAAACTGTTCCTATGACGAGATTCCAAGTTTTATAGCCAAATGTTTTTCACACCAAGTTCTTGTAATTCATTTAAAAATAAAAAAACATAACAAAAGCTATAACTGCCAATATGGCAATTATTGAACACCCGTATGGTGATATTCGTATCAAAATTCGAACAGTTGCACCAAAATTCCACTTTGAAGTCAAACTTTCCAAAAAGATTTTTTAAAAAATTTTCCAATCGGATTTTGATGTATGGGAGTTTTATGTAGAATCATATCCTAAATAACTTTTGTTCTTGTATTTTGAGATATTCGCAAAAAACGTTTTCGTTCGTATCGGGGGTACCTCCCCTAATGGTCCATTTTTTCCCATGAACGAACTTAGCCTCGCATTTTACGAAAAACCAATTTGCGCAAAATTTCAAGTCTGTAGCTCAATCCGTGCGCCCGCAATCCGCGCCACAGACGGACAGACAGACGGACAGACGGACAGACGGACGGACGGACATGCAAAAATTAAATATTTTTATCATTCTAAACACACTGGTGTAATTCATTTTTGTGTGTGATGACGGGATCTTGGCGTTACAAACGGTAAGGCACATCTAATATACTCTTTGGTTTCACCATACGGGTATAAAAAATCATTTTAATTGTAGATTTACGGCATTCTCCAGTTTATTCTTAATATTTATTTGAAAATTTAAATATAAATAACTTTAAATATTGTTAATTTCTTATAGATAAACACTTAATAAAAAAATATTTTCACATACCTGTTTTGTATTTAACAGGAGCTCTTTTCGCCTATAAGACTCTTGTGGTTCGGTATGTTGTCTCAGAAGATATTCTGCCACTTGTCTAGCAGGGAATTCAGTCTCGCAAACATAACCAAAGTCTCGTGCCAAATGAATCGCCTCGCCTTCAACTAAAGACGTTAAAAGTGTAACATTAGCCGCCTTTCTCCTTCCGGCTGGCAGATTTAAGCCAATTTTCTCCAGTTTCTCTCGCAGCAATCGTCCGCCGTTTTTACTTTTAGCCCTGCGGATAAAACATGACAAAGTAAATTTATGATATTAATTTTTCTATCCTCTTATCGGGCAAGTACAAGCGTAATTCATTCAAAAAACTAACACCAAAGCTATATACATATAACCGCCTATGGGAAAGGTATAAAATTGTCACCTGACGACAAACCGATGGTTGTCGACGGTTCAAATGGATCTATCCATCCGAAAAAGATTAATAAAACTCAAATATTGCGATGGAGACAAGAAGAACGAACAAAAATACAAAAAAAAAAGAACTGAATTGAGGGTGTTGAAGTCGTGATTTAAATCTTTCGTAGGCAATTTCAAAATACAAATAAATATAACTATTTAGCTAGAGAAAGATCTATATTCAAAGATAACGAATAGTTGAGAAGGACACGAAAATCAAATTTTAAATATAATCGCCAACGAATATCATCAGATCGATCTGATTAGATTACTTTAACTTACCTTCGTAAAACACCTCCGAGAAGTGATGCATTTAGACATTCAGGTGGTGAAAGTCTGCGCTGTACTTCGGCCACGGTTACTTTGTATTTCGATGTGCTCGACAACAGGCTAAGACGTCCGGGTACTGAACAGAAAACATCACTAGGTGAGCCAATACCGAGATTTCCGACGTCTTTACCACTTTTCATATCTGTTTTAAATCCAAAGAAAAAATTAAAGTGAGAAAACTGCATTTAATAAGGGATTTAATTGTTATTGTATGAATTTGGGTAAATTTTGAAAATAAATGATGTTTTTTTTCAGGAACTTCCAACAACATGTCTGATAAAATAACCCCCAGGTGTGTTTTTCTGAAACGCCTTGAAACCTTTCAAACATGTGATTATTAGCTCGTCTGATAGCAGGGATTTTGCACCCCTTGTGAGTTGCATTGAACACATAACAATGACGAAAAATGGGCGAATTTGACACCATAGTTTGTTGTTGAATCACAGTATGGGTCGATGTTTTAATATTTTTTAAATTGAAAATGCATGTTTTGAGAATTGAATGTTTTGAGAATTTTCTAAAAAAAGCACTCATACATAGCCATGTTTGTGTTGCGACATATTTTTATGAATCGAAGTGATAATTTTGAAAGATTTAGGATTTTTCGAGGAAGGTATCATTTTGCAAGGTTTCATTTTTCAATCTATTTCACAGTGGTTTCAATTTAATTAGTTTACAATTAGTTGAAAAATATTTTCTTGGATTTTTTTTGTAATTTGAATCAATATGTGTCCTCAAGTAAGGAAGACTCTTGATTATGGGAACAACTTGTCAAGTGTTAAAGAAATTAAGAAAATAAAATTTCGCAAAAAATATGATTGTCGAACATGGTTTTCGGTAACTTTTGATGAACTCCAGTCAGTAGCGCAACTGCACATATTGCCACACACAAACACACACACACATCCCCCCCACCCCCCCCCCCCCCACCCCGCAAAAAAAAATCGCTATAATCATTATCAAAAATGCAAATTTTTCTTCAATCATTTTTAGGCGAACGGAAATTTAGGCAACTATTTTCCTGAAATTTTTAAGACATCTTTCTTGAAATCTCATCTTTGCGGACAAATCTCTGGCGCCCCCTAGTTACGCCAGTGACTAGTCCAAGAACACCTTGTACAGTGATTATTCCTAAAAAAAGGTGAGAATTTTCACTTTATTTTTGGAATAATCGCTGTGCTGGTATTTGTATTGAAAAATTGGCCAAAATACGGCCGTTTCGTAGTGCGATATCATCTAAAAAACCCCTCAATCACATTAATCATGGTGACGTTCCTTATTCACGAAATCATTCCTTATTCACAATTTTTTTTCAAATAAAATGAAATATTAAACTAAAAGTAAAGATCATTTTAAACATTATTTAACGAAGAAGTACTAAACTCACTTTTCAAAAGAGGTAAGTCTGACATAAATGCGGCACTATCGTCCAATCCGGGATTTTGTCCATCGTCAACGGCGCTCTGTAACGCCTGATGAAGTGCCAGAGGATCATGTTCATGTCCCAATCGACCGCCAGGACCTCCAGCTCCAGTTATTGCACCGCCATAGTCACTTCTTCTATCCGAATACGGAAATCCATGCGAAAGCTGCGTCTAAAATAAGTTGGGAAAAAAAATATTTCACTTGCAGAACTTTTTGCAAACATTTTTCAATGGAAAAAATAAATATGAAGATAAAAGTTTAAGGCATCAACAAAAATGTGTACAAAAACGCGAATAGCAACAAAGCAAAAATATTTCTATAAAAATTGTTTACTATAAGAAAATACTTTCTAGTTAAAATAGCAACAGAATAGCTGGTAGTGGTGGCAAATCCTTTTTTTTCGGGGTAGGTTCAGTTATGCAAAACTTTGTGATTTTAATCGTAGCCCTCCTTATTATGGAATTTCGTCTTGTTAAAGTTTATCATATTTTGTTGTAACTTTCTTAGAAGAAATAAAAATACTGTGTGTTAGAGGAGAAGCCCAACCCTCGCCGATAAATGTTCTTAGTGGAAGGGGATGAATCTTTCGAGAATCCTGTTGGATTTCATGTAGGGCGGTGCGGCATTCGACATTCCTTACAAGGAGTTTCTATACTTATCAAGCCTTGCATGAAACCTCTACTCCTTCAGTTTACTTTTCTCTAAAGAAAACAAGGAATCTCGAGTGCGCATATATTCTCTTGTTTTTACGTACACAGCCGAATCACTCTGGATCAACTATATTTCGAATACTTGTAGGGTATAAAAAATTAAGGAATGAACAAAGTTCCGACGTTCTTTTGGGGTTGTTTGCTACACATTCATTGAATATTTAATATCCTAGCGAGATTTTCTAACAGATTTAAGGGTTGCAAAAATATTCGCAGGCTTTTGACGTCATTTATTGAAGGAAGTCTATTCTGTATCTTGTCAATTTATCTAATGATTTTTTTTTATTATTTTTTAGTCATTTTGCGGAGAATCTTTCTAAAAATTCTTCAATATTCTCCGAAATATCGAAGGCCTTTTTATTGAGTTATTGGTTTATTAAAAATTAAAAGAAACATTGAGGTATTTAAGGTCAGTTTATAAATTCAATTTATATTAATTCTCCCCAAAAGAAATTTTTATTAAATTATATCACAAGGATTTTATTAATATTACGCAATTTTCTTTAATTTAATTCTATTAGAGGTCACAGTTAAAAAAAGTATTGTAAACAATAATTGTTTGTAAGTAAAATTGTTTAGAAAATTCGAACTGATCGAAGAAAATTAAAAATGATGAAAAGGTCAGTTTTTCAAGAGTTTTGATAATCGAACTAAACCGGACTTCGTAGATAAAGTTACAGAAATATAAAAACCACTTTTTTCAGTTAGAATAAAATAAGGTGCAAATCGATGAATAGTGGGTATTAAAATTTGGGCAAAGTATTAAGACTGGCCGATATTTTTTTGGATGGGCATTTTTACCACATATTTGCGCTCGAGTAGTTCGTGCCCGTCCAACCACATTTCTTTCCCTATTTTAGGGATAAATATTTCGGGTAAAGTATTGTCGAAGAAAGCGTATTTAAAAATTACAAAAAGTCTAGAGTAAAAACGAATTTAAAACATAAAAAAAACTACAATGGTCAGGGATCAATCGTCAAATACTCTTTCTCAGGACAGACGAATTTTTATTTGAAAAAATCCCATTTGCATGGGGGACGGGGGAGGAATGATCCGATTTTGCCCATTCAAGAACTTAGCCTAGCTATTATACAAAATTTAAGTCACTAGATCAATATTTTCGACACTTATATGTAGTGTCCGAGGACAGACAGACGGCGGTCAAACATGCGAGAATCAAAATTTTGTTGTGTCAAACGATATACTAAATCTTTACAAACGATATACTAAATCTTTGTTTCTCATATTGAGTATAAAAAGGGGGGAGGAAAATGCCGCTTAACACATTGACTGCCATGGCTATCATTTTTGATAGCCAGTGAAAATTGGCACTGCGATTCATGAGCGGCCAAGGCTATCATTTTCGATAGCTGGGTCTACAATCTATATGCATACATACATACATACATTCATATACGTACATTCTACATACGTCTACATGTATTGGCATCTCCCTTACATTTTTGCTAAATTGGTCTGGCAGTCAATGTGTTAAAATACGCATTTGAATGTCTTTCCCTTAGCTTTACATTCGCTAAAAAATTGAGGTTTACTAAGAATTTTTTTCTTAGCTGCCGCACCTACAGTTTTACGTGACTTTCAGGCCATGAATGCAATTGCAATATTTGTAAGGTTTTGTTACTCATCAGCGTTTGAGGGCGCGATAGCTAGCAATAGTATCTGTCTTGGACTGTTATGGCGCCCTCAAGCGCTTGGGAGTCTCTTAAGCTCTATCCACTTTTTCAATTTTATAAACTCTTAAAACAAGTTCTAAGCAAGTTACTGGAATAAAACCTAAAGGTAGAAATACACGACGAGAGACTTTGGTCTCTGGTCTCCAGGGTACAAAAGGCAAAAATCTCCAAAGTGTATACACGATCACAGACATTTAAGTCTGGAGATAAAAAAAAAGATCTCCGGAGACGTTACTAAAAAGTCTCTAAAAGCAAAGTCTCTGGAGTGCATATACGACGCAGGTATCTCGTCTCCAAGCATAACAACAATATCACTAATCTAAAATATAAAATAAGTAAAAACACTTTTTTTCTTTATAAAAACTGACCTTTAATCTCAAAACAACGAAACAAATTCTCGTTCCCACAAAACAATTTCTTGAAATGTCAAAATTCGTCTCCTGAGACCAAGAGATAGATATCAAAACGTTTTGAAGACCGGAGACGCATTAAAAAGAGTAGCTACACGGCAAGAGACTTAAGTCTCCCAAGAGACCCGAGAGACTTGTACTTGGAGATAAATCTCCGGTCTCCGAAGTGTATACACAGGTCTCTTTGTATCCAGAGGCGAAATTTTTGGTCTCAGAGACCAAAGTCTCTCGTCGTGTATCCTTACCTTTAGACTTTCCCTTTAACGGCTGAGCGTTTTTTTTATTATGCTAAAATTCTAGTACGAAAAAATATATTTGAAATTTAACAAACACGGCGGAAATTGTCCCTCTCACCTTTGGGTTTTTTCTCCTTAACCAACTTATCACCACAACAAAGAGGTCTGGCTGCTTTTTTGGGTATTTCAGGCTAATCGGCTTAGCTGTTTCTTGGTTAAAACGTTATCGATCGTGTTCGAATTTTTAACAATTCAGAGATTCGCAATTTATTTCAGAACTTTTTTAATAAATACGCAGACCCGTATAACTTTTAAAAACTGTGCATACCATCAGACATGAAATAGTTTAACAACATGTTCGTACAAAATACGTGTTTCAACAACAAAAAAAATTAACTTTTTTATTGTTAATCAAACGACTGTACGTGAATTCTTCCAGTTTGTAAGTACTTATCGAGCGAATATCTTAATTTAAATAGCTGAATGACACGCAACTTTTGTCCAGAGATTACGTTGGCTTCTCCACTCCAATAGCATTTTGCCACCCATGTGCTTCAACAACAAACCGTCGTCAATTGAGTGGCAGCCCGAAACAGCACCTTCAATGGTAAACTGAACATTTCTTTCAGTCTTCAATCTTTAACCAAGTCAACTGCTTCAATTCTATAAGTCTCTGGATTGCGATTGATATGATGTGATAAAATTTGTCAATTATTACCAAATAGTTTTTGTGTTTTATCTTTTAGATATATTTTGGAGATAGTATAGGATAGCTTCCAAACAGTAATCTAAGTAAAGGGAATTAACGCGGAATGTTGACGTTAGGAAGTTGAATCAACAGTCAACAATCCACAAAGTTACAGTCAACTTTATTTTTTATGAAATAGTGGACAATAATTTGGTCCAATTGCTGACCAAAATAATTGATAAAACGAAACGATCAAGGGGCACGTGTTTATGCTTTGGTATCGGTAATTTCTATTGTGAGGAACAATTGAAGAAAATTAATTAAAAGACGTATAGAATTGGAGAAAAGTAGCTGAAGATGACGGCTTAGGGTCAAAGAGTTTTCCTTTTTGCTATTCATCGATACAGGTATGAAAAATGAAAAATGTTGAGATTGACGCTTAGCTTAATCATTGTCATGGACCGGAGATTTGATTTTTTTTTCTTGAAAGTTCGAGTTGATATACTTGAACAGATTAGAAGATTCAAGAGGATTAAATCAACGAGATTTTTCAAACGAGATTTTTCTATTGAAGCCAGTCTGTTGTCAACTAATGAATTTCCAATGATTCTTTTTTTTTTATTGAATATTTTTTAAGGCATGATTTTTGAATTAATTCGATTATTTTACTTTGCAGCAATCGCTGAATTCGTAGGTACCTCTTTGAATTAGAGAAAAATTTGTAAGAGAATTTTAAGTTCAGATATGGTAAATTTTAAGTTAATTGAATTGCAGCCAAAACAGAAAAATAATTCAATTACACCACATTTTTCAATCAATTTTAATGTAGTTTAATTTACAAGTGCTCTGATTTACCATCGAATTTTTCTACAATGTTTCGCATTAATCGATAAGAAATTCAGATAAATCTTAATCATTGATCTCATTTAGATAAAATTACCAGGTTGATAGATTAATTTGAATAAAGGTAACATAGTTTTCATGTTATTTTTTATGTAGCATTAACTCAGCACACTTTAAGCCGCATTAAACGTAAATCGGTGAATGGAAACCAGTTTTTCGGTGGACCTCCTTCCTTCATTTTTGAATAAATGAAATCAAAATTAATCGAAAGAAAAATTTGAGACCCGATTTGGAATCTGTTTATCATGGATGAATTGTGGAAGAGATGGAACACCACCTGGAGACATAATGCAAATTACACATGTTATAATAATAACACAAAAATGTTTAATGAAATGGATTGGCGCGGATTCCAAAGAAGACAGTCTTGGGAAACAAACCTCATCATCCGAAAAGACAAACAAGAAATCAATCAGAGATATTGTGGAGTTTGTAATGCTTGTAAACAATTTTCTTCGTGTAAATTTTTTTTTGTTTGTAAGACACTCTTAAGTAATTTTTTAGTATTAAACAAGATAATTACAAGACTTACCACGTGCCCCTGAAGTTCAGCTTCCCGATGAGATCTATGGATGCCGAGTTGATCCTGTGTTGGTCGCAGGCCTGCGAGCTGATTGTAGTGATGCAGGGGTGCGTGATGGAGGGATGATAGTGGCTGTCCATAGGGATCTGTTCCTAAGTATTCCAGTGGACCGTGATTCTGTAATGTGATGACAATTTAGTGGTTTTTAAAATAAATCAAAACTTATTGACGCGTATTCGTTTTTGACCACAGGTAGTCGTTTTTAAACACAGATTTTGTTAAACGTAAGTTTAAACTGATAAAAATCTTATGTTTAAACATGACTATATGAATATGCACCATTGTCCTAAATACTAAATTATTGTCTTAAATATACTAATCGAATTTAAAAAAAAAAATAACAAAAGCTACAATTGCCAAGGGGGCAATCGTCAAATACTCCATCTGAAGACAGACCGAATTTTGTTAGAAAATTTTTTATGAGGGAGTTGTCAGATTGAATTTTAGTGTATGGCAGAGTAGTGATAAATCTGATTTTTAACATATTTTTTTCGAATTTTTTGATCGGACACATCGTTTTTGAGCAAATCGGAAAAAAACTGTTTTGTTTCTTTAAAGGAGGGGAAAAGTAATGGTCCAATTTTGGCCGTTCAAGAACTTAGTCTTGGTATTTACAAGAAACTTATCTGAGCAAAATTTTAAGTATCTAGATTAATTCGTTTGAGAGTTATGGTGCCCACGGACAGACAGACTTTTTTCATCTCAAACACCGTGCTGTAATTTATTTTTGTGTCATACGATTGGTTCAATGCATTATAATAAAACTTGATAACCGCATTTTAAGATATTTCAGCGGAGCAGTTTTAAAATGTCAGAAAAATATGATATTTTTTCTATAGTTCTAGCCAGAGTTTAGGGGAGGACCCTTTAATGCCGAACCACAGCACAGGATGGTCGGAAGAACGAAAGGAGATGTCGGTTTATGTTCTCTTTGCACTTCAGCAGGTCCGGAGGAAACACTTCATTCCAAAGTCTTGTTGTGAAGGAATTCCTAAATGTTTAAAACATGGTGAATGTTTTATTTTGTCCGTCAATTAAAACCTTGAAATAGCATTTAAAGAAACGTTTAAAATAACAAGCTTTTCGATAATTTTTTTGAGATTCTTAAACTGTGCCAAAAAATCTTGAAATGCGGTTACCAAATATCCGCAAATTTCCACTCGATTGAAGCTGACATAAACACTATTCTATTTAAAATTGTTCAAGCTTTTCTAATAGAATTTTTATTTATGGGAAGATTATGTAAAATTGCAGAGTAAATGGTTTATTTTCATGATATGATGATAACCATGAACCTTCACGGTGATAACACAGTAACATATTTGTAGTGATCGATTGGAGCTGGCCCAATACAAAAGTGCGCAAAGGAAAGCGAAGCAATCAAAGCATCGATTTGAGCGATTTTGGTTATGATCAATGAAAATGCTAAGAAAATTGAGTCATGAAACCAGATTATAAGAATCAATAAGCATTTGGCTATCTAAATTTCTAAATTTTTACATATTAAAGATTTTTTTTCGAACTTTTGACAATATTTTCTTTTTGAGAATAGGATTACCGGGTTTTAGGTTGAGCGGAAACATTCTAAAACTATTTTCTGTAACTTGCGAATTCTGGGCACCAATCATGTATTCCGACGCGTCTCTGTCTTTCGACTTCAACGCAGCTTTTACCTCTTGACTTCGCCATATCTGCAGCTTAAAATTTCGCGGAATAGCCACTATGAATTGAAACGTGATTCTGACTGTCACTCCAGGAAATATTGAAGGTGCTGATATGGCGAAGTCAAGAGTTAAAAGCTGCGTTGAAGTCGAAAGACAGAGACGCGTCGGAATACATGATTGGTGCCCAGTATTTTCTATCATCACTTCTAGTAAACTAAATTTTTGATTGCCGAATCAATATTTAGAAATGTTTTTTCACATGTTACTAAATCCCTTTTCAAAAAATTTGTGCAAAAACAATTTTTTGTGAAAAAATGTATTGTATCGAATGTAAGTTTTATGATGTTAAAATATCAATTTTTTCACTCTATTTTTTAATCAATTTTAGATCAAATCATTCTTATAAAAGCTTTTTTAAAAAGCTTTGATTTTGTATTGTTTTAACCTAAATTATAAATTGCCTAAATTATAAATTTTTGAAAAAGGCTTTTTCGAAAAATAAATTTGTTGGATTCGGGAATAATTTTAGGTACTATCATCTTCTATAGAATGAAAGTATTATATTCAGGACGGAGACCGACTCGAGAATGGGGGCAGATCAGAAAATGATCAGTGCGAAAACCGTTTCAGGCAAAATTATGAGGATGCCCATAAAATTACCAGGTTGATAGATTAATTTGAAGGTAACATAATTTCGGCATGTCCCTATCTTAAATAATTCGAGAATGCGTTGAGCTACCGACTTAAAATTTCACAAAATCGTAGTTTCCTATCAACTTTTGGAAAAGTAACAGTAGCTATACCTCCCGCTCAAAAAATCTATGCCCTTTTGGGAAAAAATGAATGTAACAAAATTTAAAGGATTTAAAATTTTCTACAATTTTTGCTTTAACGATTTATACGTATCTTTAACGGTTCTCGAGTTATTTGAAAAAATATTGGCTTTTACATATTTTTTCCGAAACTAAGTATTGCAAAGGAAAAT
Source organism: Chrysopilus asiliformis (assembly GCA_964034945.1). Taxonomy (NCBI): domain Eukaryota; kingdom Metazoa; phylum Arthropoda; class Insecta; order Diptera; family Rhagionidae; genus Chrysopilus; species Chrysopilus asiliformis. The sequence continues at coordinate 109,141,178 of OZ035962.1, forward strand.
TTCGTGTTAATCAAAACTGATATTTTAAACACATTACACAAATTACTTACTTGTTGTTGAGGTGGACTTTGGGTGGCATGGTGAAAGGGTGGGGGAAAATACGGTGGTTGAAAGTCTGACTGCAGTGTTTGGTGGTGCATTGAGGGGGTTGGTCCATGGGTCCCGCCATGTCCCCCACCATGTCCACCGCCGGGCCCCCCTCGTCCTGTATGCCCACCGGTGTGTGTTGTATATGCAGGACTTCCACTTGACAGGCCTATACTACTGTGACTTGTCAAGCGTTCCTATAAAATAAAAAAAAACTCAATTAATAATTTTATAATTACACGTACTTAATAAAAATAAATCTATTTAAGTTCTAAATTATACATATTTTCAAGAAAAAAACACATTAAAATACTTTTGGTTATTATACTTTTAATGACCAAATTACCTGCACTTCAATCACCGACGACATATCCACATACGCTAATGCCATCATAAGGTTTCTATTTATAATTTTCACTTTCAAATTTTAAATTAATTTATTTTAGTTCATTTTTTATCTTTGTTTAAATTTCCTCATGTTAGAGTAAAACTATTGGGAGCTTTAAAACGTTTCCTTGAAATTTTGACAATCTTTGTTGTTATGAAAATGTATTTAAAGTCTAAAATCTTTTTTTTTGACTAAATTTTATTTTTTTTTGTCAAAAATAAAACAAAAATGTTCATTTTTGTCAAGAATATCTTCCTGAATTCTATTGGAATGAGATTTTTTTGTGCTTTTTTCCAGTTTTATTAATTACTAACTGTTGGTCTACAATAAATAACTGACTTCTTCTAATTGAGCAAGATATTAGCCAATTATTAAGAAGTTAAGTATTACGATTTTGAACTTTTACTAAATTGATATAGAGTTCTTTTTCGATTATTAAAGAATTTTGTAGCCAAATTTCAGGTCAAAAGTTCCAAGATTTATCAGGTTTTAGCGTCTGCCGTGTAGTATACTCAGAAAAATGGAGGCTAACTCGACGACCTATATACGGCGTAATTGTCCTCGGGCAGGAAAATTTAGCCTATGCGAGGCGCGCGTTCGCCTGAATGAGGGAAAGTAAAACTTGTGTTGACCTGTGCACGGAGAAATTCTGAAATTAAGCCACCAGCAAGTGAAGTAGGGCATTGGGAGCTGCACGAGTTGACCTTAGATAGGTATTTCGAGGATGTAATGTCTTGTAATGGAAACCTCTGTCAGCCAGCTAGTGGTCAGGGTTAACCTGACAAAAAGTTGACCTGACATTTTTCTGAGTGTAGTTTTTTAAATTTTTAATGGATTTTTGTCAATTTTATGTTTACTAAAAAACCTTGTTGGAAATTTGAAAAACTCGCCCCAAATCAGGTATTAAAATATTACCTTAATTTCGATTAGTCGCAAGAAGTGGCTTAAATTTTCTATTTTTTTTTGTATCTATAGAAATACGAGTAATAAAAAGTGGTCCCCATTCGTGTGCAGAAATATTGTAAAGAAATATCTCGTTCTAGGAGGCTGACCTGTAGTTTTTGAGATTTTCGAAAACGTGCTCAAAATATTAATTTTAGGGTAAAAGGCATTGAAATATGGCTCCATACCAAGCTTTGAGACTTGACTAATTTTGAAATTAAAGGTCTGAACTTTCGCAGGATTTTTTGAAAACAATTTTTCAAATTGTGGGAAAAGTAATATTTTTTTTTTAATTTCAAATAGTTGATTAACTTGTAAATTTATAGAATAAACTAAAAATAAGAAAAATAACGAATTTTAGACTTGTTATCAATCTGAAAAACCAATAGTTTTTAAAGTGGGGATAGAAATAGCCCAGATGGTTCATTTTCGGAACTTTGCAATAAACGCATTTCAAGTATTTTTGGACATAGATTTGGTTAAACATGAGTTGAAATTGACAATGGCTTTCGTCAGTTTAAACTCATGTTTAACAAAGCTTGTATTTAAAAATGACTATGAATACACGATATTTAGTTTTAATTTATTGGATCAATTCACTTTTTTACATTATATTAGTGATTTCACACTTATATTTTATGTATCAAAAAATTCTTCAATATTTGGAATTTTTCAAACCACACTCAATTATTTTGGATTTCCAAATTTTACATAAAAAAAAGGATTTTGCATTTACATTTTAACACTAGTACATAAAGTTTGTCACTTTGTAGAAATCACAAAATTTGTGTCACTTCATTTTTGATTTATTTTGAAAATACTTCGTTGCGCTAATTTCCACGTTTCATTTTTTTCCCAATTTTTAACATAATTTTATTTTAACACAACGATTCGGTTTGTCTTACAATATTTTCTAACGTTTTCCAAGGAGGAGTGATGTCCTCGAGCGAAACGTCTTAATCCGTCACGTGATTCCGATTAAGACGAAATATTATTTGCCGACAGCGAAAAATCATATTTTCATTTTCCACGGAGCGGCGGAGGAAAACGCATGCGCGAACAAAGTATTGTGACTTTCGTATCCGTTGCACTACCGGATGTTATCACTAACGCTTTACTAACAATTAATCTTTTATGATACAATGGTAAGAAAATCCTTGGTTAATTTGAGAAATTTTGCGTTATTTTTGAAAATTTGCCGCCGCATTTGCGATTCAACAGGAGTTATTGCTACCTTGTCCGATGTTAATGTGAACCGTCGTTACTATGAATGGCGACTGATTCAAAAAACGGTTACCAACAACCTCATGGCAGAATATAGATTCGATAGGTGGTAGCCCCTTCATCATATATGCCAAACACCATCGTCGTTGCGTTGTCGTACGGACTTCAGATCACATGAATTCGTGTCATAGAGGCTATAAAGGCGAGGCAGGGCATCAATGGTAAAATGATTCTTTCTTAATCACAATAATAGCAATAATGGCAGGCGATGGCAATTTTATAAAGCAAAAATTCATCCATTACTTCTTACGCATGCATATGTGTGTATTAGAGATATGTGTGGTGATGTACAATAGTAGTTGTTATTTAGATTGGAAGAAAATTGAACTTCGATGTGTGGCCAGGTATACATCAGGTATTCGAGAACGTCTATAGTCTAATGGGCTCCGATTTCAATCCAAAAGGTGGCACTTCGAATATGTTGTGAGAGTGTGTTGGTTCGTATTTAGTGTTGAGTTACAACAATTAAACGGATTTACCTGGACGAAAAATCAGAGATGACCACTTTAGGTGCGAAACGTTGTAACCGCGATTATCCCCTTAAGATTCCACTTGAAGTTATGCAAAATTATCACCACACTATCACCTACAAGTTGTTGAGAGTCAAATTAAGAGCACTTCCAGCTGCCATTGTAGTTGGTAGATCCATCATCGATGTCTTTTGCTAAATACTGCGGGTATTTTTAATAGAATTTCCAATATGACCAATCATTAAAGGTTGATGGACGCACACACTTCTACACACTTGATATTATGTTGCTCTTCATGTACGTATTCCCGGCGCTGTGGCATTTTATCATCATCGATAACCCACTGAACAACTTCGGGAATTTGTCTAGACTCGTTATTTTATACATTATTACCTCAAATTAATATCAAATTATCCGCGACTACTGACTTACTTAAATTATCATGTGCCAGACCTGTACGGCTATATTTCGTAGTTACCTTTGCTACCTATTCTTATCTTCCATGTTATATCTAAAACCTTGGAATGCCAAAGGATCCGCGAATTTGAAGATTTTGTTGTTATATCTCATACACGTATCACATGCAATTCCAGAAGGCAGCCCATCAGTTTAATTCACCTGAACTGTAAGTGGCTGTAAGGCTATCTAACCTAATACCACCGTGGATGTGTTGACTGGCGGTGGTTTGTAGTTGCTATCTTCCTTTGGTCTCTTCCCAAATCGTAATTCATCCCATTTGTATCTAAAAGGTTTAGAGGTGGAAGAATGATGATCTCCTTGTCCAAATAATTGTCTCGTTGTTTTGTGATTCCTTGCCGTTCTCTGTAATTTCACAGGAATTTCTGGAATTTTTACTGTTTGTGTTTGTCGGGGCGTGTGCTTGCGAATGTAAAATTTTCGTTCTTTTTCACTTAATGTTAAAAGTGAATTTAGAATTTCAGGATTTTAAATTTAAAGGTTAAAGTAAGCTAATTTTTGGTTTAATTCTGGGAATATTAAATGTTTTTGTCCTTTTTAAATGTTTTTCAGTTCAATGTCTTTTATTTAAAATCTAGTAAAGTTTTGTTTTTACCTGAGTAAAAAGCGAATTAGGGTAGAATTTGATATTCAATAAAAGAGTTGGTTTTTCGAGGTACATAAATATGTGTAGGGTGACCATACGACCTGGATTCACCTGGACCGTTCTGGATTTAGGCATGTTGTCCCTGCGTCCCAATTTAGTCGTGAAACCGAAAATTTTCGCCTGCGGCGCAGTTAAAAATTGACCTTACTTTGCGTGTCTTTATTTAAAAAAATCACCTGCGATGCATTTTATCATATTTTTTAGATTATGACATAACCCTATTTCTCCCTAAAAATTTACTTCTGTTGTGTCACGCAAAAAAAAAAATAAGAAAAGCCACAATTGCCAGGGGCCACCAATCGTCAAATACTTTATTTGATGACAGACAAAATGTTTATTTAAAAAAAATCCATTTTTGTAAGATAGGGGGAAGGAGTTTTTCAATAGGACTCACCGTTTTCGAGAACATCGCAAAAAATTGTTTCGATTATATGGGGAAGAGGGGCAAGGAATTGTCCAATTTTGCACGTTCAAGAATTTAGCCTAGCCATTAACGAAAAACGCAACTATACAAAATTTCAAGTCTCTAGCTCAATCCTTTCGAAAGTGTTCAGGGACGGACAGACAGACGGACAGACAGACAGACGGACAGACAGACAGACGGACAGACAGACGGACGGACGGACATACTGAAATCAAAATCTTTTGTCATCCCTAACACCATGGTGTAGTTCATTTTTCTCTTATATGATATATCATGTAGAGTATAAAAATACAAAGAAAAAGAAAAGTTCATTTCTTTTGGAAAAAGTTGGGACTTATGATAGAACATTTTTTTCCTTCGTCACCCCGCCTCCCTCACCAGTCAACTGTTCCGGATTCGAACAAAAATAAGTTAATTTTGAGGAAATTCATTCACATTTAAATATTTCACGGAATATCAAAATTCTGGGCACCAATCATGTATTCCGACGCGTCTCTGTCTTTCGACTTCGACGCAGCTTTTAACTCTTGACTTCGCCATATCAGCATCTTCAAATTTCCTGGAGTTACAGTCAGAATCACGTTTCGATTCATAGTGACGATTCCGCGAATTTTCAAGCTGCAAATATGGCGAAGTCAAGAGTTAAACGCTGCGTCGAAGTCGAAAGTCAGACACGCGTCGGAATACATGATTGGTGCCCTGGATTTTCACGGAGGGAAATGTTTGCACGTTTTCCTAGCCTGCTTTGATATTTTAAGAAAATATCTCACCTTCCCCAAGCGTTTTCTTATTTTTCATAAAAAATAATTTTTTTTACTGTTTTTTATCGAAAATGTCTATTAAACTACAGATTAACTAGTTTCTATTGAATTATTATAGAAATTGAACAAATGGGCTTTAATTATGAAACCAGTATATTCAAGAAGCAATTTCTCATTATTTGCATATCAGATTATTTCCATTACACGATTATTGCCATTATTTGATAATACATTGAACTTAGGAAAAAAAAAACTAATAGAATCATGCGAATAAAAATTAAATTGCGATCACTTGTCGTCGTCGGCTACACATCGGGATTTTTATTTGAAGAATTGCGTAGAGGCTTTGATCTCCGCCTTCGAAACTGGATTCTAAGCCTAATATGACAAGACAATGGCATGTAAATAGATTCGATTTACCACCGCCATGTAGGAATCAAGATCTAAAATACAATAGGAGTGTTTTTAACGCGGTAATTATGAGGGAAATCACCTGCCATCTCCCGATTGGTAAAACATGCTTTAATGTTGGGCACCACACAAAACTTTATATTAACTGAAATATAAACTGAATTGTGGATTAGATTTTGTTTTTTTTTTTTAAATATTCGTAGCTAAAATAAAAAGTAATAATAATGATAATAATGTAGTATATTAAAGGATGTGTGTGTACACAAGAAACCAATCTAAGACCCTAATGATGTCTGCCCGATCTCGTATAGAATTCGATTTGGAATTCTATATGGAAGTTTAAGGTACGGGTTGGCCATTGCTTTTCGACCACAAAGTATGATTACTTTTTCAACAACATATTTTGCTGGTCTTTTATCTTTTTGAATCAGATAAATGATGAAATATATTCTTGGATTTCTATCTTGAATTTTTTTTCTCGTGCCATTTAACAAGAATATAACGGTCATTGGTCGGTGTGTGTCAAGGTACCTAATAATATTCGTTATTGTGACTATCTGCCGGTTTTATATGACTCTTTAAATTCGCCTATCAATTTAATTTAATTCCTTGCAATCGATCCCATATTTGGTCAGTGTCACTTATTTGAAGATTGTTCCCGATTTCTATATCGCCGTTGTTATCTTATTAGCCGATTTTCGATTTCTTAGAGATACTCGTACTATGAACGAGTATAATTAATACCGCGCTGTTTAGGTACCTACCTATTCGTATAGTACTACGTACGCTGTTAGGGTCTCATTACTTTTGTTACAATAACTGAACTTTTCACTCGAGCAGATGTCGGACCATTTTCGTTGTTCATAACGCTTTAAATTGTAAAAATATTAAAATAGAGACCGGTAAAAAAAAAAGAAAGTTGTCAAATGGGGTCCAATCAATTCCAAATCATTTCCTCATTTAATTTTCCAATCTTGAAAGCTAAAACGCCTCGGGCTAATAAAATCCAGTCAGTCGTTATGAAGGGTGTTTTAAGACTTACATATGTGGCATATGCTTTAAGAGTAGATATTTTCGTCGACTTCAGTTAATTTATTAAATATTTTGTGCGTAGAGCAAAAGTTCAATTGAAATTTATTAAAACTGTTTGAAAAGGCGTTAAAATGTTTTTTCTAAATAAGTTTAACACCTTTTTCCTGCTAACGGACTGTCCATAAAAAACTTAACTCATTTATGGGAGAGGGTGGGCGGTACTAAATCCCTTAAAAAAACGTGACAAGTAGGGGAGGGGAGGCGGGGGGTTCTAAGGGTGAAAAAAAGTATTACGTATTTTATGGACAGTCCTTGATGAAAAACATTTTATATTTCATTTAATAATTTTATCATAAAATGTGTAGTTATTTCAACTTTCAAAAGATTTCAATCTGAGCTTCTAATGGTATTTATACGCAACATTTCAAGCTAATTGGTTGAGGCGTTTTCCAATTTGAAAGTACCGATTTTATAAAGTCCATAAAATTTGCCACGTCAAATTTTGCTCGAACTCTTTCTCCTCGTCATATGCTGGGGCATTTGACGAATCAAAATTCTAAGTTCCAGTTTTTGTTTGTTTGTAACCGCAAAACTCGAAACTCGTTGTATTAAATTTTTATGAAATTCAGAACTTGAGTTAAGGATAATGCAAAATTAAATGTAGATTATTAGAAGCTCCACCCCTGATCGCTTCGGCTCTCCTTGATACCAGTAAGCTCGACTAAAAGTTTCATCCAAATCGGTTCAGCGGTTCTCGACTTGTAAGCAAACAGACAGACAAGTCTATTATGTAATAGAAGTGTATACATCACAAAATCTAAAGGGTCTTTTAATAAGGACATAACCATTTTGTATTTTAAGAAAAACGCACCCTAAAACTTTTTTTATGATCTGGCAATGCTAAAACGTCAGTCAAGGTTTACATTTGTATCATGGTGATGTTCACGAACGAGCAACGTTTGGAAATTATTAAAACTAACTACCGAAATTCTGAGTCCGATGAAATGATAATGAAAATGCTGAAATGAAATGATGAATGAAATGATGGTCCGGTCGAATGGCCACCTCGCTCATGCGATTTAACGCCGTTGGATTTCGTTTTATGGAGTTATGTTAAGTCGTTGGTTTTTGCCAACAAGCCAACAACGTTAGAGGAGCTCAGGAACAATATCGAACGCGAAATTGCCAACGTTCCGGCCGATATGTGTGGAAGAGTGGTGGAAAATTGGCTCCAAAGAATCAATCAGCAAGCGTGCTCGCGGTGGGCATATGAACGACATCGAATTTCATACTTAAATGTAACATGTCCGTCCACTACACCTGGAATAAATTTCAGCCCGATATCTCAATTATTCTGTGTTTTATTTAAATACAAAATTGTTATGTCCTTATTGAAAGACCCGATACTAAGTCAAAAATGTTGGTTTCGAGAAAATCGAGTTTGAACGTTTGAATAAAAAAGGATTGTATCGAAGGATGATGACTCAAATACCCCCCCCCCCCCAAAAGAAAAAAAAAACTTGGCGGATTTTACTTCTACACCGACGATATTCACTTTCTACGGGTCAGATCACTGCTTTCTTGTCGTCCTGCTTCGTTAGCTTACAATCTAGCACTTTACTGGGGCACAATGGCTTCAGATCTAACTCTTATGGGTACTCACACTGACACTAATCTAAAACCTATTTAGAAAAGCCTTAGATAATGAAAGGAGAAGGGTTACAATAGTTGTTTGTGGTCTATAGATTTTTTTGGGGAATGAACTATGCAATAGGTGGGTACTAGCAAAAAATGTCTGCTAGTATTTCCCTGAAAATATTTAAGTTAGTTTTCATGGAAAGAATTTATTTGCCACACAGACTAAAATAATATGACTACAAATAATTCAATACGTTCTCTAAACTACACTGAGAACCCCCTTATGGATATTATCACAAAGAAAATGTTCATGCTACATCTTAAGAGGACATAATCATTCATAAAGATTGACTACCCCTTATGCTTGCATATAAGGATAAAATGTCATATATGAGTCGTTAGTTCATCTCTTTCAACGATACTTTTTTTATGGCGAGAAAATTGCACACGGTAAATCTTATCTAAAATACCTTTATGCATCCTGTTAATGTCCTTGTAGCAAAGGTATTTCGGATACCACAACACTTTCCTATTGTAATCCTTTTGACAAGAATAAAAATGGGCAACAGCATTAACCATACGAAAACCATCGATCGACCATGATAGTCGCGCGAATGTTTTATATCCGTGATACCAACAACTAAAATGCCTTTTATATGACACTGATATCCCTTTTCGGTAAACATTCTTTTGATACCACAGGAACATACAAAGTTGGAAGGCGGAAGATAAACGAAAGGACTCTTTTTTATATTCCCTTTGATTTTTTTTTATTTTTTTCTTTAAGCGGACAACATAGGGGTTTTTTTTGTATTTCGTTTCAGATAACGAAGGAAACCATTACTTTTCATCACAAATTTTTTAAATTTTTATGCAAATATTCGTTTAATATTGTGAAAAGCGTACAAAAAAGGCAGAATTGTTGGTGAGCACTGAAAATAATATTTTTTTTTGAAGTTTGATTTAATTTTTCCACTTTAATTTAACGAAAGTTTTTGTATTTTAAATAAAACACATGTTTGTGTTCCTTTCAACATTTTACAACTTGTGAATGCGAAAATTGTTTTTAGTTTTGGGGTTTTGTAATACTAGGAAAATATTTGTTATATATTTTACTTTCCTCTGCTGTAGAGGGAAAGTTTTGTATTCAGGACGAAGAACGATTGGAGTATGTCCGTTTTACGTATCTCAAATAACTCGAGAATGCGTTGAGCTAGCGACTTAAATTTTTTTGTAAATGACTTTCACGAAATTCGTAGTTTTCTAAACAATTTTTTGAAAATTTCTCGAAAATTATGCGCTTTTATGAAAAACTGAATATAATTAAAGAAAATCGAATTTTCCATATTTTTTCCTTAAATTTTTCGAGATATTTGAAACCGAAACTAAATATTGCAGAGGAGAGTTTTGTGTTGATTACAACTGATATTTTTTATACCCGTATGGTGAAACCAAAGGGTATATTAACTTTGCTTTACCGTTTGTAAAGCCAAGATCCCGTCATCACACACAAAAATGAATTACACCAGTGTGTTTAGAATGATAAAAAAAATTGAATTTTGCATGTCCGTCCGTCTGTCCGTCTGTCCGTCCGTCTGTCCGTCTGTCCGTCTGTCCGTCTGTCCGTCTGTCCGTCTGTCCGTCTGTCCGTCTGTCCGTCTGTCCGTCTGTCCGTCTGTCCGTCTGCCCGTCTGTCCGTCCGTCCGTCCACACGGATTGAGCTAGAGACTTGAAATTTTGCACAGATCCGTTTTTCGTAAAATGCGAGGCTAAGTTCGTTAATGGGCAAAAATGGACCATTAGGGGGGTACCCCCCATACGAACGAAAACGGTTTTTGTGAATATCTCAAAAACGGTGCATCTTATCAAAAAAGTGCAAGAACAAAAGTTATTTAGGGTACGATTCTACATAAAACTCCCATACATCAAAATCCGATTGGAATAAATTTTAAAAATTCTTATTGGAAAGTTTGACTTCAAAGTGGAATTTTGGTACAACTGTTCGAATTTTGATACGAATATCACCATACGGGTCTCCAATGATTGCTAGATTGGCTTTTGTTATGTTTATATACAAGTTATGCAATGTAAAATAATAGAGGTTAGGATATCTGATTAAAATCGTAAAAAATATTAAAATTGTAAAAGTTTAAACACTTTCAAAAGAAAATTTCAATAGAACTTTTTTTTGAAAACATTAAAACTTTTCAAGTGTTTGTCATCGAAAATGGAAATGAGGGAAAAAGATTGAAATATTGAGGCATCGTATATCAAAACGTCTTATATCGAGGCGTCGTACATCGAGGGACGCCTATATTCGAAAAGCTTTCTGATAATTCAATTTTTCACACAAACAAATTTACTTTTTGTACTCGAAAAACTTGCAGTAATTTGAATTGATTAGTGAACAAACAAAATTAAAAGTTTTTTTTTATCGACGAGTAAAACCACTTAACCTAAAAAAGTGAACCTAAATTATCCCTAGTTTGAAAAGTGATGACCTTAATGAGTAGTTCGAGGCAGAAATCCAAACCTGTTGTTGTCCAATTCAACCACAAAATGTTGATGTGAATTTTTTGAAACTCATTTAAATGTTAATCGCCTAATAAAAATCATCCATTGAATACATTTCCCTAATAACAAGTAATCTTATATCATGCAATCATAAAATTAATTTTAACACTTTTTTGCACGTCAATCTATTAATAATCTTACAGATAGATATCAATCATAAAAATCTTTGTTTTACCTTAAGTGACTGACGTTTGCCATCTACTAAAGAAAAATAATGCAAAGTAGAAAAAATAGTGACTGGGTCACATATGGCTGGTTTGCAGCATCGTTTTTTTTTCATCAACCTGTATTTGATTGTGTTTTTTCGAAGATGATTTTTAAGGGAAACCTTTACAAAATGCCTTTTCCCTTGCCAAGTCAATTTCAAATATCTGTCAATCAGTGAATTTTCTCGGTGTGGAAAAAGTGAAGCTTTCTTCTTAGTTGCCACTTTTGTGCCGGTCACTTATGATGATGCATACGGCAATATAGATTGAAGACAGATCTTAATGTAGGCATTACAACCGATCAAGAGGAATAGCTTTGAAGCTTCACTTTTCTTTTAGATATAGACCTTACTGACAAGATAAAAAATTGTTTGCGTCAAACCTTCCCAAAATTTTTCGAAATCCGGCCATTAATCGAATTGAGCAAAAGAGAAAATTTTTCGTTCATCGGAGAAAAAAGGTTACTGTTAATAATCAGTTAAAAGAAAGAGTAATTAAGGCGATATGCCTAAACTTCCATCAGTTGATCTTGACAGCTTCAATTACGAAAACTCTTTCAGGTGATCAAAACTCTTTACACATACTGGGATCTAGCAGAGGAGATGAACCTAGAGTTGGAAAAATGTTGAAATGTGGTAAAAAATTAGAACTGGAATTTTTTTTTCAGCCATCAAAAAGCATCAACGTTGGCTTTATGGGTAAAATTGAATGATTTATCAGGGTTTCTTTGAAACATAGCGATGGCGCCCGCAGCCGGGTTAATTGAAATTTACACACGGAAGATGAACATGGCGACATGTTTGGGGCGAGTCTGAAAATTTTCCGCCTTAATTTTTCATTCGATTAAGTCATTGCCTGAGAAAAAAATCGATTTTTAAGATTACATTTACTCGTGATCGTAGATAGTAATCAAATTTGTGATTAGTTTTGAATAAAAAGGTAGACTGTATTTACAGAAGTTTTTGTAGGCAGCGTTTGCGTAAAATTCTATGAAAATTTAGAAAGAGTGTTTTAAAATAGCAAAAATTAACTTAACTTTTTTATTCCCACATTTTTTTTTGCTGATTTCTTTTCTTGAATTACATTTAATTTAAAAATCGCAAAAAAATCACTTCAATTTTTCAAAGGTGGCGTAAAATAGTGAAGAAAAGGAATGTATTTTAGTTTTGATGTATGTGAGTTTTATGTAGAATTTTATCCTAAATAACTTTTGTTCTTGGACTTTTTTGATAAGCTGTAACGTTTTTGAGATATTCACAAAAAACGTTTTCGTTCGTATCCATTTTTGCCCATTAACGAATTTAGCCTTGCATTTTACGAAAAACCAATCTGCGCAAAATTTCAAGTCTCTAGCTCAATCCGTGCGGCCGCAATCCGCGCCACAGACGGACGGACTGACGGACGGACGAACGGACAGACGGACAGACGGACGGACTGACGGACGGACGGACATGCTAAATTCAACTTTTTTCATCATTCTAAACACACTGGTGTAATTAATTTTTTTGTGTGATGACGGGATCTTGGCGTTACAAACGGTAAGGCAAAGTTAATATACCCTTTGGTTTCACCATACGGGTATAAAAATATCTCTCAAGGACGATTTGCCTAGTCGTTTTTACTAGAAACTGAGCTAGATTTCTTTGAACATTTAGGTAATGGAAGGCAAAGGAAATTAGATGGAGAACAAACTTAAGTTTAAGTGAGCTAAGATGTATGCGAAATGCAGCTTTTGTAATGCTGAAAACTAAGTTTGAATTCATTTAGATCAGGGGCCATCAAAGTAACTGTCGCTACCTTTACAATCAAAATTTATAACCACTAAAAAAAGTTCAATGAAACACAACCTTCCACGGCAATGGCTTGACACGAACTGATTTAAAATGCGTCATGCTAATAATGCCCCGATTCCAACTCAAAGCACGATTCGCTTTATTCCTGCGATCCGAAGCCGCACACACAAGCATTACAGCACACAATAAAAGGTCGATTACAGTGGCTACGCTGTTAAAGCCAATCTGTGTGATGAGCCAGCCGAGCCACTAGCTGATGTTGCCTGATTTAGATTATCGCTAGAGGATATAAAAGGGTTTGAGGTAGAGTAAATTTTAGTCAGCAGGTTTTTTCGGGTAGATTTAGTGAGTAGATAACTGAACCAAATACCTAAGAAAAATAGATCAATAAATAAACAATACAAAATTTACAAAAAATAAAAAAAAAACAAATAAAAAAAAAAAAAATAAAAATTGGAACCGAAACATTCGACCGCTGGAAAATCTTTTGCATTAGTAATAATTAAGAACTAATAAAGAAAAATTCTAGTTATGTCAATAAAAAGTTCGAAAACAGAAAAAAAATCCGTTTAGTACTTGAAAATTACCATTCCTTCATTTCTTTGTCTATTTTACCAAAGTTTAATTGTAAACTAAATATCTAATTACGTGAAAAAAAAGAAAAAAAACGTAAATCAACTTTCTTCACTAGAAGGAGAAATAGTTAAATAATGGTATCCTGATGTGATGTGATACAAATAAAAAAAACAACAAAAACTCGACAGTATGCTAACATAGTAAATGTACTATGAAAGAGACCCTTCAGCTTTAGCATAACTACTGCCTACTGATAGTCAACCATTTATCCGGAACTTTGTCGGGAAATACTTTAGCAACCATTAAACGAGTGACTTGGACAAGTGATTTTGTTAGTAACAGAAGATACAAAATATTTTCCTTTCTACGTATATATATAGATATAATTACCCAGTATGATGGTGTATTGTGTTGAAAAGTACCTACACGAAAGTATAACCGTCGCGCTATACGGCAGCATTAACAAGAAAGCGATAAGAAACAGCATAACGATCAAAAACATAAAAGAAGCGCATTGGTAGGCATTTTAAACCTCAAATTGAGCCTAAACGTGGCTCGAGCGGATCATCTTAAGTCAATATTGATCGTAAACTGTTGGCGCATGGTCAATAATAGTGAATCGTGGGCATGCGTCGGTATTTACAGAGCAAATTAGCTACTGTTAGTAGGTAGGTGCCTTGATTTTGTCAATTTCGTTACATTTTCCTTGTTTTATGCCACTACGTATAATTGGAAATATTTTCTGTTCAATAGTATTGTAAATAAATAAATAAATCTACGTTGTATATTAGAGCGTGAAGCATCTTTTATGTTTCCAGATAAAATTTACAGGTAAAATGAAGGGGAGAGGGATATATGATGAATTTTATAGACTGTATAAAACATTCGTTACTAGAATTTTTAGTGTGTTGTACCTTTTTGCAATTTTTGCTGCTATATGTTTACAAAAATCATACTAATATATAAAAATGAGTTGGTGTCTGTCTGTCTGTTCCTCTTTCACGCAAAAACGGCTGAACCGATTGACTTGAAATTTGGCATAGATGTTCGTCGGGGGTCCAGCCCCAACATAAACCCATTAAAAAGTAGCCCGAGAGGTGGAGGAGTAAGCGGAGGGGGGTAAAGTAATACCGAATGCAAGTGCTGGAATTTTTTGTTAGTTTGTTAATCATTTTCCAAAGAAAAAAAACTAACGAACAGCATGCAGGGTACCTAATTTTTCACCAACTGAATTTAGTTTTCCTAAGTTTTTTTTCTGTTCACGCTTTTAGCCGGGTGAAGCCGGGTCCAAATTCTAGTTTCCTATAAAAATTAGATTTTTCCTGGTTTGAATTTTTTTTCGCAATTTTTGATTTTGCGTCATTTTTCTATATTTTGTCTTCATGCCAATTATTAATTATTCCAATAAATTACATAAAACCTACATGGAAGTCCCCTTTCACATTGCGCTTAAATCAATTTCGGAAGTGAAAAAATCAGACCTATAAAGAAAAAAAAATTATAAGAAATAAAAAAAAACGTGAAAATTTCGCAGCTCTCTCACGACATTCAGATGGATATAAAAACGGACACGTAAGTGAGATCCGAGTGTGAACAATGGCGGAGATAAGGCGATATCGTTGTACGTGTAGACTTTGGTCCACCACCTCCAGTTATGAGATTACGACGGTGTCATAAATGACCTAAGGCTCATGTTTGTTGGTTTTATCAAGAGTTCGGTTTGGAAAAAAAACCATCAATCATCTCTACTTAAACTTCTTTAAGTTTGCATTTAGCGATATGTTTAGTATATTTACATGTTGCCGCTACAATTTATGGTTATACGTATACCTATGTAAGCCCAAGTTATACTATTTATGTTGATATCAGCATTAAGTATATTTCGGCAAAATGCTTTTTTTTTCGCTCAAAGTTTATGATTACAAGTGTGTGTGTCTGTAGTATTTTTTCCTCTCGGTACATTTTAACTCTCGAGACTTTTTTTTTGTTATGCTGATTGTTTTTGTTGTTTCCAGTCCTCCTGCATGAACTGTACATACACTCAACTCGTCAAACTCGACTGAAAAAGATCAATAACCTTAAAAAAAGCTTCGAGATTGGTATACAGTCAAAAATTAATATTAATAATAGCAACAACAATGGGTGAAAAGATATTTTAGGTCGGTAGGAGAAGAAGCATTTTAATGAATACTCATACACACATTTTATTTTCATTTTATTAACATTACTATCTACTATTTGGGTTATTCTGGGTTTTGGGTACCAGCATCTATTAGGCACTATTTTCGTCTTTTAAACTATAAACAGATTTCAAGCAATCGACAGCAGGAATCAAAATTCTGTGTTATACATTTTTTTGCCAAAAAGTAATAGTAGTAAATTTTTTTTACGCGCACTGTTAAAGAATACTTTTGGTGTGTTTATCTAATACGTCACACTTAGATGGTGATGGTACGTACAAAAAAATCAAGAAAAAGCGTCACTAAAGAAGGGGGGGGGGGGTTCTTGGAAAGGCCGTTAGCGTGACGTATTGGATGGACACAATCCTTCTGACCACAATCTTTGTCTTTTTATATTGGTCCGACATGACTGCCTAAATTAGGTCCAGCCCCCTTAACCCTTTCGCGGACAGTACTTTTTAGAGTGTACTTCCCAGAATGTAACACGTCGTACTGTTTGGGGAATCACAAAAAAACAAAAAAGATATTTCCAGGAAAAATTTCAATTGTATCGACGCTACGAGATTATTTTGCAAGTCTGCAGGGACACTAAACACATACAGTGACCGCGGAAGGGTTAAATTAAGGTTTCCGATTGTAATAATTGTAAGGTTTTTCACTATCAATCGAAATCTGAGTATACGTGATAACACTTTAGACCAGTAGTGGTGTTATTCGGACCACACAGCAGCTATCATCACTAATTTTTGGTGATGCAAGCTAAATAGACTAGAAGTGACAGCACAAAACTGCCTGGACATTCCCTGTAAATCTTCAATATCCAAACTGAGTGTCTTACCCACAAAACCAAGTTGTCAGCACTTATACTCCCGAAATTTTGAGTTTTACAAACAGTTATATTTTTCAGTGTCACATTTTTTCTCTATTTGCTTTCGAATGTGTTTCAGGGTTTACGATTTGTTTATTTATCTCAAAATGCGGTATTCTGTAGATGCGAGTAAGTTCGCCTAATTGCGGAGCACAAGTAAAATTTAATCGCAGGTGTCAATCGCATTTTTTGACCCTACAAGAATATTTCGATCCTTAGTTATTTTATTCTTATATGATTCAAGTATCACACCTTTTTAATACCACCACGCTCGCTCCCCCAGCGTAAAGATACTCATATTCTGATCGAATGTACTTTCAGATACAGTTGAATCTAATGTCTCGTCATTCAACGGAATCGAATAGAATACACCTAACTTGCGTATATCCCACCAAATATACGTCAAATAATCACCTGAAAATATTTTCAAAGCCTTCAAATGGAAGTATACTTGAATCTGCGACTTGAGATAAAAGCATTGTGGGTGCGGCTAGAAAACTTCAGTCACCTATAATGTCAATTAATGTAATCAGAAATAATAGACGTGAATCAGGTGGGAGGGTGGAAGGAGGGTAAACGGGGATTTTCTGGGATCCGTGCCAGAGACGCATAGTCTAATGACCATCGATTGATCGTCTTATAGTTTGTGAGTGGGCGGCAGTTGCTGTGAAATTGAACCGAATCCGAAGACCTATACAGATATTGGGTTCTATCAATTCAGGCTTTCCCTGTCATCAACAAAAAGTAAGAAGAAAAAAATCAATTGATTTGAATTAAAGCCGCAATTTTTTTTGCTAATTAGTAACGAAAATGGAAAAACGATTCACTCGGACTTTGCACGGTTCGGATTATTTATATTTTTGATTTATGTTGAACCAGTTTTGCTTTGTCCACTAAACAAAAATTAAATCTCTTGATTGTTGCAAAGATTGGCTGGTCAAAATATCTAGAAGCACTTCGTTTAATCCTTTCTAACCCAAAATTTTTCCGACTGCGATCTCGCCACGCTAAAAGATTGACTAAAGTTCTTACAGGAAGAATTTCTGAAGTGGGTTTCTTAGGGATGAAGTTAGGTGGGGTTTAAGCATTTGACGATATTGGTCGGGCTAGAACTTGCAATGTATTTCCGTGAATCGGAGGAAGAATTGCCGAAGGAAAATGACAAGACGGTATGAATAATATTTCAGTTTATACGAAACGGCTAGGGCTGATTTCAATACTCCAAAATTTTTTGTTGATAAACAGAGTTTTTAATAACAAAAATCAGATTCATGTTGCTTTATTGGTTTATCAAAATTTTCTATTCTATTCAAAATCTAGATCTAGGCATACTAAAGATTCCATTTCTGCTGTCGGATTTTTTGGGATCCCAAAATTTGTTCTACGATCCTTTTATTTATTTATCTAATCTTTCGTATAAGTCAACATATCTTATTTCCATACACTTTGTTTCCTTAGTTTCAAAGAAAATGTCTCTAATACAAATCAAATTTTCTATGCCGCTTAATCGTTTGCAATTTTCTTTGAACTGGAATCTGGGCACCAATCATGTATTCCGACGCGTCTCTGTCTTTCGACTTCGACGCAGCTTTTAACTCTTGACTTCGCCATATCTGCAGCTTGAAATTTCACGGAATCGTCACTATGAATCGAAACGTGATTCTGATTGTCACTCCAGGAAATTTGAAGCTACTGATATGGCGAAGTCAAGAGTTAAAAGCTGCGTCGAAGTCGAAAGACAGAGACGCGTCGGAATACATGATTGGTGCCCTGTTTCTCTTCAACTAAGAAAGAATTTTTTTGCGTGTTTAGAAAATATTTTGCCCAATACAACCCATCTTACCCCTTGTAAAACCCCTTTCCTGCTATCGCTTGTACCTCTGAAGGAATTTTGACCTGATTTTCTCTGGCAGATTGATCGTTGGATTGTAGAGGTTTTCAGGATGGTTATTAAGGGGCTGGCTGCAAAATACGTCACCCATAAAGGGGAGAGGGGTTGTTTGACGGGAGAATTAAATTCTATACAAAAAAATCCAAAAAGCATCAAAACGAGAAAGCGGGACCGAAAAAGCGAAAATTAGGACCACAAATTTTATAGTTATAGCTTCTAACTGAAAATTTCATTGGTTTAATGGAAGGTGATAACTCGTCAGCTAACTTTAACGATGTCGTCACAAGAAGGGTACAAGATAGTTAGTATTCATTCCAAATTATTTATGTCTTAACACAATGATTGCTACTTTCTATACCCATTTTTATCCCTCTTTTTGAACAAATTGACAGTAAAATTTTGCCTTGTATAATATGTAAAACATAAAGCATGTGTTAAAAATTATTATTATTTGTTAAATGAGGGGTTTGCTTTAGGGTTTTAAAAGCAAAGTTAAACCATCGTCTTTAAACATGCAATTACCGAGGGAAATGGCCAGGTGGAAAAACACATTCATCAATAAAAATTAGTCAGTAATTTTGTTTAAATTGAATTTCCAGACATATTAACTTGCAAACTCCTTTCTTATACATGTTGAAAAAATGGTTTTTTTAGTTGCCATTTGTCTGCCTTTGAAATTATGAGCCAAATTCAAATGAAATGACAGCATTTTACGAGTAAAATTATCTTCCTATTACTTTATAAAAGCACATAACATTTGGCATGGAGATGTTCATGGGGTGTAAATATCTATATCAAAATCATAATCAATTAAAAAATGTTTATTATCATATTTCAGGTGACAAAATCGAATCGTTTAAATGTTTGTGAAGATCGGTTGTGAGCATTAATTTATATAGAACCGGTTTAAAAAAAATTACGAAAATTTGCATAAAAACGTCGGTAGAAAATGCCATTCGCATCAGAAATTCCCAACATAATTTTTGCAAAAGTCAAAAAAAAAATGAACCTAAAAAGAAATCCATAAAAGTACAGAAAAAAAGAAACAAGTTTTCTGTTTATGAACTTCTAGCGAAATTTCAGAACCTTCTGCTGTTGATTCCAAGTGAAATTCTATACACCTTAAATACCGCAATATCATTTAAATTAATTAAATTTATGACAGCTATTAATGTTTTTACTTAAACTCACGGTGAGAAGAAAAACTGAACAAAAAAAAAATATATCTGCGGCCTCAAAGTGAATTTCGTGGTTTCAATAATCACACAAGCCAACATACAAAGTCTTAAGCCATAGTTGATCTCTTAACTTACAAGAAAACATTTCGCACGATTATCTTGAAAATGGATGAATTCGTACGTGACGAGGCCCTAAAGAGACCAAAGACAATCGATGCTCATTCACATTTTAAATATATGTAACACATAAGAATATGACACCATATTCTGTTGAGACGAAAATTCGAGTGGAGCAGCATCAGCAACAGCGAAAAATGAAAAATTAAGACGAAAACCATCGAATGCGATCATCGTGACACAGAATCACCTGAGAGATCTTCACCTGATCTCAAAAGGAGGTTTTTCTTTATGTCGCACCATCATCGGATCACCTGAAATTGATTTGGGGCCGACAACAAATATGCGGCTGTAAACCTGTTACGTAAAATGTATCAAGAAGAAATGAATAAGTTATTCAACCTGCTTTTGCGATAGCGCGATGAGTATTGCCGATTTTGGTGATTTCTTATTCGCATTCTTTGAGATTGTTTTCGGACTGGATCTTCCTGAACCTTTGACAAGTATTTTCAGCAAGAAATAAAAAAAGATTTAATCAGAAAACCTGCGAAAATAATTATTTGATCAGAAAATTGGGATTCTTTTCGATTTTTTTTAGGTCAAAACATATAAATTTATGAAGAATAAATAAAGACATTAAAGTGAAAATTTATGTAATTCGGAGGTTATACACTTAAAGAGAATTTGTTTTTATTTTTTAGTTTGAAGATAATAATTTTATAACTGTTTAGTTCTGGTTTTGTGATCGCACAGAATATGAAACACGAGAAGAAAATGAAGGGGAAAATTCTTTATCATTAAATCAAGAAGGTTTTCAAATAATTTTGATATTTGTGTTAAAGCTTTAAAGTTTTTTAATACAAAAAATGCTGTTAAATTTTTCTAGAGTTTAATAAGAAAAAAATGATAAAAAATTTAAAAATTTTCAGGATTAAAAAAAAGCTATTTGTTTTAAACAAAATTTGGACCTTGATTTTCATAGCTAAACCATTAGAAATTGGGACTGTTTGCGTCCACGGAGACAGCCACAAAAAACTACATGCAAAAAATTTTGATTTCAAAAGTATCTTCACAAAAAAGATGTGTTAAAAAACCGAGAAAATCTTCGATCCGCAAAACTTCCATGGTGTCGATTCTCGTTCTTTAAAAACTGCAATGAAAAATTTTCCTGTGAAAAATGTGCGTTTCGGATTCTGTTTCAGTGTAAAAAGGCTAAGCACTGTCAAAATTATCTCATTGAATTTCAATATTTTCACGCTGTTAGTAAGTTGTAAAAAGTTTTGTCGAACACTTTTCCATATTGATTTTATCATAGAACGTGAATCGACCCATTTACCCATAAGTCTTGATATTGAGAGATATGCAGAAATAATTCATTAGTTACAGGTTTTAAAACTCGATCGATAAAGTTAATGTATCTCGCATCGAATTGTCATATCATCATCATAGAGGGTATAAAAATTTATCAAAGATGTAAATTTTCTCAGCTAATCGTTCAAAAGCTTGATGGATCTAATTTTACATTCAAAAATCGCATGTCATGTGAAAATTCATTTTGATTATTCGGTCATGTAGGGCCAATCGATCAAAATATGAAAACCAGAAAAACCGAACCCAAGCTATGCGAGTACGAAAAAAAAAAATTCTGATCGATCTAAAGTGAAAAACTTTCTTTTTAATTTGTTCCCGACGACCGACGACGATTTAAATTTTGAATTTCGCGCATACCAGGCAGCAGCCAAACTAGTCGGATTAGTCACACGATTTGGAAATATGTCAAAACTATACATCCATAAAATTGTTCGCATTCGAGATGATATCGAAAACAAAATCTTAAATTATACTACAGTGGATCTACCTTTGACTATGGGCCTACTAGGTCTTGGCTATGGGTGGATGTTTGCCAACCTATAAACTTCACAGCTTAGCCGGCTTGAGTTAAGCATCTCGCGATGGTGCTAAGCGCAACTCAACTCAAGCCGGGTTTGCAATGAAGATAGCCAGACAGACTATGCGTGCTGGACAAGACGAAGAAGATGAGCGCCCCTAGAAGGGGTACGACGCGGGACACTTGGTATCTCGCTGGTCTCAGCAGTCTCCAAAGCATAACGAAGATGCCAATAAGACTGCCATCCCGCACGTCGAAGAAGGGAAACAGGTAAATAGTCGCGCGTTTATTCAAGTTTCATAAGTGATGCGAAAGTAATTCTAGCGACAGACGTAGCCTTTAGGAGATTGAGCAGGTCTCCTGCCTTTGGGGCATCTCAAGAATTAAAGTTCCGTTAGGCGACATTACAACTTCATATATGACTTAATGGCTAAATATATATGCGCACACGTCCACAGGTAATCAATGCATATTCCCTATTGCTGATGGCAAATCGCGATTGCAAAATCAAAGGAATCAATTGGGAGGGTGGTGGCATTCAACCGGACAAACCTTCATTGACCATTCCCGCGGAAATATTTAGAATTTTTTACCTGTCTAATCAATAAACCGCAAAGTCTTAAGAGAGATTGTCAGCTACCGGCAAAACGTTGCATACAACTGGAGTTACACCTGATCCGAATGTTTTTTGGCATACTTTTTGTTCGCGGATTATCTCACGAGTTTAACACGTGGGGAACTCTGCACTTTGTACGACGACCGATGTGGCAAACGGTGATAAAAGAGTCCAATTCTGAACAGTTTAGATGACAATAAACGCCGGTAACCGAGTCAAGTGTGGAATCGAAGGTGAGATATTGTAAGAAAGATAATTTGGAATTTGATGAATTTTTCGAACTATTCATTTGGAAGTCGTTTTGCGAAAATAATCCTCTATTTCACAGGGCTGTGTGGAAAATAATCAATTTGTTTTTTTATTGCAAATTCTTATTCATCTCCGATATTGCTTATGAGTAAATTTTTTGTTATGAAAAATTTTGAACTTAATTATTCTCGAAAGAATATTTTAATTTCTTTCTTTGCGTAAAAAACGGTCAGAATAGAAAATGTTTTTTGTCACATTTTTGTGAAACGCATGAGATTGCTTCCATGTTCTTGGACTCTGTAGTTTTTGAATTAAATCTTTGCGACATATTCTGGTTATAAAATTTTACCTGCGGGGCAAATTTTTTTTTTTCTACCCTTAAAACACGAAAGAATAGTTCATAGACTGAAGCGTTCATAAACTGAAGATTTTGTATTGATTTTTTACTTTTTTCCGTTCTTGCATGTAAGATAGGTATTAAAACTACTTGGAAAAATTATGTAAAAAAGGTATATTTTTGTATATTTTGAAACCAACAAAAAAGAATTATAAAATTTAACGTTTCTCTAAAATTACAAACTTTGTTGGCAAGAAAAGTGGAAATTTTATGAACTCAAAAAAAGCAGACACATAAATTCAGCGCAATAAATTGCAGGTTAACAATGCTGAATTTGTGTCACTAAAATTTCCCTTTAATTAATAAACCGTATTTTTAAAAAGGGTTGATAAAAACTTTTTTGGAGTCTACCTAGTACCATTTGTTGTATCCGACCATGATATTAAATTTTTCGCTAATTAAAAAGGTTCCTTCGAAAACTCATAACTCGAGTCAAAATAAAATTTTATAGGGTAAAAAGTAGATAGCGGGGATCATCGAAAAAGGGCTAAGTGATATTTATTAAAAGACAAAGTCTCAAAAATTTATTGGCATCTTCTTGAAATCAAATGAAACAGAAGAAAAAAACAACCCAACAAAGTGGAAATGTAATTTCGTGTAAGACAAATGTTCATTTCAAACCATTCCTCACCGCGTTTAAGTATTGTTTAATTTGTAGTTTCCATTTCATTTTATATCTGCGTGTATCGTTAAGTGTTTCGCTCTTGATTGCTCAGGTAAAAGCTAAACGATTTTTATCGCAAGTCTACACCTTTTTCAGTAACAAATTTCAGATGACTTTTTCCGTCAATTATAAGAAAACTGATGTGCAATGCTCAAACACTTAAGTAATAATATAATTTTCCATTATTGCCATTATTGGAGTCGAATGATATACCAAGATGGCAAAAACGTCGCGCTGTCTTGGTTGGCCGGCAAATAACGAGTCATCAGCAGGTCTTTCATACCTTCCTTCACCCATCATCATCAGGAAGACTTGGCCAATCTGATTTCGTACTATATTCGGATATGTTGACTTTTTCTCATAACATAATAAGTATTACTCATTAAATATTTTCATTTGTAATCGGTATTTATTGCGTTGATGATCTTCCACTCAAATATGATCATTTAATTGGGTTAATTAAACTTTTCAGATTTTTAATTGGACTCTCTGCCGTGCTGGGGATTCGGGATGAGAATAACATGAAATTGCAGAAATTCGGGACTGATACGTGAAAATCCAATTTAAACACGAACTCTTGGCGAGGAGGTTAAAATGAGATATGTTTGAATAGCATATATTTATGTTGATACACCTGACAATCTACAATGTAAGAAATGAAAAAAAAAAGATGACAGGCCGCAACAAATTGCTTTATGTGATGATATGCGATCTTATCATAAACTGTTTGTCAACTAAGAGTACGTATATTTATTAAGGAACATGAATTTATTTTTCCATTCCATTTTATTATAATTGAGTCTTACAAAAAAACTCACTGTAGATTAAAGGAGTTTTTCGTATGGTTTCCATTTTGCAATGATGTTGTGCTGTTAATTAGAGGTTTCAGCATAAATTAGAGAAATTTGGTGATGTCTTTAAGGTTGAAGTAATATTTTATGAAATGTCTAATGGTTATCATATAAAACAACCAATTAACCGTTTTCTCTTCGTAATTAACAAAAGTTTTTCTACAAATATTTATGAGCCTCGCGATCCATTTTTGTGATTAAACAGGCATTTAGACAGTTTAATATCAGCGCGCCTCCCGTAGTTATTAGACATTGAAGTTTTGAAAAAGGGCATTGAAGAGCGGAAAATCAAAATTTTCCAGAAAAAAAACTCGAAAAAAATGAAAAAAAAAATTAGAAAATTGTAAAATTTTGTTTTAAAAAAATATTTGAGTACGACTGAGTAGGTTGTACAGATTTTTTTTTCTTCTCTTAACTTATCCATAAAAAAGCAGTTTTTTTCGTTTTTCGCTGGAAATTATTTTTTTAACGAATATCCTTGCAAATTTCTGACTAAACGATTCGATTTTTGATGCGAAAAATTAATAGATAGACTAAATGATAAATTCATTGCTATAGAGGGTTAAATTGAAACAACCTGAACTTAGTGCGAAAAGAACATGATTTTTGACCATTTTTAACGCTTCTCTCTAGAGCCCTCTCTTACTGAAGGCATGAGTTAAAAATTTTATACCCGTATGGTGAAACCAAAGGGTATATTCGATTTGCCTTACCGTTTGTAACGCCAAGATCCCGTCATCACACAAAAAAATGAATTACACCAGTGTGTTTAGAATGATAAAAAAAAGTTGAATTTAGCATGTCCGTCCGTCCGTCTGTCCGTCTGTCCGTCTGTCCGTCTGTCCGTCTGTCCGTCTGTCCGTCCGTCCGTCTGTCTGTCTGTCTGTGGCGCGGATTGCGGGCGCACGGATTGAGCTAGGGACTTGAAATTTTGCGCAGATCCGTTTTTCGTAAAATGCGAGGCTAAGTTCGTTAATGGGCAAAAATGGACCATTAGGGGGGGTACCCCCCATACGAACGAAAACTTTTTTTCTGAATATCTCAAAAACGGTGAATTTTATCAAAAAAGTCCAAGAACAAAAGTTATTTAGGATATGATTCTACATAAAACTCCCAGATATGAAAATCCGATTGGAATAAATTTTAAAAAATCTTATTGGAAAATTTGACTTCAAAGTGGAATTTTGATACAACTGTTCGTCGTTCACTTAAATCACCATACGGATTTTCAATAATTCCCAGATTGGCAATTATAGCTTTTGTTATGTTTTGATAATCGGTCGACAATGTTTCGAACTGGGACCTTGAGGTAATAGAATGTGCCACAACTTCTGTCTGCACTGTTTTTCCAGAGTTTTCGAGAATGTGGAAAAATCTAAGCAAAGTTGTGCTTTCTCGAATTTCGAAATCTCAGTCTCGAATTTATGCATGTTGTCCCGTCGGTCCGGAAACTAAACTTTTATCGCGGATTTTTCAATTTTTCAAACCCTAGAAAATCCGATAATTTAATATGCAAAAAAATACTCTACTTCTTTTGGGGTTGCTGTAAATTACATTTTTTTCGCTCGCGGCGCATTTTTTCAACTATTTTCTACAAATGGCGTATGTATTTCAAGAGATGTCGACTGCGACGCTTTTGTCTTTTTTGGAATTTTTACAATTTTAGTTGCCATAATTTATATAGCGCGAAAATCCAAGTAAATTTCCATTTTGATTTCTTGATTCTGATTTGATTTCGATCTCTTGATTTCAATCTTTGCGCCGTATTCTATAATATTTAGAAAATGTTGCCAGCGGCATACATTCCTTAATTAGTTTTCCTTGATTTTCCTCGAAATAAATATAAATTTTGTTGTTTCTTTATGTTTCCGCCCTCCCCCCTCGGCTCATCTTGTCACGAATCGACAAAACTCATGAATTTAAGAGTAAATTTTCGAATAGTCAATCGAAATTTGAATTTTACAATAAAGTAAGCAATAAATCCAAATATTTGAATAAAATCAACTCACGCTATCATCACGTTCGGCTGAATTTTGTTCATCATCGAGAAGTTGTGAAAAATGCAAATCGTTATCATCATTACTTTGACCATCATCGTTTTCCGATAAAATACGCCTGGACGGATGATGTAAAATACGATGAGTATTACCCGCTGAATTGTTGTTATTATCATTTCCACCGTCATTATCACAATCATCATCGTCATTCATTTCACCAACTTCAACTCCACGATGCCTTCCACTTACAATCGATGGACTATTGATATTCCCATTGTATCCTTTTATATCCAGATTTTGTGTTTTGATAATCTCGATGTTGCTTTTTAGTATCGTATTGAGTGACTCGTGTCGTAAATCGGATATTTCAGGAGGTGTTTCGATTGCACCTACAGTATTACCGTCATTGGTGTTGCCGACACCGTGCCTCAAGAAATCCAGATTCGATTTAATTAGAACTTGTTTCAAATCATATGCATCCAAATCACTGCTACCTCGCAATAAATCACGATCGTGCTTGACACTATTATCACAGGTCGTTGGCTTAAACAATTTAGCTGTATTTGACATCATATCGCTGGCATTTAGATGACGTTTACCTGCCGCAGTTGCTGTTATGTCATCCATTTTAAATTTAAATCATCAACGCAAAAACTATCATTCTATTATGCTAGCTATCAATCACAAACGTTGTTATGTACATATGGCACTTTGAAGAAAATTTGTACTGTACAACAATAATTTTGTTTACTATCAGTTCGTTGAATTCGTTGGTATCTCAAGTCAAAGATTGTTTTATCAGCGGTTGATATCACAAAGGTCACTTTTACACTTATAATCAACTTGACCTGCACATAATCAATAAATTAAAAATGATGAGTGTATGTTGTTTTGCATACAAAGTAAAAATATTGACACTTCCCTACAACGATCACTATAAAGAAATTGATAAATTTTTACATCGACACTATTCGAATTTTACTTGTGGCGAACTCAATCGTACGTACGCTATGACTTATGAGAATATCTTATGTACGAGATGCGTACATCTTGAGTACCACATGTTAACTGGAGTCTCGCAAGAGATACAAATGGCCCCGAGCCATGTTGAAGTTTATCTCGTTTATAAAATTTTATGTTTTCAGATACACCTGTATCTGTGGTAGTCACACTCGAGCCACGGTCCGTAGAGTTACAGGGCATGATATCGCAGCATTGTATCCGCATCCCATCGTATCGGCTACATCGAATATCTTTCAGATTTCTGGAGACAGACTCATTATGTTGCTGCGAAACCTTTCTTATATTCATTATTATCTCCGCCTTTGCCATTGAATTCTTGAATAATGTTGCGGATGGTCATCACCGACCGAACATAAATTTTTTTATAGAATTTGCCAACAGAGATTGTTAAAAAAAACAATTTAAGTCAAAAATTCACAACAAAAAAATTGAAACGAGTTAAAAATTAATTAATTCATAATTTTTTGGGCGCGCAAAAAAATCATCTTAAATCTAACGCGGTTGGCACCTTCTTTACTCCCTTTTACTTTACCATAATACGATTTGGGAGCAATACATAAATGGCTAGGCAACACTATCAAGATTGACCAGGTAGCTCAATCGCCAAACAAAAGATTTAAGCGACGAACCTGAAATTATTCTCTACATTGCAGATTACTTGTGCACTGGGATTGCTTAGCTCGGCGACCACTTGTGTCCATTGGCGGTGGTTGAACGGATGAAAAGATTGGTTCAGTTGATATTTGCTTTTCAGGTGAGCGTGGCGCATTCACATTTTATTATAAAAGTTGGTTAAAAGTTTTAGGCCGGCAATTAGATTGAACACTAGATCGGGTGGATTGAACAGAGCAGAGTCTAATGGTATATAAACGAGCAGCTCCACCTAAGAGAGTAATGCTTTTGGTCAACCGCTGGAGATGAAAATCTGCTTCGATTTTTGTTTTTAGTTTTCTCATTCACTATTGGTCCTGTTTTGTCTTTAGGCTATGGTGTTTTAAAGATATTGCAATAAGAACGATAACTAACATTTTATGTGTAAGAATGTGTAAATGTTTCTGGCTTGCATCTAACAATCGATAGCGTTGGACACCGGTTTTTTTTTGGGCTGACTTCAAAGTAAATTATAGCAGTTTGCTTTTATATTGAGATAGGCTGGTCCGCTGACCAACTTATTCAAGTGGACATACAATTTAGGTTAAAGTACTATTTGCATAAATTCATAAAGATAAGCATTTAATAGTTGTACCGTGAGATACTGAAAATATTGATATTCCACAAGTACTTAAATTAAATTGAATATTAAATTTAAAAAACAAAATTCACTTACAAAATATTTAAGGAAAATAGAGTTTTTAAAGAAACTTTCTTGCCTTGTTTTTCTTCTTTGAGAGCTCACTGCGCGACAAATCGCTTCTTTTTAGAATTTTTATTAAAAAAAATTTTTCTTTTTAAAATTTTGAGAGCTGAAACCAAAAATTTAACTTTTACTGGACTTTTTGTATACTGGTATTTTTCATAAGAGAGGTGGTTAAAGGGCAGAGAGGTGGTATGGTCGTCTTGGACTTGAATGCTCTCTCAATATTCTTTGTCCAATGCCGAAAAATTCCTTTAGATATAGCAGGTTAGAGGTTCAGAAGAGGAGAGAAATAGCGTGTTTTTTTAAAAGCTTTTATTTAGCTCGCTATCTTGTTTGTTTGTCTGTTTGTCAGATCAAATCTTGCAACCCAATTTTGACCCACTTCCACTTGTCCGATTGACTTGAAATTTTGCACACTTATATAAGTCCGATGACAATACAATATTTTCACTACTTCGTCCTTATAAGGATAACGGAAGGTCCTGTAAGGATAACGTGATTATCCTTTTCTCCAAATTTTCCGGAAAAAAATCTATCCTGGGGGTTTTTGGCGTCGCTGAATCCGAATCTGTCATTAAAAAGTCAGTAAGGATAACGGAAGGTCCTGTAAGGATAACGTGATTATCCTTTTCTCCAAATTTTCCGGAAAAAAAATCTATCCTGGGGGTTTTTGGGGTCGCTGAATCCGAATCTGTCATTAAAAAGTCTGTAAGTATAACGGAAGGTCCTGTAAGGATAACGTGATTATCCTTTTCTCCAAATTTTCCGGAAAAAAATCTATTCTGGGGGTTTTTGGGGTCGCTGAATCCGAATCTGTCATTAAAAAGGCTGTAAGGATAACGGAAGGTCCTGTAAGGATAACGTGATTATCCTTTTCTCCAAATTTTCCGGAAAAAAATCTATTCTGGGGTTTTTGGGGTCGCTGAATCCGAATCTGTCATCAAAAACTCTGTAAGGATAACGGAAGGTCCTGTAAGGATAACGTGATTATCCTTTTTCTCAATTGTTCCGGGAAAAAATATATTCTGCGGGTTTTGGGGTTCGCTGAATACGATTCTCAAGTTAAAAAGCCTGTAAGGACATCTCAAATGTAAAGCTATATATTCGAAGACTAAAAAGAACAAAATAAAAAAAAATAAAAAAAATTTTTTTAAAAAAAGCTTTTATTAAAAAAATGCACTAAAAAGAAAAAAATAATTTTCTGGACGCTGTGTATCACAAATATAAAAGCTTTTAAAAAGCGAGATAAAGCATAAAACAATAAAATAAACATTTATCTCGCTTTTTAAAAGCTTTTATATTTGTGATACACAGCGTCCAGAAAATTATTTTTTTCTTTTTAGTGCATTTTTTTTAATAAAAGCTTTTTTTAAAAAATTTTTTAAAGTTTATTCTAGTTTATCCAATTATAAAAACGCTACAAAAATCCGTGTAAGAGATATTGGGAAAAGTGGGTCAAAGGGATGGGGAATTTTGCTGTCAGCATTAAAACATTCACGCTATTCCAAGCAATGAAAAGCAATTTGTTTCCATGTTCTCCGATGAGTAGTTCAAAAGATACAGAAGAACATATTTCTAAATTTTCTAATAAAATAATATGTTATAGAAAAAATATTTTTCTTAAGGGCCCATAAAGTTTGGGTGCAAAAAAAATTTGATTAATAATTCGCTAGTAAGTCTTTTATATAAATATAGCATATGTCGTGCAAAACAAAAATTCTCCGCTAAATGCATATCGACTACTTCAAAAGCAATTTGCAAATAAGATCAACAATCTGCTTAGCATTTGAAAAACTTTCTACATAAAATTGTCGCTGATCTCAACAACGTCGATTAAAATTTGTTCGCTTTTCAATTTGTGTTGTCAATGAATTGCAATGAATCGATTCTTGTTCGGGGACCAGACAAAACAATAACAAAATGCATCACTTGAGGGGGAAACTTTAAATTTTTGCATTCTTACGTAACCTGTGAAGAGTGTGCAGTAGACTTGATGTGTGTAAAACAACATAAATATTCAGGCTGCGAGAAAAAAGAAACAACGACGACTCGAAATTAAATTCAATTTATGCTCGTCGCGCAAATCTAACTGTCTGAAAAGTGTGCAATGAACGGACCAGGCCAGGCCAGGCCATGCCAGCCAGCATCTGCAAAAGATGCTGAAAACTTGAATGAGTAAAACAAAAGAAAAAGAGATCACCTCAGCCTCGCCTTGTATGCGCGAGGACCCAGCCAAGATCCTCCGAATGAATGCGACAAGACAAGAGACTATTTTAATTCCATACCAAACGAAACGAAAGACTTAAGCGACGAACCGGAAATATTTTCTATGTCAATGCACAGGTACAGGCACAACGCGGTACAGATAGAGGATGAGGGCGCGGTCAGCGACGTTGAGGAATACCATTACGGCGGGTGTGCGGGGGTGGGTGCGGGTGCGAGGGCGCGGCAACAGTGGCACAAAACAGCATCTCGACGGCAAGGTATGTACACGAAACTTGGCAGACATTTGTCCAATCTGGTGCACGAAATTCAATGAGATCCACAACGACAGTTCGCGTCCCCTCGCCTAAACTGAACGGAGGCCTCAAGTTACCTGATGGTTGGTATGTCGAGTTTTTCCCCATTTACAACTGAACAGCTTCGCACCCGTTTGATGCTGCCCGGTTAGTAGTACTACTGGTGACTTTGCAATCAGCAGATAGAACAAAACAACCACTCACCTGGGCTGTTTGTTAATCCATCCAAGTATGTTATTAGAGTCTAGCTTCTAGTAGTAGCGCTAGCTAAAAGTATAGCTGACGATTACCTGAGATTAAAGTACTTCGGCATTATGCATGCGATGACGCTCTCAAATCGCCAGCGAAACGAAGTAATTCTACAACTGGATGAATACTTGAAGCGGTAGAGCGGACAACATCCGCAGACATGTTCGCCAACTCACTTCATCCCCGCACAACTCATTAGGCCAGACCAAATCGGTCGATTAGAAAAATCCCTCAAATTGCAATTAATCGAACAACGTCCCTTAATTCATTTAAATGCAAAATTGCCAGAGATCATGTGGACATTCTCCAGCACAACATTTACCTTTCGTCTTAATTTCGCCCGCAATCCACCGCGCTAGGCCTCTGCAATGCCACCGATCTGCCACTGAGTTCAGGTATTCTGTGCAAAATTGGAGATCTGTTGAGATCTGCACTAAAAGAATCTCGTGAAAACCCATAAGGCTGATTACCTGTGCACATTTTATCTCGCGGCACGGAAGTTTTGCGTATGGTAGACTGATCTTCCGCAATGTTTGACTTTTAGTGCAGCGATGCGGTCAATTATGTAATGAGTTTAAGTTTCGGATAATGTCGTCGATCGGACATGGGACAAGCGTCCACTTTGCTAGTGAATTAATTTTTTCATTTAGCGTTTTACATTTTTGTTGTTAGGATGTGACGGAAAAGTGCTGATCGAGTCGCTTAAATTGTAAGAAAAGTCTGCAATCTGCATGTCGTTTTACGGATCGTATCGGTGACATTCTGTTCTGATAAAAATTGTAATGAGTGTCGTTCGATATCTCGGCAAAACGACAGGCGGATGGACGAGTAGAAAATAGGAAAATAATTTTTTTCCTGTCTTAAAAGATGTACTAAAAAGGTAAACATATTTTTTGGGCGCTGTGTTTCAGAAATGAAGGAGAGATTAATATTTATTTTATTTAACTTTTTAATAAAAGTTTAATTTTGATAAACAATATTTGCTAGGACATTTTTTTTTAATAAGAGCTTTTTTAAATTATCTTCAGCGACCCCAAAAATCCTTAGATGAATTCTTTTCGGGGAATTTTGAGGAAAAGGATTATCACGTTATCCTTAGGGGACCTTCCGATATCCTTACAAGCACTAAGTTGTGAAAATATTGTATTGCCATCGAGGTCACTTATGCGTGCAAAATTCCAAGGGTGAGGGGATTGAATGAGCGGAAGTGGGTCAAAATTAGATTACAAGATTCGACCCTGACAGACAAAAAAGCATGCTAAATAAAAGCTTTTTAAAACACTAAATTAATTCACTATTTCGAAATAGTAAAAGTTTGCCAGTTTGTCAATACCGTTGTTAATTTTTTTTTTCTGCGCTAGGAAAAAAATCCAGAAAATTCGAGTAAAACCACCTGAAAAGTCATTTGTTTGAAGCCAT
Organism: Chrysopilus asiliformis; assembly: GCA_964034945.1. Lineage (NCBI taxonomy): Eukaryota > Metazoa > Arthropoda > Insecta > Diptera > Rhagionidae > Chrysopilus > Chrysopilus asiliformis. Next base: position 109,174,350 of record OZ035962.1, read on the forward strand.
CTAGTGAGTCCTAGAGAAAAAAACCCTAAATTTGGCTCGAAGTTTTCCCAATTTGAATACAATGTTTTAGTTTATGAACAAAATTTCAGTTCTTATCAATAGGTGTTTCGGTTTGTGAACTCATCGGCTGTGAATGTTGTGAAAACATTTTTCTTGAAATTTACCGCAAAGATGCCAGAAGTCAAATTCGGGAAAAAGCCACTAACAAAAATGCGCCACAGGCGAAATGCGACTAAGGCCCGTTTGTGAGTACTACCTATTCTTAAAAAAATAAGTTGCGGTTAGACTACTTAAACTGTAGAAATTTTTGGACTTGAATAATTTCAGTTGCACATAAGTTGCTAATTTTCGTTGGTGCCAACGACACGTAATGAGTTAGCCAGTCGCAAGCAAAAACTAACCCAATTTTTCGGCCCCTTCAAGTTCCATAAACAATCGTAATTGAAATTATGAAAATATCAATAACGAGAAATATGTCATAGGTCAACATTTGAGATCTCTGGGTAAAAATTCGTAGAAAAAATACGCCTTAGGCGAAAAAAATGATCGTGTTTTCTGAGTTTAATCCGGGATAAACATTTAGTTTCTAGGAGAACATGCCTTAATCTGGGACTTTCCTGGCTAAACCCGGACCTGTGGTCATATATGATTTATTTTAACTTGATAAATGTAAACTGAAAAGAATTGAGAAACCAAAATGGAAAGAATTAAGTAAATATATTATTTTTATTTTGTTGAATTATTTAACATTTTTCAAATCATTTAAAATGGAATCGTATAGGTATGTTGTGTATGTTTTATTCTGAACTAGTTAAAAAACAATAATAATAAAAGTAGTGTACCGATCATTACCAGTGATTGATGCCCCATTTAAATGTTGATTCTATTAGTATTTCAGTATTTTATTACGATTAAATATTGCACATAAGACGATTTCTCTAATGTCATTCATTAATCCACGTAATTTACCACGCTATAAAAATCGTGGACGCGATCGTCCATTGAAAATTCCAGTGTTTTCTTAATTTTCACCCGCTTTACAAACATCGATCCATCACTTCTTTACGGTTTTATTTGAAAAATACTCGTAAATATCCAATATATGATTTATCTATAGATATATGATTTTAGAAATGTCATCATCATATCTTCAACTTCTGGTTGAAAATGCAACATTCTCTCAATGAAAATTTATCTAACTTGGCTGATGGTTGCCCGGCCGGCATTCATTGCCACAGGAAGATTGGATGTAATACGACCATAAAGATGAGTTTATCGCTGATGAAAAGACATCTTCCAGTCCAACTACTGTTGTCCGCGTTCAGGGAACAAGAATTTCTACGGCAATTCAAATTTTTGTCCATACGTCCCCGCACATAGATAGTTGTCTATTCGAAGTCTGGCAATGGTTATACTTTTAACTTTTCTTGGACTTGTGATAAATTTTTAGTTGTCATCTGTTGCGCTTGTTCTTTAGCACTGAAGTGAAGTAGTTATGCTGCTTACTATCGTGAAAGTCGTCGGCTGGGCAGTCAAGAATCTACTAGATACGAATAGATGACTGAATGGGGTCTAATTGAAGCTATTGGATGGATATCTTCTTAGAGTAAAGTCGCTTGAGATGCTAGCCGGCTAGAGAGATTATGCTATATTCGAGTTCCGTGGTATTATTATGCACCGTCGGTGATCGTTTCTTATAGGGAATTCTCTATGTGGGTACTTTGTTGGATAAAATTCGACGATAGTTTCGATCCACACTGCAGAAATTTCGTTATGGATAATATATTCAGCATTCCTGTTGTTATTCCAATGCTATGCGATGCTGAAGGCTGATGTCGGCTTCGATTCCGGTGCCTTCCTCGTATTTTCTTGAAAATGGCAGCCCATCAGACGATGTGTCTAACTTTTTAAGTATTACACGAGGTAAGTATAGTCGTACATGCTTTAAAAGCAATAGATAGCCTTGTCAAGCATACAATTTAAGTCACGCATATTACGTGGAAGGGTGCTGCCTGTGCTCTCTTGTAATCTTAGTGAACTGCAATTATGCGACTCCTTTGATTTGTTTCTTCTAGGCAGATGGCGGTAGGAGTTTAAGTAAGTTACGTACATTTACCGCCTACGAAACTGAGATATCAAATGCTTTCGGTGAATTAAGATATAAATGCTGATCTCCGACATCTGATTGCTAGCAGAGATTTTTATTGTGATAAATTCACGTGTTTCACTATTTTATGCTTTTGCGGCGACATTCTATGAAATTCTTACAGTTGAAACGATTTAACATGTTTAAATTTTATGCGAGATAAATGCTTGTGTAAGGAAATTTGTATGGCATCAAAGAGTTTTCTTTTCCAATCTTACATTTCATCCAAATATAATTGAGCAGGAATATATGTATATATAAATATATTTAAGAAAAAAACTAAAAAAACTAAAAAAAAATCGGTTAAGGATTAATGGGCTGAGGGTTTCGAAAAAGTCATCAAAAAATGCAGGGAGAAGATAAGAACACTCAATGAACGAACAATGAAGTCTCAAGAATTGTTACGCATTTCGATATCCTCGAAGATTTTTTTATATTAAAGAAAGTATAGTTTGTTTTATAGAAAAGTTAAATAATTTCTACATTTCTATTTCCTTATACGATGTATGTAGTTATAATAAAGTATTGTTGTTATTAATAATTTCGACCTCTTAATTTTGCTTAAAAAACATTTGCCAAACATTCCTTAGTCAATTGAAGTCATATTACAAAAAAAGAAAAAAACTTTTGTTAAAAAGGTGTACTAAAAAAAAAGATTTTTTTCCGCCATATGCGCCATAGTTTACCATTATCGAGATATGTTCATTAAAAGGTGCAAAATTAGATTTTTGAGAATTTCTTCCAAACTTACGGTTTTTTGAAAAAAATAACAGCTAAGGAAAGAATTAAGGACATTAAAAATTTCTAACTTTTTCCGTAAATCGATATTTTTAAGTGTTCTCGAGATATTTTGAGATTTTGTAAAAAACAAATTCATAAAGGGTTTTTTTTTGAGTAGTTTTTTTTAAACCAATTTTGAGTAATTTTTTTTATTGTGAAAATTACAGGGAAGAATGTTATTTGAAGATTTTCTGTCCCGGCTGCGCTTCCGCATTTCCAAAAATATCAAAAATTTGTTATTAAATAGAATATTTATCAAACAAACTTACGCACAAATTATTACACAAGCTATTAGCGAATTAAACCAATTAGCAATCAAATTATTAAGCAATCAATTAAATCAATCAAATAAAGCAATCAATTATTAGCAAATCAAGACCCAGCCAATCCACTTGATGAATCGGGAGAACTAAAAATCTAAAGTTAAACTTTATCTGCGAAGACTAAAATTTAAAATTTCGCGCCACGTTCTCTGTCTACGAAAAAGTTCTCTTTTCGGCCGAGCGCGGCACCACGAGTACGACAATTTAGCGCACCCACAAACCAGTCGTAGCTGAACTACTCACCTCGGTAGCGCTGTCATCGGTTGGATGACTGGCGGGACTTTCAAAAGTCACATATTTCCAAATTATTGCGCACAAACAAATAAAATTAAATCGACTTTTGCGATTTGATTGCTTACCTGAAATAAAAGAAAAAAATAAAATCATATTAATTATCATTTGTGATTGGAATGCTGTAGCATAAAAGAAATCAAAAGTAATAGCATCTAATTCGAGGCTGGACATAGAGTGAGCGAATGCGTATCAACTTCCAATTAATTTTCCTTCGTTTTCCTTTCTTGGCTCTCGATTCCTGAATCATCAATGGTTATTCGTGTGTAGTGCAGTAGCCGCCAATAATTCGTTAAGAATGCGATAACCTAAAATTATATCGAGGCCAAGACAAGTCGTTTTAATGTTTTCAGTGTCCGAAATTTTTCATATTTTTTTATTTTCAGCATGGATTCGGACACGTACGCTGGAATTATTCAGAAATATGTGGCTGAAAGGGAAGATAGAATAGAAATTTTATTTAACATTGGATTGGGAAAGGATGAAGATGATTGGAATCTTTTCAACATTCTTGATTCTTTCTCTTTGAGATTTGTTTTATTTTTTCGTGTAATGCGTAAATAATAGGGTATCGCTGTTGTTATTTATGGCTATTTAGGTGAGTTTTAAAAAAATTGGCGGTTAAAAGAAAAAAATTAAAATTCCATTGGACTTCTATGAGAAAACGGCGATGTGTTGATTCGTCGTGTTAATTTCCGCATTGCAATCTTCTAATTGCATAAAATTTATTTGAATTGTTTCAACCGAATATCGCTTGATTTTTGATATGTTTTACTATGACAACCAACTCAAAACCAGAAATAAGTGTTGGAACACAGTTACTAGGAAACTCCGCCTGGGTGTTCATAAGAAAAAAAAACATTCGACAAACAGTACCACAGAGGCTTTTAATATTTAAGTTTGATTGAGAACATTTGAACCGATTTTATTGCACATTTTTTATTCCGATCCTCCTCAAAATTTAATATTCTCCGATCATAATTCGATCATAATATCATAATCGAAATTTTTCGAAGCTGGTTCTATTGAATTTTGATGTAGGAAAGACTTTTGTAAAATTGCATTTTAAATAAATTGTTTCAACAACTTTTTAGATATGACATACCATTCCCGAGAAAATCGCAAAAAGCTATTACGGACGCATGGGTGAGAGGGAGAAGAAGTGGTCCTATTTTGTCCATTAAATTTTTTCTTGTGCGACTATACAAATCGTAGAGTTTTTACCCTATTAATTTAAATTTATTCAGGGGAAGCAATTGAATCTTTTCCAACTAACTGAGACACTTTTTTTAAAGCTGTCCTTTTTTTAAATTCCATTTTTCCAGCATTTAATCTAAATGTTCTCAGCAGATGAATTCCTACAGCAAATTTTCTAAAAAAAATGTGACTAACTAAACTAATTCTTTTTGTAAAGACCGTCAAGTCCGTCGGAATTATTAAATGCAAAATTGCTATGACAACAAATTTTAATTTTAAATAAGTATTGCACACAAAATCAGTTCTCATAAAATTTTAACTACTTTTCTCATCCTATTCCTTAAATAAATTTGCAATTTTAGATTGAATATATACTTTCCACGTTAATAACAAAAATGTATTCGGTATTAGTAAATCTTAATTGAACAGATGAAAATTTGAAATATCAAAACATTTATCAACATGAGATATATTCATGGGTAGATTTTATTAGGTATATCAAAACATTAAGCCTGCCACAATTCCGACAATCAAACGGACCTGAAGTTAATTATGAAACATACTCGAGCAGTGAATTACTTCTGATGAAATTAAATTTTGCACCCACTCACTGATTTCGTAGTCATATGTTTGGTCTTTTATTTTGGTGTCAGTAAATTATATTACGAATGTCTTAAGGATTCTGTTGCTACTTAAACGAAGCTCAAGAAGATATCAGAGAAATCAGTTCAGAGCACAGAAAAATATGTGAATGTTGGCTGTTTTAAGCCTCATCTTTTAATTCTGTTTAACAATTTGCCTACCTCTGTCTACTACCTGAGATCAACGGCTATCACCGATGAGATGATCTCTGAGACGACCAACGACGAGTACAACTATTTGGTAATAAATCAAAGATGCGAAAAAGGAAAACGATAATCGATTTCTGTTCTGTTTATGCGATTACTGGACACGGAGATATGTATATTTTAATGAAGTAGTAAAAACTCATTCATAAAACAGATTTCGAATTAAAAAAAACGCGACTTTTCTGAAATGAATACGGAGTTGATCGAGTGAACAAGGTCCCAGGTAGGTATGTAGGTAGACATACAGATGTCCTTATTCTTCTTGAGATCTGTCTGGAAGCAGGGATCTCAGAGATGTGTAGATTTCTTAGGTTTTAGGTCAATTTAGACACGAGACTAGTATCTACGTTAAAACATATTTTTGCTGATTTGAAGTGTTAAAATACACACTTAAAAATTTTCAATATTGGGAAATTAAATTGTGTTGAAACAAAAAAAATTATTTTCTTGTAATTTTTGTATTTTTTTTATTTTTTCAGCCCCTTAACAGAAAATACTGAAAACAGCTGCGTTCGATTGCTTAGAATGGCACGATTATTTTATCTAATCAATTAACTTATCCAGTTAACGGATTTTTCTTGTAATTGAACAATTAAATGGTAATTTTTCCATCTTCCAAGGAAGCCTTTATTTTTTTGCCGAGCCCTCGGGACAGATTACGGAGGGGGATTTTTGATGATTTGAACTAATAAATCGTAAAGAAAACTCAATATCCTGTAAAAAAAACCCCAGTATTTTTTTTTAAATTAAGTGAAGTTTTGTTTCTCTAGAAGACAGCACAAATGCGCTGCAAGCAAAATTTTGAGTAATAAACATTAGTTTTAATCGACAATTTATTATAAAATACGCCGCAGGCGAGATTTTTTAAATGATAAACACGCTGAAGGTATAAACCCTTAAAAAAACTGCTCCGAAGACAAAAATTTGCAGGTTTCAAGACCAAACCGGATAATCCGGGATTAAAATGGGACAAAATGCCAAAATCCGGGACTAAAATGGGACAAAATGCCTAAATCCGGGACTGCCCCAGCTTATCCAAGACATATGGCAACCCTATCGCCACTACTCTTCTATATATTAAATAAGTGAAAGAATTTTAGTGGAGATCGAACAGGAAATTATAATTCCCGGACTTAAAATCTTGAAAATAAACAAACATTAATATAAGAATATAACAAAAAGAGTTAAATTTTTTTAAAACCAAGGGTCTGTCCATAAAATGCGTCACACATTGCGGGGCGAAAAGATATGTGGTTGTTTGACGGTGGTACTCATACTAAACTCTATAGAAAAAATCGCAAAAAGGCGGGACGAAGAGGCGGTCGAAAGGCTGAAAATTAGAGTGGCATATTATATGGACAGTCCTTTATGCTATTTGTTGCGCAGTGAGTTGTTAAAAGAAAGAAAAAATAATACAAGAAACGTTCTTAAAAAATTTATGGATTTTCGGGAATTGCGGAATTAACACGTGAGTCACCGGTGTACACACACTATTGTCATTACCGTCAGTTTCTCAAGTTCCATGGTTGAGTGCAGTCGCTCGTGCGGTACAAAGGGGTTTTTTTTGTGGAGCATGGAGTTCGTTTTTGTCTGTATTGATCTTGTGTTCACTGGTGACTCACAAAGTACAGAAATGATTTTTGCGTTTTTTCCCAGTGTATACTAGCGGAGTAAGCGTTTTTTTGGCTGGTAGCCAACGTGTTAAAGAAGTCAGACATGTATCGAATGGCAATAAATTTGTAATAAGACTGATAAAGGATTTCTCATATAATTCCAATTATAGTCAAAACGGAATAATTTTGACTATTGCGGGAATTAAAGAAATATTTCTTATAAAAAGCTTTCATTTTTATAGCTTTCTAAATATCTAAAAACACGTATTTTACAAGCAGATTTTCTTGCAGTGTAAATTTACTAAGGAAATCTCTTGTTTTGAATTTAACATCCCAAATTAATTCCACCTTCGTTGTATTCTAAACACAAATGAGTATTCGAAAATCGTTTAATTTTGATGGCAAAAACCTAAATGCACAACTCTAATATTGTTCAAGCAAGGATATATTGATCGATTTCACTCATATTCCGCATTCCCTTCCTTCCCGAAAGTATAACACTTAAACTGTTTATTTCTGCTCCATAACAAATATACGAGGAATCAATTTAATGCTTTGGACGGGTGGACGATCTTTAAATTTCCATATGGTCGAAACTATGAATGGTGTGTGTATTGAGAGATGGAGATCAACCTCCAATTTATGTATGTTGGAATGTAAAACTATTCACTAAAATGACCTGTTTAAAATCTCGTTGACCTTACGGATTTGCTTTCTTAAATCGTATAAAATCAGCAAAGAATGCAATGTGGAATGAGATTGGTTTGAAATTGGTTCTAAGATGATTTTAATGGTTCTGCTAAGCTATAAATGTCTCGTTAAATTAGTTCCGGTTTTCCTTAACTGGATTATTTTTATGGTTTATGGGAATAAAGATGGCTGTAATTATAAATATTATGTGAAGTGTTAACAGTTTTGTGGTTTTTGAAATTTGGAATGAAATTAACAGATGGAGTTTTTAAGGATCAGGATCGATTCTAAAGTTGATAAAGGGTTGTCCATAAAATCACCGTAGAAGATTTTATTGCGATTTTACATCTACCATGTTCTTTGTGTCGTTTTATCGTTAGGTAAAATTACGCATCATGGTCAAGAATAGTTCAATTTTTACGAATTTTTTGGAGTAAGTTTACGAAGATTTAAGGGTAAATTTTAAAATAATGATCATGTCCTTAAGACCTAGTTTTCACAGCTTGACCACTTTAACTGACAATAAAATGATTCGCTAAACTGTTTATTGTGTATAACATGTTAAATATTTAAAACTATTTTGCAAATTAACTGTACAGCTCCTGAAGATGGTAAAATAAATTACCGAAACGTCGAGCGTCAAAAAAGTTAAAAACCATTTTTTAATTTTACTATAAATTCGACAGAAAAGCCTACTTACACAATCACAATAAATTTTTAATATTTTAATGGACATTAATCGCCTTAAATATTTGTATGGAAGAAACAGTATATTGCATTACCCGCCATTTTTTTAAACACTCCTTTTTCAGTTAGTGTACTTTGTTATCATATTTTAGCATAATTGCTTTTAAAACTAGTGAATTATTATAAAAATACAAACAAGTGTGCCACCACTACTAAAATTTATTGAGTATTTTGTCCAGCTCTGAGAGTAGATAAGCATTGGGAGCTGCCCGAGTTGACCTTAGATAGATTAACTCTGACCGCTAGCTGGCTTACAGAAACCTCTGTAAGGTCAGAGTTAACCTGACAAAAAGTTGACCTGGACATTTTTCTGAGCGTATCGCCACGTTTTTCTTCTGATTTTTGCAACATATTTGATAACGCAGTCACACTATCGCAGACTTTTATCCTTCCCAAATATGTGACGTATTTTATGGAGTTTCGAAGAAAATCTATATTTTAATTACTTTTTCAAAGATTTTAGTGGCAATTTTGACATGGTTTAACATGGCTTTGACATTTTGCTTTCATAAATGTTGGATATAAACAAATAATAATTTAAATTTCCATAATTGGCTTGTGTTCATAATTTCTTTTCATGCCATCTAAAGAGTATTTCAATAAAAAAAATTTTATAGAATATTTTGAGCTCATAATGTCAGTTAGTGATTCGTTGCACAGCACGTGCCTTGTTCATTTTGTAAAGAAATATGAGTATTCTGTTTATATAGCAATTATCCATAACCTAGCTGGCTACTAAGTCAGGTATATGTAACTTATCTATTTCATTCATTCAATTCGTGTTATACACCCTAACAGAACAAAAAAATTAAAACGTATCTGAAGGGAAAGTATACGTTGTGTGGGTATTCAGACTCCTCAGATCCAGCATGGATCTTATGCGTGTGCCCATAATTAGTTTCGCTTTTTCACGGAACATAAATTACCTACCTGGGAACGATCAATTCCAATCGAAGGATGTGGAGTTCACCTCTGATATTTTGATGTATTCAACTTCGAACCAATACAAAAAAACATCGAATGGTTAATAGAAGGAGATAAAAACGATATTATCGATGAGAAGTTTACGTAAAGTTCCTCTAAATATCTGAGATTTTTCGAAATTTTAGGTTTTTTTCGCACAAATTTTTTGAACCTTTTATGTTGAGTCACTATAGATTCGATTAGTAAAATATAAAATTGCATGCAACGAAGAGATAATAAATATATCGAAAATTCACTTTGCAAATGGATCACGGAATGATCGAAGGGAAAAATAGTTTTTGTTCGATATTTTCGCATCCAAATGTTGGCGATTAGAAAACGAAGAAGCAATTATCTCAACTCTTTTGTAATTTGATAATTTCACTCAGTTTTTTAGAGTGGTGGGAAATTCCTTAACGTTAAATACGTTTATATTCCATGTAGGTGGGAATTTTTCATATGTTTTTGGGGTGGCTTTTAGACCGGTAGATAAGGGACTTTAATATTTTGGTGTAATAACAATTAATTTTTTAAAGTGTCGTTACAACGAAAATTGCAACCAATTTTACCGCGAAAAGTAGCCATTCGAGGCGTTTGTTACAAGTATGTAAAAATTAGGGCCGAGTATGTAAAAATTAGCAAATGATTTCACTAGCATTTTAGCCAATTTCTGTATGAAAAAGCGAATAAAGTTTGAACTATTTGCAATCCCACAAGTGTACTAAAAAAGCTTGTAGTATTTAGAATTAGCAATGGCGTTTTCTAGCATTTACTTAATTTTTAGTGAATAAAGGTTAGTATTTACTACGAACTTATAAGCATTTACTACAAAAATTTAAAGCTGCTCCAGAGAAATGCTTCAGAGAGCTTGAAAATAAATTAAACTCAAAATTTTAAAGGAATAGTCGAATTAATTTATTAACAATTTCTGAAAATTCTTTCCCATGGCCTTTTTTAAGGAGCAAAAACAGCTTCAAATATAGCAAAAGCTATAATTGCCAATCTGGCAATTATTGAAAACCCGTATGGTGATATTCGTATCAAAATTTGAACAGTTGTATCAAAATTCCACTTTGAAGTCAAACTTTTCAATAAGAATTTTTAAAATGTATTCCAATCGGATTTTCAAGTATGGTAGTTTTATGTAGAATCATATCCTAAATAACTTTTGTTCTTGCACTTTTTTGATAAAATGCATCGTTTTTGAGATATTTACAAAAAACGTTTTCGTTCGTATGGGGGGTACCCCCTCTAATGGTCCATTTTTGCCAATGAACGAACTTAAGGCCCAACTATGATAGACATAAGAACGCATATGTAAATGTCAAATTCCCAACGAATGTTGACATACATAGCAGTCAACATAAAAGCTAATCTTCATTTTACCTCAAGTGGAAATTAATGTGGCCACAATATTATTAAATTCACACTAAAATTTTAGGTTATGTTCACTATTTACATATGCCAGTTCCATTTGTATCGAATTATTCATGCTTAACGAATGTTTAACGAAGGTTTGAAAGTGGCAACACTTTGACACATGTCTATTGTGGGTAATAACATTGACTTTCTTATTCTGGAAATGACATATGCAGCTACATATGCGCTCTTATGTCGATTATAGTTAAGCCTTTAGTCTCGCATTTTACGAAAAACGGATCTGCGCAAAATTTCAAGTCTGTAGCTCAATCCGTGCGCCCGCAATCCGCGCCACAGACGGACAGACGGACGGACATGCAAAAATTAATTATTTTTATCATTCTAAACAAACTGGTGTAATTCATTTTTGTGTGTGATGACGGGATCTTGGCGTTACAAACGGTAAGGCAAAGTTAATATACCCTTTGGTTTCACCATACGGGTATAAAAACAGGTTCAATGTGACCCTGGCGGCAAAGTTCCGGTTGCAAATCAGTTTATATGACGGTTACCTTTTGACCGATCACAAAAAAAAACCATATTTCAACCGGTCCCCGTTGTAAATTGGTTATTTTGTGACCGTATACATGTTTACATTGACGTCGCCCTTAATCTGCCCAGCCCTTCTCTTATCATAATTCGTCACAAAAGAGTTTTTGCAGAAACGGTTGCACAACAGTTACTTTCTAACGATAGTCAGTTGCAACGAAAAACGGTTGCATAAATGTTGCTGGAACGTTGCTCTGAAGTTGAGGCAACCAATTCGTAACCCCATATATTTTGCAACCCTTTATGCGCGACTGCCTCGTAACCAGTATGTAAGAATTTTTGGCTAGTTGGGCGAAATGCTACAACAAAATCAATTATTACCGGAGTTATGAGGCGGAGAGAACACTTTCTCGATTATCCGTAGAAAATGGCTTTTGATTCGATCCTAAGTTGCTAAAATACTTTGTCTAAAAAAATTTATAAAAATCGCAAATGATTTTCCGTGAAATTTTCCGGAACTTTCTAGTGATGTGGATTTTTTTTTTGATATATTGAAAACGTCACAGGAAAGTTCCGGAAAATTCAACGGAAAACCGTTTGCCTACACTCAAAAAAATGGAGGCTAACTCGACGACCTACATACGGCGTAATTGGCCTCGGGCAGGCGCGCGTTCGCCTGCATGTGGGCAAGTAAAACTGAGTTGACATGCAGTGGGAGAAATTCTGAAATTAAGCCATCAGCAGGTGAAGTAGGGCATTGGGCGCTGTACGAGTTGACCTTAGATAGGTTAACTCTGACCGCTAGCTGGCTTACAGACACCTCTGTAAGGTCAGAGTTAACCTGACAAAAAGTTGACCTGGACATTTTTCTGAGTGTACCCATCGATTTTTAACTTTTTTAGACAATTATATTGTATTCCGACATTGAGGTCATAGGTATACGTTTAAGTATTTGCGAGATAGATTATTTTTAAAATGAGTTTTAGGAAAATCGGAAAATTCTTTTACGAAAAACCCGAGGGCTGGAATTTTTTTTAATTTTTTTTTTGTGGATTCAACTCCAAATCCAACCTGCATGCGAAACTACGAAATACGAAACTGTAATCAGCTCAATTTGTGCCCATTAGCTCATTTTGTACACTAGTAAAAAACAAAAACCCGCCCAAAAACTAAAAAATCTTGTAAAAAGTCCTTAAAAATCGGAGAAATTAAGGTCGATATTCGTAGAATGGAGGAATTTTTCAAAATGTTTTTATACTTTGGAGAAATTTGCAAGTTGTTTTTCATGAAAATAGAAAATTAATCCGGATTCGCTTTCAAACGCTCTAACTTGTAAATGACACGACTGATTGAGCTGAAATGAGAAATTTTTTCTCTTAGAAGCGAATCAGAGGAAAGAAAGATAATTTATCACATAATACAAGTTTTTTCGTCAATTCTTGTATGGCAAAAATTAGTGGTAAATATATTTAATATCCACGAAATTAATGTTAATTAAATTTCTTTTGAAAAAGATTAAAGTGAAAAAATATCAAGCCTTTTTCTACACCCTTTCAAAAGGTAAAAGTAAATTTCGTTGCATGATTTTTTTTCCTTTGATTAGCAATCCTAGACGCGCTTTAAAATATTTAATGAAATATTGACATCATAATTTTTTATTCATTATGCAATGGTGAAAAGAATTGCATTTAATAGGTTGATGATAGCTTGACTGCTTTTTAGCCTTACGTAAATTTTGCACATTCACAAAAAACCGTAGAAAAATTAAATAATTAAGTTCATGATAATTTAGAAACATATATCCACTCAATTCAAGAAGTATCAGTTCAAATTATACTTTTCAAAAAAAAAAAATAAAAATTTCAACCATTGCCGCCATTGGCATAACTTATTAATTACGTTATTGAGCTAAAAAACCTAAACGTTAAATTGTAATTTTAGCAATTTCTCAGATAAAAGGTCAATTATAACAATTTTTGACTAAATCGCAACACGACATGCAAACATTTCACCTCAAATCAAAGCGAATTGAAATTTCGCCGGCGAGCACATTACCCTGCGAGGAATGAAAACAGAAATATTTTCCCCCCAAAAGATATATTCACCTCAATTTGCAATTTTAATACGAATAAAAGGTATGGAAAAGGTAAATAAATTCTCTAAAAAGTTCGAAATTTTCCTGAAAAAAAAAGAGGAACAAACCATTTTGCCAATGAAGGTAGAAAAAAAACGACTTTAGCCAAGATCAATTTGTTTCGCTTATTTATTGTTGGCAATTTCTTATAAGAAAAATTAAGATTTACCTCTTTGGATTTTCTCTTTGAATGTTTTCTTTGATTAAAAGACGTTTCATTAAAAAAAAAAATGTTTTCAAACAAAACAATCGCATGAAATTATGTCGAGCGTTTTTTTTTCGGTCCATGTTGCGTTGGGTCCAAACGAGGGGCCAAAACATGCATCATGCCAAAAAAAAAAAAAAAACACAAAACGAAAAAACCGATCAACACGCGCATTGCTCATAAATGTCGTAAATGTGGAGGTGGAGAAAAGTTGGCGGTAAATTTAAGTTACGTTAACTTAGGTTCGTGTCTAATGCCATTCCAACACGGAAAATGGAAGTTAAGACGAATTAGTAGCCAACGAAAAAAGTGTACAGAGTATGTCTGGGACAAGGTAATTAGATGATCATTTTATGCTGTTATATGTTGGTATGCTGCCCACCAAACAGTCAACATAGTATACCTGGCTATCTAAAATATAGCGAACAAAGAAACAGAGGACTTTTAGCCACACACACACAAACATACATAAATGTGTATATCCAAATCGTTTTGTCTAATCAAATCTAATGGCCGTCGATGTTTTGAGTTTGCTTCGTGATTTTCATCTAATTTAAAACGCATTTGGTTATGTATTTTACAATTATATTATTCTCAATGTTGGTCCATTCGCATGGCATAAAATTTTGGAAGGTTATTTTCAAATGATTGAAAAATTTTCTATTTTGTTAATAAGTTTTTCAGGTAGGTAATCGATCTGTTAAACGGGACAGTTTTTTTGTGCTTGCCGAAATTCCCTTAAAACAAATGTTTTGAGATTCATGGATATTTGAGGAGTTTTGAAATAAATTTTGAAGAGGTTTTTTTATGTTGTTATGGAACTTAATTTGTGCCAAGTTGAAGAGTTACCTTTCTATACTCATAATGTGCCCATTCCCATGCAAATTGTTAATTGATTTTTATGATTTTCGGTAAGTTTTTTCTTCTTCTTCGTATCGCAAACTGTACATTAAAACAATATGTCTGGAAGAGAAACATTTAAAATGTTACCTAAAATCAAGTTTTGTTAACATTTTAATTACTGGTAGCGTCAAGTAGGTAGAAGGGCGTTCATTTTCTTAGACCTTAAGGCCACTGTTGGAAAGTTTTATATAATAAATATATTTACTATGTGGTTATGGATGACGATATTCGATAACAATCAATTAGCTTTAATTTTAATGTTTCAAGTGAGTTTTTAGGTAAATTACTAATATGAGCATGACCTGTAACCTGTTTAATTCAATGCCTGTGCAATTTAAATGTATCGCACGTACTTGCTGTATGCTAGTTTAATTTTGGAATTCATCAGACAAATTTGAATATTTAAATTTTGTAATATTAACATGGATCTTGTTGTAGGTTCCTTTACATTAGACCAGTTTGGTTAATTCATCGAGACATCATATTTCATCAGAAAATTTTGCTTTTTATAATAAAATTTCCTGTTTTAATGTAAATTTCCGCTCGAAAACGCTCTCTAAAGATTTTGATGAAATTTGGAAGCATATCATGTTCGGGGACAAAAAGGCGATTGCGCAGGATAATTTTGGGGAAAAAGGTACCGTATTTGTGAAAATTCGTTAAGGTCCAGTAGGGATAACGCGAATATCCTGTCAGGAATGGCAGGGGATGATCTCTTCGGACCCAGAAGAACTCTAAATTAAACACGATATATTTAAAATATAACTTTATTACTCTCCCTCAATCACACGTTCGTTCTGTTCTCGATCGGTCGACTCACTGGCTTGCCAGATTAGCATTTTCTCCTTAAGCCACAATTACGCGTTCGTGCGTGCGGCACCCACGCGGTGAAGATAAAAACTACGCATTTATATGAGTAAATGTATAATTGCGCGTTGCTCAGACGCGTTGCCGCGTCCCTGCCGCGTAGAGTAGGCTCAGTCTCTACTTTTAGACGCGGTGACAACTACTAGATGCCAGAACAAAATCATGCCGCACGCACGGACGTATGTTTCTGGTTCTACCTTTACGCGGTCAGATGCAATTTCTTCGTGTGACAATTCTATCAATTTTTTTTCTCATCGAGTTCATCGTTTGTTTTTTGGATTAGGAATTTCGAACCTCAAGAAGGGTCCTGTAAAAATTCTTTTCCCCCGAAAGATCAGCATAAGGAAGATGTTGGAGTCACCGAGCAAGTCTATCAGGTAGTTTAATGAACTCCAGGTAATTTTTAATTTCTTACAATGGAAATGAAATTTTACACACTTGTAATACTAAAACTACGCACAAAAAAATTTTAATAAAAAAAAAATCGTGAATTTTCAAAATGTTTTGTTTTAATTTTCGCCTCACTTGACTTCAAAAAACTTTTATCGGGTCTTTCAACAAGGATTTTAATAAAACAGAATAATTGAGATATCGGGCTGAAATTTATTCCAGATGTAGTGGACATGTTACATTTAAGTATGAAATTCGATGTCGTTAATATGGCCACCGCGAGCACGTTTGCTGATTGATTCTTTGGAGCCAATTTTCCACACATATCGGCCGGAACGTTGGCAATTTCGCGTTCGATATTGTTCCTGAGCTCCTCTAACGTTGTTGGCTTGTTGGCATAAACCAACGACTTAACATAACCCCACAAAAAGAAATCCAACTGCGTTAAATCGCATGAGCTAGGTGGCCATTCAACCGGACCATTTTTCGAGATTACACGATTGCGACCACCGACTCAGAATTTCAGTAGTAAGTTTTAATAATTTCCAAACGTTGCTCGTTCGTGAACTTCACCATGATAAAAATGTAAACCGTGACTGACGTTTTAGCATTGCCAGATCATAAGAAAAGTTTTAGGATGCGTTTTTATTAAAATACAAAATTGTTATGTTCTTGTTGAAAGACCCTTTACTTTGAATTTTCCTCATTTGTATTGATACTCAATATATTAAAAATAAAAAGCAAATCAGATTGATATCTTTCTTAGTTTTGGAGAAAAAGGTACCCAAACAAAAAAAAGCGACTTCTGTGGAGACTGAATGAACTGAAATGGCTGAAAGAACTGAAATCACATGGCCATATGAGCTTTCCAAAATTCTCAAATTTGTCGCATCATGAAAACACACTTACGGTTTTTTGATAATCTACTCAGAATTTAGTGTAAAAAAGTAATATGAAAGTAAACATTTTTTGTTATTTTTATTTTTTCGGGCGTGATTTAGAAGGTAAAATAAAACAGCAAATTATTCGAACCAAAAAAGATGTTTTTTTTTCAAAATCCCGCAAATCTCCCACGACTTCCATAAAAACTAGAAAATTAAACAATTAACTGAAAACAAGATTTAACACAAGGTTACCAAATTGTTTTAGGTTTCAGAAATATTCCGAACACTTCGACATTTACATGAAACCAGAATGTCGGTCTGTATATGAAACAAGATTTTAAAAAATATTTTTTTTCTTGTAGAATATATGTTCGAACTGAACTCATCATGGACTCAAACTATTTTGCATAATAAACCAGTTCAGTGCCAATACATTTTAATTGGCGCAAAAGTCTCGTCTCCATGTCCAGTCCATATTAGTAAGTTGACCCTCTCGCACATCTCGCGTACCGCACGAAGGATCCCGTCGTATAATATTTCTAGATCTTAAGAAATATTATTACCTGGTACACATAGCATTTAATATCTTTACAGGTGAAAAATGAATAAAATAAAGTAATAATCATGATTTGCGGACAAAGAGGCTTGCTTCTAAGAATGTTTTCATGTAAAGTTTTGCTGCCAAGAGTTTTTTTTTTCAAAATAATACAAAATGCTTTAACGGACAACGGATGGCCATCATTACCTGGTGGGATTCCATATAGGTAAATGTTAATCCATCAGAATAATGCGCTGGAAGTTCCCAAAGTTATCAGTCAACCACCAAGTGAATATCATTTACTTAATGTTTTTTTGTAGTTGTTTAAGGGACCAATTTTATGACATTATTATGATTATTATTGTTTTAATGATCATGACTCTGTGATATATACAATTTATAAGAAATTCCTATCAAAGTGCATACAGCATAGATACTAGATAGCGGCAGCATACGTGATTGGATGCATGATTGACATGTTGCCAAGTCTCCTATGGTCGGAACTCTATTAATATTGTTTGCGGCTCCAAAGTTAACCTACCAGCAAACTTCACGTTTATTGATCGAAAGAGGTGTGCGCGCACTCATCCGAGTCGATTTGATTTCATTGAGGATCAGAAGAGAGCTGACGAGACGATAGACGACAGGAGGATCACCTTTCTGGTTTACCTGTGCAACGGAGCTGATGTGTTAATGATCATAAATCATAAGATCATTGAGCGGGTTTCAAGCGAATGCTTAGTACCGTTTAGCAAACGTTAGAATCAATGGAAAGTTAATATTAGCAGGTAACTAACCACATGGGCTAATTGCCTAATTTCAATAATAACCATTTTTATTAATTATCAAGTTTTCTGAAAATAAACTATTACTAATATTTTTTTTTGGGAGTTTATTTAACCTCGTTTTTTGCCTTTCGTTTTTTTTTTCTTTTTTCACACAACATAAAAGTTTCCGAATGCATTCTTCGAGCATACCTTCATAATAATGGTGTTATCATTAAAACATTCTTATCGAGAATTTTAATGATTTATGGAATTCTCCTCCGTGAGTTTATTTGCAATCCTGAGAATATGGTCTAAGACAGAAACGCAAATGGGGCGAACGCAAAGGTAACCGATGAGGGCAAAAGAAAGACACGAGCCAGACTCGAGCACTGGAGCACGATTTAAGACTGATCCAAGGAGGATCGATTTAATGATGTTTTGTTGCCAGCAAAGGTATTTAAATTGCAACATTACCTTAGCATCAAAATATTGATTGTTAAAGTAATGATTATGGAATTCTCATGCAAAACAACTACAACCGAAAAGGGATTTTGTTTTTGTCTTTATATTTTCTTCGGGATGACCAACAGGGGAAAAACTCTTTTGAGAGAAACCAAATGACTGAAATTTTTTGGTTTAGTCAGGCAAATATCTATTTTGAAAATCGAAATTTTTACACATCAAATTCAACTTTGAAAAGTCAAATTCATCATTTTGTAAATCAAATTCGTCTATTTTTTTTAAATGAAAATATTTTGAGTTTTGATTGCAAAGGTAGAACTTTTTATTGATTTAAGAAAATGTCTGAATGCACTTTGCAAAAAATTAATACTTATAGTCTTGCCATTCTCTCAAAAATATGTTCCTTTGAGTATTTCAGGGAAGCCAATTACAAATCTGAAGTCGAAAAAATCTAGTAGATCAGAATTTATTTATTGTTTATACAAATACAAACGTTTTTTTATTATTTTATTGAAAATGGTGAGGTGCATCGAGAAAATTACTAAGACAGAAAGTAATTAAAACATGATTTTATATAAGTTTCATCAAAATTTGATCGGTTCGCTTTTTTAGCACTTCCCCATAGGATTATGAATAATTTATTAAGACAATTTTGGTTCAAACATGTTCAAAAATCAATTTTTTTTTTCAAAATTATGATCTGGTGGAATATTTTAATAATTTTTCTAATAGTGTACTCATCAATTCCTTTCAGAAAAACCATATATCTCTGTAGCCGAGTGATATGTTTGAAGTCCTCACAAAAATGCAATTTGTCATTAACACTAGATTGCCCAAGGAAGTCAAGCAGTCAAAATGACTGCTTTTGGCAATATAGGTATAACACATATATATATACCGGAAATGAAGAAGGGGGGAGGTAACTACAATTATTAATAAACGCATTTATATGTTGTACAAAAAGCCATAAAATTCTAACAAAAATTGTGTCATTATATACATAATTGTTTTTCTGATTGAAATTAAAAAGCAGTCAAAATGACTTGCTTGGGCAATCTAGTGTTAAGGACAACGGTGATTTGGCACTGGACAACAGTGATTTGGCACTGGAAAACAGTGATTTGGCACTGGACAACAGTGATTTGGTTCCTAAAAATATAATAATCGTTTTTGGATAATTTAACGTTTTTATGCAATAACCAGCAAAAACTTGAGGTTTTAAAAGTGCTAATACGCACAATAAAATTCGAATTTATGTTCCAATCCCAATTTAAATGGGTTTGAATTTAGATTTATAATCTCCAAATCGATTTATGGCGAGTTTAGTCCAAAAATCTGAATTACTTTGGTCGTATAAACGTTATAAATGTCGCCAAACCACTTTCAGAAGTCACAGATCGGAGTCATTGCCGTTCAACTATCCAGAAATAATATTTTGTTCAGATTTTTTGTAAAGCAATCTAATAATCTGGGCACGAATCATAGTCACCTGCGACACACCCGAATCGACGCGACAGATTTTGCAATCCTGATTACCGACGCGTGTTTTTTTCAATTCATTGCAGTGCTTTGATTGTCACATCTTTCAAAATGTTTGCACTTTTGGAAAACTTGTATGATTTTGGAGAAAATAATATCCCTGAAGAAAATTTAAGACGCGTTTTTGCAGACGCGTCGGTGACTATGATCGGGCCCCAGATAAAGATTGTAAGAGAAGATACAATAGCTAAAAGTAATTTTAATTTTTTTTATCAAACCCTTTGCCGTCGGTTTGTTAATCACAAACAGGGGTGGAATCGCTTACGGTGACATGTGATAGTGACTGTCACCCGTCCAGTCTTTAGGAGTCAGTAGCGCGAAAGTTTTACAAATTTTGTTCAAAGGGGTATCACAATGAGGTGGAACTCGTGTACTTGTCGCTTTTTATTAGAACATTTTTGCCAAAATATTGTTAGTTGCAATCGTATTGAATGAAGTCCATAAAATTGACAGGTGACAGTTACCATCAACTATCACCTTACATGATTCAACCCCAGAATCATAAATTTTAATTTTCAATATTTATAATTTTGAGGAAAATGGTTTCTACATTCATCTTTTCTACAAATACAATTGTTTAGATTATAAATATTTTTATATTTTTGTGTGGGTTTTTCCATTTTGAATATATTTCTTTTAAAATAGAATATGTTTTGAAATTAAAAAAAAAACCAGCCCGTGATTTTACTAAATTAATTCGAATTGATTGGCAATTAGAGCTGAATTAAATGACACATGGATTCGTTTATATTTTCTTAGTTCTTAATCATATACAGTCTAAGTCCTCTAACTCGAAATCCCTGTAATTCGAATTTTCCTCTAACTCGAATTTTTTAACCTTTTTTTGCGCTCCCTTGAAATTTTTTGCGCTTCTTTCAGTTTGTTTTAAAATCTTCTAAAAACGAATAAATATACATATATGTACATGTATTTAAAAAATTGGTTCAATTTCTCGAACTCGAAATTCCTCTAACTCGAAACGATTTCGATGGCAGCAGACAGTTCGAGTTAGAGGACTTTGACTGTATTTGGCAAAAATTCTTCAAAACATACCATCATAAATTTTTGGTCCTCGAACTGATGTTCGTTAGTTCGATGTAAAATATGCATTTTTCCGAAATAAATTTTGACGTTTTATTTGAACACACAAAATGAAATTTTTAATTATTTTTACTCTTTTTGTAAACACACGTAAACACAAGTAAACACACTTTTCCACAATTTTCTATTAATACACAACTTTATAGTTTACCGACGTATCATGAAACCGTAATTTAAAAAAAATATGTGTATATACTTTTTTTAAAATCTTACTTTATTTTGTAGGCACAATAAACACATCTCATAATTTTTGATTTAAATTTTGTAATATAATTTGGCGAAATTGATTGAAATCCTTAATCCATTAATACTTTTATTTATGAAATTTGACAAAAATTGGCACTAATTTTAAGGCAGCTATACTTGGTTCTTTTTAGTTTTGAAATTTGTTTCAGATTCATTTGATTTTGTAGCAAAAATATAATTTTTTTTTCATTTATATCACAAAAAAAATACGCAGATTTTTCATAAAATTTTCTTTTGCACAAATAATTGAAAATGCGAATCTTTTCCACAAAAGTATTAATTTTTCAAAACATAAAATATATCACAGATAATAGCCGAACTTTTCTTTAAGTTTTTGCTGTTTAATTAACTGTTTTTAAAAATACACCTGATTTCAAATATGATATGATTGATAAAATTGTACGAATTGACTTATGATGATAAGTCTTCACTACTGAATCATGTTGGCGGAGCTGTTAAAGAGCCACGGCACAAAGTTGAAAATCACCTCACTGGTATTTTGTTTGTATATGAACTTTATTTTTCATAGGAAAGCAAAATATACTTCTTTTTTTTGCGTAAAAATAAATGTCTGCAAACAGGTGTGCAGTGCTAGAGTATCTAATATTCTACTAGTAATGTATGCTTAACTACATATTTTAATGTAACATCTATACACACGTTATGATTTACACACGATTACGGCAACATAAAAGTAACCGTTATATTACACACGATTACGATATATGTTTTAAATAGCAAACTATACTTGTTTATAAATAAATATGTACGTTGAAGTTTCAAAAAAAAAAAAAAAAAAACAAAAAACTCGCAATGAAAATTCAAAGTCACGTTTATTAGTAATGAAAATCTCTTACGTTACATTACAGCTGTGATTGTCTATAAGTATGTTTAATAATTCGGGAAAAATTGCGAATAAATATAAAAAAAACGAATATTTGTACGATTCGGCGGGGTTAGAGGTATATCCTTAATGTTAAAATTTTAAATTTTTCTATGTCATTGAGAAATGGTGAAATGAAAATGATCAAAACTGTTTAAGAAACATCATCATTCACATAATAATTGCAAAAATATTCACCATTATTACTGTATTTTAAGTATATATGAAAAATCAACAGGAAAAAAAATACTTTGAAAACGGGGGTTAATCGCAATGTCGACGCTGATATGGAGAAAATACACTTTTGACGAAAATATTGAGCATGTGGAATTATATTAATCACCAGCAAGTACACACCAGGTGTTTGTATGTGTCCCGTTGAAGTTATGTTTGATTGAATCAAAACTTCAAAGAGAAAAAAAAAATCTTTAACCTCTTTTCGACTTTCTATCTATTGTTCAGAATTTGAATTTTTCAAAATTTTGATTTTGATGTTCGTTTGCACCACCATAAAAATTGACAATAGAACGCGCGCACACGACACTTCCTGCGCACTAGACGGATTCTTACTGCCTGGGTTTGAACCTTCAGGGTATTCGACGCCTTTCAAGTCGAATTCGATATGCGTTCCCCATTCAATGTACACCTTACGATGGTAGATCAAAGATACGCTAGATTAAATGCCTTCAAGTGTGGTATTGCTGGTCTTTCTAACCGGTTTTCCACCATTCATTTATGATAGCCACGCCTGTACGCCTGGTCACCGCCCACTACCCCCACTCGACGTGCTTGTGTGTATAGGAATCATCCCTCCCAACAATAAAGCTCAACCAATTTGTTGGTAGCGTTTGTATGATTGTGTGTCACTCGTCTTAAAGTATTGGTGACTGTGGTCCATTTTGGTATCTGAAGAAAGATTTTATCTCATGTGTGCTATGGGTAATTCTATGTACATTCAAGATATGATTGTACATACCGGCTTTTAGGTTAGGTTCAGTTTGGTTCTTCAGTATTTCGAACATATTGATTTACTGTCTTTCAGTTCGTTCGTGGGATTGAATTTCGGGGACGTAGTGCACGGCTACGTTATGTGGCGGTTGTGTGACGATTATGGGATGCTGCGGGAATTATCAAGGAACTCATCCTATCCTTGCCGCCCATGCTTCGGGAGCTATAGTTACTTGGAGTTTACCAGAAGCACATAATGAAGAAGTGGGAAACATATATGGATTGTGTAGTGGTTACGAACGATACAGCATTTATCTGTGGTGCCTTACTGGACACGCTTTTGGTCCGCGTTTTTTCCGTGCACTTCCTCTGCCAACTACCAACTGCCAGTCACTATCACTGGTCATCGCCGTCCAGCCGCAAATACATGATTTGTAATGCAATGGCGAATGGAAGTTGCTTGTTGTGCCAGAACGAGATTCCAACAATTCAGACGGTATTATCTTAATGGAATGGTGGTTAAAATGCACGATGTACATATGAGTGGTAAGTAATCGTAATCGTACTCGGGTGGTACCTAAAGGGTTAAATCGGTAAGATTGCTGTTTGAACTTATTAGATCATTGAGGGAGCACAGGTAAATGAGAGGTAGGCAATCTCTGTTTCAAATTTTCTTGGAAAATTTATCGACAGAATTACAACTTGATGCTTTGATCACCTGACGTATACGCTTTTGGGTGAAATGTGTTAGATGTGCTCAGTGGCACATGAACTATAGGGCTTCTTTGATTGGTAATTTTAGAATTATTTTTGACAGGTAAATTTTTGTATAAAATTCATCAAGTTTTGTATAAATATTTTCGAAAAAAAATCATGCAGTTTTTTAAACAAATTTTGTCAATCTTTTATAACAGGCTTGTGCATTTATCGGTCTATTTTTTCGGTTAAAACTCGAGAACTCGTGAACTGATTTACACGAAACTTCAAGGGAAGCTAATCAGCATTATAGAGCGGGTTTAAATCCCGAGAAAATTCTAGTGAAGCGAATAAGCATTAGAAAGCGGGAGGGGGGGGGGAGGTGGTTTGATACGCTGAATCCGATTCCGACGTTAAGGAGTCTGTAAGGGTAACAGAAAGTCCTCTAAGGATACAGTGATTATGCTTTTCATCAAATTTTTCGGGAAACATGTTGGTTGGAGGTTTTTGGGGTAGCTGAATTCTGACGTTAGAAGTCCATAAGAATATACCAAAGGTAAAGATATACATATATTCGAAGACTATATATATTCGAATATTCGAAGAAAGTATGATATATTTTCGAATTTTTATAAAACATTAAAATTTTATTAAAATAATGTAACATAGATGTTTATGTCGCTTTTATTTGTTAAATACAGCACCCAAAAATTATTTTTTTCTTGTATATTTTTTGTTTTAATAACACATTAATTAATGTTAACCAAAGATTGTAGAAAACATCATGTCACAAAAAAAAAATCATTACAAAAATTCAACAGACTACGATATTTTAGAAACTTGTATTTGTGGTTCCGCAATTTTTTTGTCTAACACTTGTAAAATGTGTAAATATTCTGTACGATATTTTTCTAATCTACAATAAGTGTAGAAATTCTCTGCTAAACTAATATTGGTGTAAGTTTTGTTCATTCCGCTATAAACTTATTCTTTTAATACTAATACTTCCTGTCGCGAAAAAAAAACATTTAGCTATATCTTAACACAATATCCTAAATTCTCCTTTCAAAAATTTATCCACTTGTACAAACAATTTTCTTATCCATATCTAATGCATACAAATAGCACAAAATGAATTTAATCTTAGGCAACTTATCGCCATGGAAAATTTCTCGATCTTGCCGAAAAGACTTTTCCCTTGATCCAATCAGCCTTGA
This sequence comes from Chrysopilus asiliformis, assembly GCA_964034945.1. Taxonomy (NCBI): domain Eukaryota; kingdom Metazoa; phylum Arthropoda; class Insecta; order Diptera; family Rhagionidae; genus Chrysopilus; species Chrysopilus asiliformis. Next base: position 109,199,636 of record OZ035962.1, read on the forward strand.
TAACTACACAACGCGCTAATCCAGTCCGTGAAGATGAATTTTTTGTTGGAAAAAAGGACAAGAGAGTGAAAGTAGGAGAAATCGCTTCTTATCCATTCGTCTTATCCTGTTTACTACCTGTCGTTACATTTCCATTAGCTGAAATTGATTTTCCCCACAGAGAAAGTTTAATCGGACGTAAACGCGATGAGTCGAGGGCAAATATAATAAACAGGACTTAGAAACTCCTACAATTACTTGAGAATAACTGGGGTTGTTTACTCAGAATATGAAATTTTAATCCATCACAAATAAAGATTTTAGAAAGTAAGAAATTTGTTATTCATTTTGATAAAATTTATCCGAAAAAATACTTCAAGATTTATTTTTTTTTTGATTTTTTAACAATATTTCACACTTTATGAATTATGATTTTTAAGGATATTGGGATTTTTAAATTGGTTTAAAATTTTAACCGAAATTATCTTGATCCTATGCAATAAATCATCAAAATTGTTTTCGGATAATTTCGTTTCAATCAAGCATCAGAGATTTATGAGATTGATGGAATTTTTTGATCAATTTTTTTGATCATATACTTTTTGTTTTGAGTAGAAAGCAAGCGGATGGACAGGTTAAAATCATATTAAGACCTGCCAAATCACTGATTTATGTGATTGAGATCCAATGAAGATAATTATTAAATTACTTCTATATAAAACAGGTGGCTTTCATAGTTTTTGTGGTGAAGCTTGAAAAATGCAAACATTTGATTTATGCCAGTCAAATGCCTACAATGAATTCGCCTATGTTTGACCTTAGGATTTAAAGAAATTAAAATTGGAAGGTTTGTGTTATACAGAAATATGTTTCCTTTTTGTTTATAGAAAAGCTTCAGATATTTTAATTAAGACAGCAAAGTTTTAGTTTTTCAAAGATAGTATCTAGTGTACAGAATTTGTAATAAAATGGATAACTTTTTATAAAAGTTAAAAAAAAGAGTTTTAATTGTAAAAATCGGATCAAACTCACTCCAACGTTTAAGGAAATAGTAGGCGTGGGGGTAGGAAGGAAGTGGGAAATTAAGTTAAAATATTGAATTACAGTGGCTTACTTAATAATGAGTTTCTTTCAACATAGTTTAAGTTCTTACCAATCACTATAAGGGAAATGTCAAACTTAGTTCGCAGGAATCGGTGTGATGTCATTTTTAAATAGTTAATAGCAGAGGGCTTTGTAGTCGGTACCTCAACCTTCGAATTCGAATTCGACTCCGACCACGACTCTTAAACGCTCTTGTGAAAATTGACCGATTCTGAATTCAATTCTTAAAGTAGCTATTTTATCCCGACTCCACAACCTTTGGTGTATGTATACTAGCTTGCGTACCCGTCGCTGCCGGGTTAAGTTTTTTCAATTTTTTTTATTTATTTTTTTTTGTGGTCTATGTTGGAGGTAAACTTCAGGCCAATCGGCTCGATAGTTTCCCCGCGAAAGGGTAACATAGAGGAAGAGTTTCGAGATTACTTTAACCCTCCCCTTACTCCCCTAGCTCTCGGGCTACTTTTTAATGGGTCTAAGTTGGGGCTGGACTCCCGACGAACATCTATGCCAAATTTCAAGTCAATCGGTTCAGCCGTTTTTGCGTGAAAGAGGAACAGACAGACAGACACCAACTCATTTTTATATAGTATACCAGGAAGACCGAGCCATGCTCGGCGACCTCAAAATCCTACTTTTGCTGATTTTTGGGGAAAATCTCAATTCACATTATCTTTACAGAGCTTTTCCAGAGTTTTTGAATTCCCGCCCTAGAAAGCTAGAACTAAAACTAACGCGCGATAACAAAATTTCATAGAAATCGGTTGAGTGGTTATTGAGTAATCGCTCTCACCGATTTTTGAAACGTTCTTTTGAGACACCAGGTGAGGGTTATCGAGGGGAGGGAAAAGTCAGGTTTGTAGTGGGAAAATCGAAAGGCCTTAGCCCCCTTAGTATTACTGTAAAGTTTCATTAAGATCGGACCACCCAATTCGAAGATACCAGGCGAGGGATATCGAGGGGAATTTTCTCAGAGGTGAGACCTATCTAGATCGATTTTTTCTCCCCGAAAATCTCTAACCCCCAAGTTTCGTTTGTGCAGACAGACATACAGACATTCCTCGTATTATATTATAGGATTAGTATGATATGATATAGTATATAGTATGATATGATTAGTATGATTAGTATGATGATATACGTTTGGTAGGAAAAAAATTGGTCTTTCAGAGAAAAAAAGAAGATTTTTTGTTTTTTTTCCGGAAAACCCTGCCAAAAAAGCTTGCCCAAGAGCATTGTTTCGAAATCTGTCGGTCGCATACCCTGAGGGTAGCTAAACTTTTTTACGGGTGTCTCGACGAATTTTTTAAACAAATTTTGTTATGAACTTAGAAACGTAACGGTTATTTATGGAAGAAACCTCAACTTTAATGAGTTTTCAAATTCAAATCTAACCTAATTTTTTTTGAGAGACGATGAGAGTTCTCGCCTACAATGCGCTTCCATTCGAGTATTTTACCATGAGTCGTTATCTTTTGAATTTTGCCTGCGGCGCAGTTTTTTCTTTTTGAAAAGTTTTACAATAAATCTAAATTTTGGAGAGGGGGTGGCGGGAACCACTATTGGTTGTGGCTCGTGAGTTGTTACAGTTTGAGTTTTGAAATATGAAACAGGAACAGGTGCTAATAGTTCAGACCCTGCAATGACAAAAACCGGACAAAATACGGATGAACCGCATTTCGACATTCTGAACCTCATTTTTCAATTTTTTCAATCTTTAACACTTTTTTAAAGGTAATAGACGGCAGTAAATTTAATTTTTTTAATACTGTGAAATCCAACTTTGTGCTAAATAGTTTAAATATTCTTGTTCATAATTAAAAGGCGGAAATTACATATACCCTTGTTAATGTAAAATGATTCAGTAATTTGATATAAACATCTTTTAGTAATTTTCCTGCGGGCTATAAGAATAAAATAAAAATTCCACGTGCTGCATTTATTAACAATTTTATGGTAGCAACCATGTATAAATGCATATCCTTACAAACAAACTAATAATATATCAATGTTTTCCAGTCGGTCTGTTATTACAAATTTTCTACATATAACGATTGCTGCTGTACATAAGAAATTAGTCCTCAGCGTTGATCGGCCAATCGGGAGGTAAAACACGCTGACAGGAGTTAATGACGCCACGAAGAAAATTGATCTGCCATTAAACAATATATATGAAAATGGAAATTAATTTAGCGGAATCGAGTGCAATTGACGACTACCATTGCGATCAGGTAGGACGATTATTGAACTTAAATATCCAGAGTTTGATAGTTTTTTTTTTCGTTGTTGTTGTAGATTTTTTTATGGATGCGATCTGTTTGATCATGGCTGATTTTTAGCTGGAGGATCGATAAGCTAAGCTTCTCATTGAATTGAAAAACAAAGGGCTGTTGTTGGTTCGTGATAGTGAACTCACCCTCGGGTTATCAGGATTTTGTACTTTTCAACAGCAACCGTAGATTACTACGGCTTAATGCAATTTACTGAAATAACGACATATGCGAGCATTGATCGCTTTTCGTGGCATTTTCCACAAGTATTGATTGCATTTTATTTATACTGCACCAGTATTACGACGACGATCGAGAAATTTGAATTCCACAGCGAAATTATAGAGGGAGGAACCATCTTGTATTTTTTTCCATGATCATGGATTTCCTCCCCTCCGTTAAATGATTAAAAGATCTGTTCCTTTGCAGTTTTTCCAAATACACAGGTAGGTAAAATGGATTAAATGGATTAAGGTATCGATCGGTATTTTTCGTGACATGGACTTTTGTATGACTGCATCAAGAATTTTTCCCTGAACTTGGCAGTTTCTTGTAATTTTTCCAATATTCGCTCAAATTTCTTGAAACAACATCTCGGGAAACCTGGAAACCACTATGGAAACTTCTCAGAAATTATTTTCCTTCAAAGACACCGCAGCATCGATTTCGATTGTTAATAACGGTAAACTGTGGATTTCATCCTTAATTAAATAAAAGCAGTACAATTCCAATCTAGCAAGCAAAACAACAAACTAAACGTTCTGCTCATCAATTGTAGGTACGTAAATGCTAATAAACGTAGCGAATTGGTATTGGAGGAAGAGATACAATTTAGAAGAAACAGCAGCATTGAAATACAGGAAAAAAAATTATGGTTTACTGCCCTTAAGGCATATAAAGCAAACAAAAACTTCTTTCATCCCCACGGAATTATTCAGCAAACGAGATAATCATGGCCTTCGAAAGTAACTCAGCTCCGGACTTAATACAATAAAAGGATAACACTTGCCGAGGGAAACAAGCCGAGGAAAAGTCCTAGAAGAAAATTCGAAGGACAGACCAAGTTCTTAATTCTTTTCCAAGTTCATTTGTCGGTTCAGCAAAGTATCTTCCACCCGCTTTTGTTATTTCTAAATTTCTTTTCTACTTCCTTTGCTCGGTTTTTTCCCTTTTGCAGCCTAAAGTCGCGAAAAACTCCCCCAACTTTTCTTCGTGTGCCCTAGTTGGACTTCAATAAAAGTAAAACAAAAGTAGAGATGGAACCAACAAAAATCTAATTAGACCTAAGAATAATTGTTTTAGTAATAATTCTTGTTTTTTTGGAAATTATTTTCGAGGAAAGTATTGAGAATAATTAAAGGTGCACGTTTTAGGGCAGGTTGGATTTGCTGTTAGAATTTTTTGTTGTTATATGGAAAAGTTAATATAAAATTTATGGAACTATCAATTAGTTTTTTAGGCAATCACACAAAATTTTTTAAAAAATTATGGGAAAAAAAACCTTTTTCCTACACAAAAATATTTTTATCTTGCTAGATTTAGGTGAAAATTTTTACAGGGACACTTGGGACTATCTAATACAGCGTTTCTCAACCTTTCAGTATTCGCGGCCCAATTTTCAATCAAAATTGTCATCCCCCCCCCTGCATACAATAAAATGTATACAATAATAACGTCATTTGAGTATTTTGGCGCTAAACCTACACTACTACCCTAATTTTAAACACAAATTACCAAGAAAACAGTAATTTATTGACATTTGGCAACACCGATCCTCAGCGTTGCCAAAACAAGAAGCCGGTGCCTTTTTATTGCTCTTGCGTCATTTTTGCGGTTTCGCGAGAAGTTGTCTTAACCCTGAAATCACAATGAACGCGAAACCGACGCGAAACTGGCGCAGAAACTGTCACTTAAAAGTTTAGTTCCCACAAATTGTTTGAAGTGAGCACAGTGAACGTATAGAACGCAGCTACAACGTAACCGCAACGCAAAAGTTTGCAGACTTCTAACTTTGCCGCAGAATTCTGCGTTGACAGTTCATAAAGTGAGGTTGGAAAAATGTCGTTCGAGGAAAAATTGATAGCCTTAGTGCAAATAACAAAGATAAAGACCAACAAAGCAAATTATCGCTTCAAAATTATCCATTTTTGTAATTTTTCCAAGTTTATACCACTTTATATTATGTCACTTGTACTACTTCACGAGCTGCCATTGTGCTCTGCCGCTAGAATTTTGCACTGCGTGACAGTTCAGAGCGTTGTAGTTGCGTTGGTTTCGCGCTGGTTTCGCGATCATTGTGCTCCAAGCGTAAGTTAATAAGTTAATTATTAAATATTATGTCGAAATGTATTTTGTTTTGTATATGGGTATGTAAATACTTTCCTTTCAGTCAATTAATAAACTTTTTTAAATATTTTGTTTTGGATATGCTCGCGCCCCTACTTAAATGTACTCGCGCCCCCCTAGGGGGGGCGCCCCACAGGTTGAGATTCGCTGAGCTGATATATTGGGCAAATGGTTACCCCAGAACACAGTTCTGACAATCTCTCTCCGTCCATTTTCTAAATAATCAAACTCCCCAAACTTTTCGCCTTATCAAGGGTGACCATAGGTATTGAAATGGTCGGAACAATCCCGCATTAGGGCATATTGTCTTTTCATCCTGGAAATTAAAGTTTCGTCCCGGATTATTCGTTTTTCCTATTAACAATTTATGGTTTTGAAATGTCATAATTTTTTTTACATTATTTAAGTGGCACAGCGACTAGAGCTTTTCAACTTTGAGGATTATTCAATTTAGTGTTATACATAATTTATTAGACAATAGAAAAAAAAACGATCAAGCAAAATTTTTAGAAACAAGCAACATACGATTGAAGTCGTTTTAAAGCAAAATGGGCCGCAGGCGAATACTTTTTAAGAAAAATGCGCTGGAGAGAATAACTCCTGAGGAAACGCGTTGCAGGCGAAAATTTTTGGATTTCAAAGTAATTTTTTTTAGTGATTACGACATTACAACACCAGACTGCATAATTCCGGCACAAAAGCTTAGTTTCCGGGACTTATAAATATGCATAAAGCTGGGGCTGTGTCGGCCATTCCGGGACGTCGGGTCACCCTATGAAAATCAGAACTTCTATAGAATCTACAAAAAGGATATCTATATGCACTAGCGGGTTAGAATATACTAAATACGTACATTTCTTTTTGAAGTTTGGAAACCTTTATTTTTAATGCTTGTTTTGTTTTATTTTTTTTTTACATTCGATGTTGGTGAAAGGACTATGTTGTCAATTTTCAAGATATTTTTTTTTAAATGAAAGATATTTTCTCATTTGTTTCTCCAAGGATATAATTTTTTTCTTGTGCCAAAGATTTCACCTTTTATTTTGAAATAAAGAACTAAAAATTTCGAATAATAATAAACGATGCTAAAAACATATGTCTATGCCTGGCTATGTTTAAAAAAGGGTGTCAAATGAAGAAAAATGTTTAAGTATTTTATGATCTTTGTGGAACACTACCGACATCAATGAAAAATGTTTTTAATTGTACAGTGAAGGAAAAAATATATCTGTGAGTAGAAACTGTAGAAAATGTTTCGCTAATTACCGTCTTCAAAAACTACCATTAAGAGAAGTTTTTATAAGAAAATTACCAACAGGAGAGACACACACAAAACGTAAAAAGACTTGAAAAAAAAAAAAAAAAAAAAAAAACAAAAGTTCGTTGGCGGGGTAAGAAATAGTGGGTGTTGATGCGCCTTTCAGGAATCTTGGAAACTCCGTGCGCTAAACAACAAACTAAATACGAACGAAAGCGACCAGTCAATGCAGACATATGTGATTATAATTATTACACAAACGCTAGAAATAAAAATGATTCGGTTTGTTCGTGTCCAACCATTGAAAATAAGACAAAAAAAAAGTATATCATAAGCAGCATATATTCAGCATCATAGTATCATAATAACAAGAAAAGAGTTAAAGAACGCCTGAAATACATTTGAGAGGATCACCTAAATTAGAGGGTCGCGTTCAAAAATGTTTTTTTCTTGGTTTATAAAATGATTATATGTTATAGAAGCGCATATACGAAAATCCAAATCCAGATATGTTTAACTCATATTGAACTAAAAAAAAAAACGCAAAAATACATTTTTAAAAAAACATTAAAAGTCAAGTGAAAAAAACGAAAAATCAGCTCATCATATATGAATTCTTGACTATAGTTTACTGAAAATATTTATTATTGCGATATGCTGGGACTGGGCTATGCCAAGGTTCATGTTGCTATGATATTTGGAACACCTCTGTGTATGATTTTCTGATATTCGAGTTTATATGATTAATAGAGGTCGTGGTGTTTAGTTTATCATTATATCTTTGATCTCTCAAAGATAGATATTTGATCATCTTTGAACGTTTTCACATTTTTTTCAACAATGAAATAAATTCTCATAATGTTGAACGAAAACGGTATCGAAATGAAGTGAATTGAATCCTTCCTTCATATATAGTTATGCGGATCGGAACGCTTTTTGGGCGTCTGTCTGAGAGAGGTTTGGTCGGTCTACCTACATAAATGATGTGTGGTAAGCGCCATTGTCTGGTCGTCTGGTCAGGTTGGTCACGTTGGGGTCAGGTTATCATTAAACGATGTCGTTTGCACCTATTAATTTTCCATCCATTTTAACGGTCCTCTAATAATAGATTTATTTCCGATGAACTTTGAAGGGATCACCCCCGAACATTTCCTTGTAATTACGTTTTTCATTTGGAGGCCGCAAACGAGTTGAATTTAATTTTTTCTAAGGTTTTTGGAATTTTGACTCGCAGCACGGTTAATACCATACTTTGATGAACTTTTGAAAAAAAAGAAGCAAAAGGATTTGTATTTGTGTCAATACCCCTTGACAAAAAAAGATAAAGTACACCAGCGTTTTTAGAACCTTATTAACAATAAATATGTAAGATATGCATATAAGACACACAATATTTTAATTAGAATTTCATTAAGGCCTGTGTCCACATGGAAGTTTATTTGCAGAAGTCGCTTCCAGAAGAGATTTCTGGTGTCACAACTTCTGGAAGTTCACTTGCAGTTAGTGTTTCCACGGGAAAAACTTCCAGAAGTCTCTGCTAGAAGCGACTTCTGCAAATAAACTTCCATGTGGACACAGGCCTTTAGAGTCATTGGAATTTGAATTATGGAAAAGTTATGAAACATCAAAAAATATGTGAGTATGAGTTGACATGGAATTGACAATAACTTATTCGATATTATATACGAGTACCAGTTTTTTAAAAAAAATCGGCAAAAAACTGCTTCATTCAAGGAGGGAAACGGAAAAGAGGTTTGCCGATTTATCCCTTCAGCTTTACTCAAGCAAGGCGTTTGTGCAAAATTTCAAGTCTGTAGCTCAATTCGGTCGGGATTTATTGTGTTCAGGGACAGACTTGAAATTTTTGCACCAAGACCTTGCTTGAGTAAGGTATAAAATTAGTTATCTTTAGAATTGAATTTCGTAGGAATATTTGTTTTAAAAGCCCGATTTACCCAAATATAGATAGTAAATAATACAAAAAAAAATCCAAATTCAAATTTTTCAAATGCTTGTACAAAAGTGTGTAATTTTATGATAAAGAATATTTGGAAACGGACTAAAAACTCAAGTGAAACCTCCCTTAACTGCCCTTAATAAAATTGTTTACAGAATGCAAATGAAAACTTTTTCTTACGTGAACTGAACTTTTCAAGAATCATATCAGAAAACATAGAATAAAAAGTGTGGAATGAAGTTGAAGAAAAAATTGTTTTCTCGCCTGAAACCAGCACGAGCTTGCGTGCTGCAAGGAAATATTTGAGTCATGCACTTCAAGGCATTAACTATCTACGAGTATATTCTCTGTTATTTGCAAGAAGCAAAAAGTAAGTACTTCTTACACTTCTTTAAAACACGGTAAGGGCATAATGCAATGCCAAGCGGTATCTCAAGACAGACTTTTGACTGATGTTGTTGCATACGTGCCAAAGAACCTTTTTCTGTTGACGGTTTTTGAAGTTTAAGAATCATCTTTGTTGTTATTCTTAAATTATTTTTGAAATTTAAAATCAAAGTACAAAAAATCCTTTTGTTTTAATTAAAGGATTTGATTTGAAAAAGGCTACCAAAATTTTTTTCTGTGTTTTAATTAAAGGATTTGATTTAAAAAAAGCCACCAAAATTTTTTTCTTTTTATTGTATTTGTAATGCACGGATATATTTGTTCAGATGACGAACCAATATTGTTTAGAAATATCGACTTTTAATAAAAATATGACAAAATGGGTTAGGTGGGAAAATATTGTTTTTTTTTTTTGTAAAAACCACACTTTTTTTGATCAAAAATCAGGGCACCAATCATGTATTCCGACGCGTCTCTGTCTTTCGACTTCGACGCAGCTTTTAACTCTCGACTTCGCCATATCAGCAGCTTTAAATTTCCTAGAATGACAGTCCGAATCACGTTTCGATTCATAGTGACGATTCCGCGAAATTTCAAGCTGCAGATATGGCGAAGTCAAGAGTTAAAAGCTGCGTCGAAGTCGAAAGACAGAGACGCGTCGAACTACATGATTGGTGCCCAGGTTGTTATTGCAGTGAGATTTACTCTTCAAAATCGTTCGAAAAAACTATTAGAGGAAGGAATTTGAAATTTAGATAGAATCCGCATTTTTTTTTATCAAAAGGTAAATTATATGTAAAAATGGGTTGAATTGAAAAATTTCTTCTAACCAAATGGATTTTGTTTTTGCGATTTTCTCGAAATCGGTTAACTTTTCAAAAGAAAATTGGTTTAACAAAAAGAGATGAAAATACCAGAATTCCACATAAATTTTCCATGCATCGAAATCCACTCAAAAACAGTGTTTCCAAACTAAGCAGGTTTGATATTCCAGGTAGACTCTCCTATCCCTCCCCCCTAATTTAGATTTTCACATGCAATGTGTGCTTGCTGATCAGCAAAAAAAAAATAATAATTCCAACCTCTCGAAACCAAAAAGCAATTCTTTAACCAACATAAGACAAAAATAAATTATAATCACATTTTCTAATTATGAAACTAGTCCTAATGCGAAAATTTCGAATCAAAAATTATTTTCCCACGCGTTAACAAAACTGAGTGAAATTATGAAAAAAAAAAAAATTTTTTGGGGCAATGATTTTTTTTTCACATTTTCTAAATTCCATTAATATAGAAAATACATATCAAATGAGAAATGGGGAGCTCTTTTATTGCAATAAAATATCAATTCTCAGTGATTTCATTGCTTTAAGACAAAACAGTATTCCTTTCAATGATGATTATTAATGAATTATCATTAAATTTGGCATTAGTACAAACACGTCGATCGAAATGGATGGCATCGTTAGTAAAATCAGTATAAAAAATTCCATTTTCCATAAACAAATATCCCGAAGACTATTAGAATTGATGGAAAGTCTGAACATCATTAAAAACAATTAAAGAAATTAAAATCAAATAAATATTCTTTTCTTGATGGGTCACCGTATTGCTGCGGCTAAGGGGCAATTTAGATGAGAGATCAAATCATCCTCGGGTCCAGAAATTCAAAACCATATTTACCTAGCCAAAAAAAGCGTTTTTCGGGGGAATCTTTAAAAATCTGAAGCGCTGTAAGAGGAGTAACATCTCACGGAATAGTCATAAAAGTCGATCTTAATGATTCTTTAAACAGTCGAAATATACAGCGATCTAATTCGAATTAAACCGGGATTTTTTTTTCCTAAATGAGAAACTCAAATTTTTTTTGGTATTAAGGATCACATAAAACTAATAATGATCGAAAAGAATGTGCCATGGACCCATAGTTATAAAATGTGAAAACGCAATATTCTGATATCTATGAATGTTTTGTGGTATATACGAGTATAAAATTCTTCATTTAATAAACACGAAATAACTTACGTAGCGTAAATCTACCGATCTTGTGGTTACAATAAAACTATTTGATCGGTACTGCGATATACGAATATACGAATATACGTTTGTTTGTATGGCAACTGATGGAACAACTTGATTGTGGTCCAATTTATGTTGAAGGTAACGATTAAAGAGGTGATCGTGCGGTTCAAAGTTTTTATCTCCTGAAGGCGCCGCACGCAATATGTCCACACATTTTCGATTTTTCTACTAAACCCGCACACTTGATTATCATTATTATTATTACTATTATTGATAGCACAAAACAGCGAAGAAAATTAGTGAGAGTTTTAAACTTAATCGCAGTGTTTTTGAAAAATAGAAAGCCGCTTTAGAACATTTAGAAGACTTCACAAAACGCAATTTACAAAAGATTTTTTATAATTGGTTTTTGATGTTTTAAAATTACTAATAGTTTGTAATTTGATATTAACAGACCTGTTCTGGCGACTGTCAGTGAGCAATGACTAGTCCTAAATCGGTCACAGGAGCCTCAAATTGTATGTGAACTGTGATTTACGCCGGAATAGGGCTGTAAAACTAAAACTCGAATTTTTGAAAAAAAAACTATTTATTGTGTCTAAAATTCTTAAAAAAAAATCTTGTAAGAAACGTTAAGAAAATCAAAAAAAAACATTTTTATGTCAAGGATGTCTTTATTTAAAATAGGAAACATGTAAGATGTTGGAAATGATTAAGAACAAATAAGTATTTTTTTTAAAGTAAGGTTAGCATCAAATTTTTATACTTGCATATCGAGATCGAACGTATTACGAGTACATCGTTGAGGTACACCTGTACAGATTTGTGCAGAAACACAGATTAGTTTTGTAATCTTTATATTGATGCCGATTCTGAGATACTTGCGTTAGGAGACCAAACAACGCGGACGAGTCGATTTGCAATGCAACTGATATTTGGTAAAACCAAAGGGTATATTAGATTTGCCTTACCGCTTGTAACGCCAAGATCCCGTCATCACACAAAAAAATGAGTTATACCAGTGTGTTTAGAATGATAAAAATAATTAATTTTTGCATGTCCGTCCGTCCGTCTGTCCGTCTGTCCGTCCGTCTGTCCGTCCGTCTGTGGCGCGGATTGCGCACAGATTGAGCTAGAGACTTGAAATTTTACAAGGATTCGTTTTTCGTAAAATGCAGAGCTAAGTTCGTTAATGGGCAAAAATTGACCAATAGGAGGGGGGGGGGGGGGGGTACCCGTCATACGAACGAAAATGTTTTTGGCGAATATCTCAAAAACGGTGCATCTTATCAAAAAAGTACAAGAACAAAAGTTATTTAGGATATGATTCTACATAAAGCTCCCATACATCAAAATCCGATTGGAATGAATTTTAAAAAATCTTATTTGAAAATTTGACTTCAAAGTGGAGTTTTGACTTAAATCACCATACGGGTTTTCAATAATTGCCAGATTGGCAATTATAGCTTTTGTTATGTTTTTAAAAGACGGCGAAAATCAAACGCATCAGCAAAGACAACAAAAAAAATTCATTCTCCAAATCTTAAAATGAAAAAAACAATATATCCTGCTCATTATGAATAGGGTCACCATACGTCCTGGAATGGCTGTGACAGTTCCGGATTCAGGCGTCCCGGCGTCCCGGAAACTAAATTTTTGCCCGGAATTATGCAATTTAGTCTTGTAATATCTTAATTATTAAAAAATCGACCTCAAAACCCAGAAATGTTTGCCTGCGGCGCAGTATTTTTAGAATTTACTACTTCAAGAACATTTTTCTCAAAAACATTCACCTGCGGAGCATTTTATTAAAAAGATTTCGATAGCGTAATGTTTGTTTCTTAAAGTTTTGCTTGCGGCGCAATTTTTGTTGTATTTTAAAAACATGAAATATTTACAAGACTTTCTCATTCTGTGGCATCAAGTTAAAAGGGCCTAAGATGATTTTCAGATCAAACCAAAAAGATCTGAATTTCCTTTACGAGGCAAATGCGATTTGGCTTACCCCAGTCCGGTGGCTATCTGGAGCGATGAGGGTGCCTAAGAACCCCTCTTCCCACGATCGCTCTGCCACTTCCCTTATTACGGCATACGATCTTTGTGTGGAGTTCTAGTGGAGAAAATCAACCCGCGGCCCAATGCCTGAGTTAGCATCAGTATGCCATTTCTCTGCAAACTCCGCACGGTGCAGGAAGTAAAAAGTGTCTCCAGACGACACGGTCGCAGCTTCAGTGCCGTGTACACCACAGAATGGACTTAGGACGGTTGGCATAGATTTAATCACAAACAAAACTTGAAACATACTCTCTTCCCTCTGATCAAAAGTTTTCACGATTAATTTCGAAGTATTCATAATTTCCTCACACTTCGTCGCTCCCTCGCTTTTCAGCGGTAATAGGTCCCGGATTCACACAAAAAAAATATGGTCACCCTAATTATATTAGAGAACCCGTATACTAGAGAAGTCAATCGGTCAATTCAAATCAAGCGCGAACATTTCTGAAATTCTTACAAATTATCTCCAAAATGCTGTCGAGGTTAAAAAAATCTCGGTTTGCGTCGCTTTTTTTATTTACGGGAAAATTTGCTAACGACAAAATACCTTTTTTTAAAAGCTTTTATTTAGCTGGCCTTCGTGTCTGTCTGTTTGTCTGTCTGTCAGATCAAATCTTACAATCAAATTTTGACCCACTTCCACTCATCCGATTCACTTGAAATTTTGTACACTTATATAAGTCCGATGACAATACAATATTTTCACTACTTCGTCCTTGTAAGGATAACGGAAGGTCCTGTAAGGATAACGTGATTATCCTTTTCTCCAAATTTTCCGGAAAAAAATCTATTCTGGGGGTTTTTGGGGTCGCTGAATCCGAATCTGTCATTAAAAAGTCTGTAAGGATAACGGAAGGTCCTGTAAGGATAACGTGATTATCCTTTTCTCCAAATTTTCCAGAAAAAAATCTATTCTGGGGGTTTTTGGGGTCGCTGAATACGATTCTCAAGTTAAAAAGTCTGTAAGGACATCTTAAATGTAAGGATATATATTCGAAGACTAAAAAGAACAAAATAAAAAAATAAAAAGCGAGATAAAGCATAAAACAATAAAATAAACATTTATCTCGCTTTTTAAAAGCTTTTATATTTGTGATACACAGCGTCGAGAAAATTATTTTTTTCTTTTTACTGCATATTTTTTAATAAAAACTCTTTTTTAAATTTTTTTTTTTATTTTTTTTAATTTTTTTTTCGGGAAAATTTGAGTAAAGGGATTTAATGGTCACTGGTAAAATATCTAATTGTCAAATTTTTGAAATCTTTCTCCCAAAGTTCTCTGAGGATAACGCCAATTTCCGAAAATATTAAGTGAGTTCTGGAATCTTTTCCGTATTTCTAAAAATAATACAAAATACTGTAGCCCGGCAACGATGAGTTTACATTATAGTTAATAAAATATTTAACATATGTAGACTATTTCGAACCGCCAAAGGCTGTACAAACAAAACATGGATCAAATTGTACTTCATTTTTGTTGTGATATCAAATATCGCTAGCAATATTTTCAAACAGAAAAAACACACACTTTCAATATATATTTGCAACTAGTCCAAAAACTTGCATCCTGGATAAGATTGTGAAATTTAATCAATCAAGTTTATACGGTCGACATGATGATTTTAATTTTCTTGGAAAATGAAGTTTTCTTCTCTTTAGCCTAACGAAATTTTTTCGATAATTCGATTAGTCGCCAACATCCTATCGACAATAGCACCATCAGAAATTGGTTAAAAGAAGCGCGATTAAGGTGAAATCCAATTAAGGTCTCATTATTCTGTCATGTGCTAGAGCATACATCTATCAAAAAATCAATGGTTGAATGGCTTACGTTAACTTGGTTCGCCTCGGATGTGCAAAATGACTATGACTGACTGATGTACGGGGGTTGGAGCTGTGAGTATGTATCTCAGTTTTGAATATTTCTTGGAGGTACAATCGTTCAACGTCTCTCCTCATGTCCCATAATAATAACCATCTTTCGTGATATATTGTCTTTAGGATGCAATTTAAATTGTTTGATTGATGGTAATTTGATTTTTTTTTCTAAACTTATTTTGTGTAACATCTGCTCTATATAATTTTTTAAAAAAACTGAATCGATCGATTGGAAGTTTTTGATACAAATATATGTAGTTTTTCTATTTTCCTAGGAAAAATTATGGATGGAAAACTCTTTCTTATGCTATACATTTCAATTAATTCACCAACATTTCATTTGACGTGGAAATGAAATGTTATTGAAACAGTTGTGACAAATTAGCTCCAAACAAATAATATTCCAATCGATCCACACGCCAGACGACAACTAAATTACTCCGCCCCGCATCAATTTCTTGGTTGATTTTTTTACCTCTGAATCGGATAATAATTTCTTGTGCATTCTGTTTTGTAGAAATTCTTGAAATATTTTCGCCTCTGGTTGTAGTCTTCTTTTTATGATGCACACAAACACACACCATAATAAGTACCTTGAAGCATATTCATGTACTGCTATTTAAAAGATATGTTGGCTGCCTTATGCTTGGATAATATTAAGGAGATTGCAATGCTAAAAGTCAAGAAGGTATAAGAAAAATCCAAAAATAAAAAAAAAAGTTTTTCAAGAATCGGCTCTTGGATTGTGATTTTGTGCGGTTAGTTGGTAGGGAGCTTCAAAAGACAAATCCCCTCGTTCATGTAACAAAAGGAGGGTATTTTCTTGGAGGTATTTTTCTTAAGTTATATACAGGTATTACCGTAGTATACCGATATATGTGTGTAAGAAAAGGCGGAGGATGGACATGGAAATAAAACTTTTCTGCAGAAACCTCTCTAGGCGATTCGTGAGGATGAAACTTGCGATTTTTTATTTCTTAAAAAAAAAAGTGGAAAAAAGTATCTCCTGGATTTACATTAACTTTAGGCTATACACTTTACTGGTTTGAAATAAAATCAAAATGAACGACTTTAAAGCATAAAAACTTTGTAAGGTTTTGCATAAACTGCTGCACCATATGCATTTTTCACTTGTCGTGGTCGTTTTCTGCAGATGCGCTTCTGCATTATATCCAATCCCGTATCCATAAGATTCTTCAAAGTTGCCTTCAAGCGAAGATAAACGCGCAACTTACTCGGATATGCATATGAGGATCCAAAGCGCAGGCAATAGTTATGCTTGCAAACCCATATATAGGTAACCATCGAACGGCCTATCAAATCTGTCATATTAATTATAGTCATTTTCATTATAAAAAGGGGCAGTAAATATTGGACCAAAACTTTTAGACATCGTCGTTCCAGTTGCGATTTGTTGTTGTTTGACTGGTCGTCGTTGGTTATACTCGTAAAAGACTTTTTCAGATTTTCACAAAAATTCCAAATTCTCTACTTTGTTTTGAACATTTTTGTGTTTTTATGCACGATGAGAGATGAAATCAAGTGTTTGTGGATCCGCGCGCAGTTGCAGAGCGAAATTACCTGGCGGCCGGTGAACCAATCTTTGACAAATTATGACAGATGGATGGATGCATGGTCCATGTTACTATATGGCTTTCTGTATGCATTTTTTTTAGCCTATCCTTTATGACTGGGTGTAATTTTGTGGCCGTAATGAAATGTCTGCGACCGTATATGCAAATTTCCTAAAGGATGTTGTGATGCATAGGAAGCAAAGTGAACATTATGGTGTCTCAAGGTGAAATACTGTTAATGAACGATTGAGTTTAGAGTTGAGTTGGACTTGAATCATGAAATAGTATTTATGGTAAGTGCTTCTAGATGAACTTAAAAGATCCCTCGGGTTAGCTGAATGAGTGATAAACAGCATAAAGGTAAATTGATGTTAAAATGCTCTTAAACTTGATATGGAAATAACATAACGCAATAGAGGTAATTTTCTATGTCACTATCATAGCTGAAAATTAATGAACTGGATTCTTAAATTGCATCTACTATGACTTCTTTAAAGATTTATTGAAATATTTTTTTAAAATTTTTATGAATTGTTTGAAATTGTGCATTTAGATTAAAAAGGATATTCGAGTGTTTCAATAGTAAGCCAGAAATATGTTTTTTTAAATAATTTTAATGAAGGATGAAGAATTTTTATACCCGTATGGTGAAACCAAATGGTATATTAACTTTGCCTTACCGTTTGTAAAGCCAAGATCCCGTCATCGCGCAAAAAAATGAATTACACCAGTGTGTTTAGAATGATAAAAATATTTAATTTTTGCATGTCCGTCCGTCTGTCCGTCCGTCTGTCCGTCCGTCCGTTCGTCCGTTCGTCTGTCCGTCTGTCTGTCTGTCTGTCTGTGGCTCGGATTGCGGGCGCACGGATTGAGCTAGAGACTTGAAAGTTTGCACAGATCCGTTTTTCGTAAAATGCGAGGCTAAGTTCGTTCATGGACAAAAATGGACCATTAGGGGGGTGCCCCCCATACGAACGAAATCGTTTTTTGTGAATATCTCAAAAACGGTGTATCTTATCAAAAAAGTCCAAGAACAAAAGTTATTTAGGATATGATTCTACATAAAACTCCCATACATCAAAATCCGATTGGAATAAATTTTAAAAAATCTTTTTGGAAAGTTTGACTTCAAAGTGGAATTTTGGTATAACTGTTCGAATTTTGATGCGAATATCACCATACGGGTCTCCAATGATTGCCAGATTGGCAATTATAGCTTTTGTTATGTTTAATTAACAAATTGCCAACTTTTTTACTTTCCTCTCCTATAGAAAGAAAGTATTGTATTCTGTGAAAAAATCTGGCCGTAGTTTTTCAATTTTCTCATCGTCTGTAGGGTATGTGTAGAGTCTTAAGGAAATCTAAAAATTAAAGAAGCTTTACGGTGCTGAAATCTCAATTTTTCATCTCAATTATTGTTTAACACGTTCGTGACATTTGCTTTTTCAACTTTTTTTTACATTTGGACATCGTGTACCACGGGTGGTACACTAGCGATTTGTTTTCTGGCGGTTGTGCGCCATCGGTGGTACACGGTGCGTGTTTTTATATTACTTCCACAAAAAAACTACCGCACTATTTACTCGCGCGGTTTTAAAAAAACTGTACATGTACCACCAGTGGTACACGATGTCACGAACGTGTTAATAAAGTTGCATATTTGATGCAAATATAAACTCTTAATTATTAACAAAAAAGAGTTGAAAATCTCTATTTTGTATTACTTTTTTCTAGCTCAATTCAAATATTATATCCAATTTCTCTTTATCAAATTATTCAAATAAAGGACTTGACACTAAATGGGAAAACATGCTCGTTGCCTTTTCGAGGGCTCTTGAAGGATTCAAATTAATCAAGGGCTAGGGTAAATAAGAGCCACGTGACCACCGTAATGTATCCGTTTTTTTTGGTGGGTCATGTTTTTTTACCATGGTTATTATAATTATTATTGGAAAGTTCTCTCCTACAGTTCCGCCCCACAAACAAAAAACTCATATGCGAGTACGAGTAACTTCAACAATGTAACAGCATAAGGAATTTCTACAACGAGATTCGCTTCGAATACAGCCAGGCTACCGACCGACCGACGTTCTCTTCATCCACCAACGAAGAACCTTTGCCGACGGAGAATTATTATGTTGGCCAAGAACTTCATTAAGGGATTTGTAGAATGGAATCGTGTTTAACCAACAAGCGGAAAAAAGTCCATGAACGTTTTTTAGTCTACTTATGCTTTTTATGCTCGCTCGTTCGCGACGTCAATATGATAAACATAGTCACGTGCCGAGTATTCCTGATAAGGCACAAGGAGGGGATCTCAACCCCGTCATCGTCGTGGGTCTCATGTTTCTCACTTGGCCTGTCAAATGGAAGACACGTTCCTCCATTCAATGCGTGGTCCAAGATTCCACTTAAGAGGATGCCTCACCTCCGACCTGACTGAAACAACCTTTCGAATTGCAGGGTTTTTTTAACTTATAAAAGACGGGCGTTGGTGTGCCGATAATGGAATCAAATAAATTTGCTAATTATATCTTTAAAATACCTGAAACTCAAGAATGCTTATATAATGTAGTGAATGTGTGACTATACCAAAGGGATTCTTTAACATGGTATTTTTATGAATTTCTTGCAAAAAGTTTGAAATTTTGGATACGTTTTTTTAACTCGATTTTTTTTTGTAAAAAAATGTAAGTAAATAATTATAATTAAGTATTTGTATGCATTGAGAACTTGAGAACCCATAAACGACAATTATTTACGAAATTATACAAAAGTTATAGCTTTTAAATTAGATTTTATTCGTTATTTGCGGAACAAGAGTCATAAAAGCGTTTTACAATATTGAACTCCAGCCGATATCTGTCAAAACTTTTCAAGAAAGTATAAATCATGAAAAAGTCAATGCTAAAACGCCTGAACGTACAGAAACGCATGCATAAAAGCCATTGAAATGGAAATGAGTGCGGCGGCGGTGAATTCCATTCGTGTTTAAACTGCATTATGTAAGTCAAAGACATTAATAAAGATATCAAAAGTTCATACACGATAATATGCGGTACACATCAGGTGGCATTTTTTTAAATAGAATTTTTACATTCAGTTCACATATTGAGACGCGTATTCTGTTTGTGGTCCTATGAGATGAAATTCCGCATCTTATAAAATGCGAGGTCTTAATTGTTGAGTGAACACCGCATGGGCATTACTCAAGGAATTACGGCCCGCTTTAGCAATAATACTCAGTCATTCATTCTACCCGCTGTGTCTCAGTTTTAATTCGAGATGTTTGCAGACACCTAGGAGGTGCACGCTTCAGGCTCCAGGGGACCTGATTCTGTGCTCCCAAAGCCACAGGAATTTTACTCCATCCACTTTCCTTGCTTTGCAAAATTCCATTTCTGGAGTTTCGGTTAGACACAATGCGCTGCGCTGCCTTTGCTTTGAATTCACATGACAGATAAAACAGGACTACATTATGTTTGGGGGTATTGTGGCCGACACGACGCCCCAATAACTATATTAGGGTCCGGTCGGCAGATGGGGTGCCATGCGGTCCACAATATACACGGGTAACGTGTTGTAAGTGAACGCGTGCCGACCCCCATTGACAAATTTGTATTCCCATTTAATAACGCTAATATATAGGTGAATGGGTTTATAAATTATGTCATGATGAATGGCAAAAGAATTTCACGCACGACTTGAAAAAACACAGACCTACGAAAACAACCTGTAAGAATTCGATTGATATGCGTATTAACACCACTCGTGTGTAAGGGTTGAGGTGGTTAGTTTAGCTACTGAAACATAGTATTATTGTTACTTTATATTTTTTATTTTTCAATTGCTTAGTGTCGGCTACAGGTTTTTCAATATTTCGAAACTAAACGTTCATTTGTTTCATATTTTTATCTTTGGATTTTCCCCCGAAGAATTGTGGCAGGAAAACTTGGTAAATATATCAGGAAAATATAGTAGATTTAGTAGATAACAGAGCAAGGGGTTATAGTTATATAAAAAATTATTTGAATTTTTCGACCATTTGGATTTTAATATTATTTATTTTGATAATCTCTGGCTTATAGGTGATATTGAAATATTTTAGCTTTTATCGAAACCATTTCTATTCAATTACCAGATTTTTCATGGCCAAAATTTAATAATACAATTAAATTGAATCTAAATTAAAACATTTAGGAATCGGAAAAGATTTTCTGGAAAGGAAACAACAAATTTCGATCCTGAGAATCGATGGCTGAAACGTATCAAATTGACACTACTTACTTGACAACGAAGGATGTGGACGAGGGTTCAAAAATGGTCCTATAGAAAGACTAATCTAATAGGGAAAAATTGATCAACATTTTTTTAACAAAAGTGTAAAGGATTTTCGGGCTAACACTAAAAAACTTACCTGAAAGTTCGGACCAAATCGTTTCAGAGGTTTTCGTGTAATAAGCGGACAAACATAGACAAATGTACGGACATAGATATATAAAGGGTCTTTCAACAAGGACATAACAATTTTGTATTTTAATAAAAACGCACCCTAAAACTTTTTTTATGATCTGGCAATGCTAAAATGTCAGTCAAGGTTTAAATTTTTATCATGGTGAAGTTCACGAACAAGCAACGTTTGGAAATTATTAAAACTTACTACCGAAATGCTGAGTCGGTGGTCGCAATCGTGTAATCTCGAGAAATGGTCCAGTCGAATGGCCACCTCGCTCATGCGATTTAACGCCATTGGATTTCTTTTTATGGGGTTATGTTAAGTCGTTGGTTTATGCCAACAAGCCAACAACGTTAGAGGAGCTCAGGAATAATATCGAGCGCGAAATTGCCAACGTTCCGACCGATATGTGTGGAAGAGTGGTGGAAAATTGGCTCCAAAGAATCAATCAGCAAACGTGCTCGCGGTGGCCATATGAACTACATCGAATTTCATACTTAAATGTAACATGTCCACTACACCTGGAATAAATTTCAGCCCGATATCTCAATTATTCTGTGTTTTATTTAAGTACAAAATTGTTATGTCCTTGTTGAAAGACCCGATAGATAAGTGGCATAAACGGCATTATTAAAATAGATTTATGATGTTTTTAGTCCAAGTTCAACCTTTTATAAACCAGATTAACTATTTTGGAAATCAAAGTAGTTTATTTTTTTTTTTGAAAATAATATATTTGCGATGAAATTGAATTTGTGAAGATTTCCTGAGTTAAAAAAAAAAACGAATAACAAAAGTAGAGATATTTTAAACCCTTTAATCATAAATAGACAGTATAATCAGTATAAAAAAAATGTTATAATAAAAGTTAACCGTAATAAACTTAAATATGTTGTCCCGGTGTTCCGGAAACTAAATTTTTGTCCCAGATTTTTAAATTTAGTGTTCAAATTTATTATACGCTAAAAAACTATGATAAGGTATGCAAAAAATACGTATTTTCTCAACAATTTTCCACAAAGCTTGCATGTATAAGCAGAGAAAAAAAAGAAATCTAACTATTTTTTAATGGCGAATCGGAAATACAACTAAAATACATAGTTTAAATTTGGTAAGTCAATTTCAATTACAAAAATAGTTAATTCTCCACAAAATTGTAAATTTTACTACTTAGTAGCTAAATTTATTATAAAAATAGTAGATTTTGTCTATTTTTGTAATTGAAATTAACTATTTAAGCGCATTGGTTTTTCTTAGTGTTTTTGCAATTTTCGTTCCGATTGTTTGTAGAACGTAAAGAGCGCGGAAAATTGTTTAAATTTTGGCTTGGGACTGTGTAGCTTGTGATTTCAATCAATCTTGATAAATTTCGCCTGCGGCGTACATTTCTTTTCCTTGTTTTCAAGTTTTATAGTTTCGTTTGAGCTATCCTCAGACACACTCACGCCCCCTTTGCACCTGGCATAGATTGAACTTAAATAAATATGGTCACCGTGGTGGCTATCAAAGACCTACAAGCAACAGCATGTCGGTAGCAGTCCCAATAATTTTAACACATATTGAATGATTGAATGAATGAATTCTTTACCTAGAAGGTAATTTTTTTTAAGACATGCAATTAATCAAGAAACCCCTTGTTCCATTTGATCATTTAACTCTATTATATCAACACCTCTTTATGTTTATTTTCGAATAATTTCTTTAAATGGTCCGGATAGATATTTTTGTTTTTCTTTCTGTTGTAGTTTTTATTATAAATGCCCTCAATCCTTGGACCCAATCTTCATTTCAATCCGATGAATTTCAATGAGTTTTCTAAACTCTTCACCTTGTCCAAATAGCTTAGGGTGATAAAACTTTTTCACTTCAAACCAAATGTTTCTGGAACACATATTCCAATTTAAAATCACTTCGCTTTAAGATAAAAATATATCAGCGGCACCATAAATTAGGCATAAGATTCTAACCTGCGAGGAAAAGTTATAATGATTGTGAATATAAAATGGGAAAAAGTAAATCTCGTGATTTGGATATCAGAAAAACGCGGTATTTTGGTGGGTTCAGATAATGAAATTATAGAAAAAATACCAGCTAACCGCAGAGATTTGTATTTATGGTAATCACTTTGGCGCTTCTTGTTCGAAGCGAAACTTTTATATCAAAGGTGTATCAAAAGTCTAGGAGGAAATAATTTTTAAATGGGGTCTACGGACCGCTCACCTGGGATATTTGACTAAAGGCGATTGATAAATTATATGGAAGGCGACTTCTATACACTGAAATGTGTTAATTCCATATCACCTAACAGGCGGGGGGCCTTCAAATTAAATTTGCGTTATAATTTCGTGGTGATTGAAATGAAAAGTATAATCGTTAAAGTTTGATATGTTTTTATTTTGGTCGCCACATATGATTAAATATTTAATAGTATTCACTTAAGGACAATGATTTATTTTTGTAAAAATTTTATATCAATGGAAGATACTCCTAATTACGATTTGCAGCGGGAAAATAATTTAAAATATTATTTCGTATTAAATTAAGGTCGTTACTGAATTGAAGAAATTTTTTTATAATCTGTTATCGATCATGCAATATTTTTAAAAGGTTTTTCAATTGACGTCAGAGCATATTTCATGTTTATGTTACGCTTTGTATGAGTAAAGAAATCATTCGAATAAATGGCAAACTAATCAATTCTTGACCAATGTTACATAAAGTAGGTACAGTACGAACCTCTATGTGAATTTTCGCGAAAAATTCGAACCTAGAGGCTCTGTCCTTAACGAATTCAACGAGAAGAAAATATCGTAGGGGTTGTCCATACAACATGTCACACATGTTGTGCGGGGAAGCGGGTTTGGGGAGAGGGTGGTCCAAGGGAGTGTAATGGCAATATTAAATCCGGTACAAAAAATCTCAAAAAAAAAAACGTTACAAAAGTAAAGGGAGGAGGTTTAAAAAGGCGAAAAATATGAGATGTATTTTATGGTCTACATGTATTGGCATCTCCCTTACATTTTTGCAAAATTGGTCTGGCAGTCAACGTGTTAAATGTTCGTGTAATTAGGATAGCCGACGGACAGCAGAACTAATTAATAAGCTTCCTGATTCTGGGCGTTTTGTCTTACACAATTTTTTTGTTGGTTGGAATTGGATTTATAACTTTATGTGCACGACCAACATTTACTTGTATCAAAAGGCAGGTTAAATGTGCGCCGCAGGTGAAAATTTTAGGAATTAATTAAAAAAACAATAATGTGAAACAATGAAAATCAATGCGATTTTTACAAAAAAATCGTAAGCTTATACTTTGCACGGAAAAACTTTACCATTTCGGTTTTCATATATCACGAATTGATCCCCTGGCCCTGTCTTCGTATCATCGACAGAATAAAAGTACTATATTTTTCCTGTCTTTGTTTTATTTTAAAAAAACTGACTGAACATTAAAAAATCCTGTTCGGGTTCTCTTTTTTCTTTTTTTTAAATCATTCTGCAATATAGTAGATAAACATCAAACGTATGAAACATAACATACAAAATAGAACCTAATATTTTAAGTGTATTATTAAAGCATGTAAATATATCATAAAAATGGTTCAAAGTGTTTATTTATCATATTTTAAAATCCGCTAAGACATTCAGGAGTTTTGCTGCTCAGAAAAGGAGATCATTCCGTAAGATAATCAAGAACATTGTATGCAAAAGTTATGCTTAAAATAATTTATACATGGTAGACATCGTTTTAAACATATCGCCGTATCGAATATGGCTGCAGGGAAAGCTGTTCTAAAAATATTTCAAATTATAAGGCAGTGATTCAGTTGAAATGACGGATGTGACAAAACCACCGTAGAAATGATTTCGTGAATTAAATTGGTTTTGGTATTACACATTTTTTATACATCTATGTGAAGTAGAATTTCACCCTAATTAAAAATATTTGATTAAAAAAAATTCCCTATAAAAAACGGTTATTTCCTCCATCAATTTTTCTAATATTGTAGGAAATAAATAATTAGATTGAATGTTCACTACCCTGTGTTTCAATAATAATCCTGACAACAAAAATAAAATTGATGGAACAATTTTTTTGCTTCATTAGTGAAACAGTAAAGAACATTTTGCTTTTTGAATGTGGTAGTTCAAGTAAAATGCTCAGATGTTTCCGAGATACACAGAAGAACGATTGGTTGGCTGCCTCAAGGCACGAATTTTATTATTCTTACATTTTGCTCCTTCTTCTTATAACTAAAATACAACAGTGTAATGGGGATTAGGTTAGTTAATTTAAAATTGTGGAAATAAGATATAAATAAACAACAATTGTTTATAAAAAATAATAAAATTTAATTTCTTTTCGCTAGAAAATTTGATTTTTTTAAATCTTTTTTTGGCTTATTTTTATGACGTTTGGAAAAAAATACAATAAATAAAATAATTATAGTCTCACAGAAGTTAGGCTAGAGCCATGGTTCCCAAACTAGGGACG
Source organism: Chrysopilus asiliformis (assembly GCA_964034945.1). Lineage (NCBI taxonomy): Eukaryota > Metazoa > Arthropoda > Insecta > Diptera > Rhagionidae > Chrysopilus > Chrysopilus asiliformis. Next base: position 109,225,414 of record OZ035962.1, read on the forward strand.
CGCCCCCCTTGGGGGGCGTGGGGCCATGGCCAGGGGGGCGTGAAGCAATTTCAGTCGTGCCCCCCTTGGGGGGCGTAGAGCTACGGACGGTAGTCGTGAAGAAATTTGAAATTAACATTTCAAGATATTGTTCTCGTCTTGGCTAATAAAAACAAAGCAGCGTTGCAGGCTTAATCAGCGTTGCAGGGGGGGGGGGGGGGCGTCACCTGTTTGATAAGTGTTCAAGGGGGGCGTCAACTGAAAAAGTTTGGGAACCACGGAGCTAGAGAGTTAAAATTCTTCGAAAGCTTGGTTTCCAAGAAAAAAATCAAGAATCGACAAAATCTTACCACTATTCCAGCCATGTTTATGTTTTATTAAAAATGGTACGATGCGATCATGTCAAAAATGAACAAAAAAATTAGAAAGACAGACAGCGTTTAGAATAAAATTTGACATAATGTTACCACACATAAAATTCGATTTGGGAAAAATCGCAACTACATAACAAGGAGACGAATAAAACTTCCAGTGACATAAGAAAAGCTACAATTGCCAGGGGCCAATCGTCAAATATGAGGGTAGATAAAAAACATAAAAAAAGCTGTAATTGCCAATCTGGCAATTATTGAAAACCCGTATGGTGATTTAAGTGAACAGCGAACAGTTGTATCAAAATTCCACTTTGAAGTCAAATTTTCCAATAAGATTTTTTAAAATTTATTCCAATCGGATTTTCATGTATGGGAGTTTTATGTAGAATCATATCCTAAATAACTTTTGTTCTGGGACTTTTTTGATAAAATGCACCGTTTTTGAGATATTCAGAAAAAAAGTTTTCGTTCCTATGGGGGGTACCCCCCCTAATGGTCCATTTTTGCCCATTAACGAACTTAGTCTCGCATTTTACGAAAAACGAATCTGTGCAAAATTTCAAGTCTCTAGCTCAAGCCGCGCGGCCGCAATCCGCGCCACAGACGGACGGACGGACAGACGGACGGACGGACATGCTAAATTCAATTTTTTTTTATCATTCTAAACACACTGGTGTAATTCATTTTTTTGTGTGATGACGGGATCTCGGCGTTACAAACGGTAAGGCAAATCTAATATACCCTTTGGTTTCACCATACGGGTATAAAAAGATGCGAGTTGACTCAAAGAACGATGCACGATTTTGCCCCCCTAAACTAACTTTTGAATAACTTTAGTTTTCACTTTGGTTGAGTACTTTTTGGAAAGGGCACAGTCTCTGGTTTCATCCATATATGGCGTCAAGAGCCACCGGGTTGCAGGGGAATGGGGAGGGGTTAAGTAACTTTCTTGAGATTATGCCATGAGAAAGCTCGTTAACCCCTCACCATCCCCCTGCAATCCGGTGGCTGTTGACGCCATATATGGATGAAACTAGAGACTGTGCCCTTTCGAAAAAGTCCTCAACCAAAGTGAAAACCACACGGGGTAAAAAGTTAACCCAGGGGCACGAAAAACGCTATTTCTTGCATGGTTCTTTGGTGTAAAAGATTTTGATAAATGAAAATTTGCCTTTTTTTGGCCAAGCTAAGTTCTTAAACTGGCAAAATCTAACTATTCCTTCCTCCCCCACCCATAAAAATGAAAAAGTTTCTTACGATTTTTTCGAAAACAGTGAGTCGTATGGAAAAATTTGTCATGGTAAAAAGTGTTTAGAATATAATTTTACATAACTTATCCACACATCAGAATCCAGTTGGATTACTCATTCTCTCTGGCACCATAGGAATTGAATACTTTGTTTCTATTTTATCGAAAAAAATTATAAAGTGGAAATGTGTTTAAAATATGATTTTACATAACCATTCCATACATTAAAATTCAATCGGACTAATCCATCCACCCTTTCTTATAAATACAAATGGATTTTTTTTCATGAAAATTTTGTCTGCCCACATATCGAGTATTTGATGATTGCTCCCTGGAAATGGTAGCTTTTCTTATGTTTTTTTTTGATTTATTATTTTCATCTTTTTAAGAACTAAAACACTAGTTTTTTTCAAATCTTTGAAGCGATCATAGTCAAGAATAGACCATAAATATCTGGAAAATGTTAAAAGCAATGTAAAGGATTTTGAAAAAAACCTAAATTCCTTTCGTTTACAAAGTATGAAAATTTCACTACCCTTTGTGATTATGACATTTACGTCTCAAATATTACCCGTCAATCGCTTTTATATAATTTTCGTGTACTGGATGGTGAAATGAATATAAATTTCTACTATCTTTCTTAATCAACGAAATTATCTGGCGTAACTATACGAAACGTATATAATTTAATGCTGTTAAAAAATTATAATTTCATTTAGATGATAATACAATCATAGTAATTTTCATATGAAATACTAATTTATTTGATGGCTGCCTATAGGCATAACTGTGCGAATTATATTCTCCGAACTTCTAATTACGAACACCAATTAATCATATATAGTTGTGATGAAGAGGCATTTTATTAGCTTCTGGCGGCGGCATTAGAGAAGCTACGTATGTATAAAATGTCATTAGATCGTTTGTTTAACTTTTTTTATTTCACTTAAATCAATATTTAATAAATCCATGCATGATTAATCTGATCACAAACGCTGAAAATTCACTATACGAGTTGTAATTTCAGTTTCCTAATAATATTGAATAATCGGTTGGGTATAAAAGATTGAATCAATTAAAAATCAATTTGAAGAATATCGACATTAATTTGAGATTTCGTCAATATTTTTCTGTTATTTCTTGTCCAATTTCCTAGACAGGTCATGGGAAAAAATGATATTTTTACCAATTTGTTTTTTTTAAAATATTCTTTTTTAATGTCAGGACGAAAACATCTTTTGATAAAAAGAAACTTCAAAGAATTGCATAATTCGTGAAAATCGCCTGGATAACATTTTAACCAAGAAGAGTTGATTTTAAGAACATCCCTTCCGTACGTAATATGAAAACTTTTTAGCATATATGTGAATGAAAATTCATCTTTTTATGTTAGACAAATTGCATATTAAGTCCTTAATTCACTTTTTTCGGTACGTTTGACAATTTTGAAAAACCAATTTTTATCTCAATTCATGCGTTGAATGAGATCCTTGTACAAATGCCTTTCTATGACATGCATACGGCAACCCCAATATTATTTTGCTCTTTGGCAAACAGGAACAACGTACATAATACTAAGTTCAAAATGAACAAAATTTAATGTTGAAGCCAGTGAAGCAGCAGCGTGGTGGTAAAAAAGGGCGCGAATCATGTACGAAAAGGGTGAATTCAAGAAAATCGATAACATCCTTCATTATTAAGGACAAAGTTGATTTAAATGAGGTCCTCTTTTGACATTGAATGTGAGGAATGAAATATAACAAGTGCTTGAAGTGTAAAGTATGTTTACCTTTTATTTCGTAACAGACAGAACTCATTATTTATGAAAAATACGAAAATCTTAACGAGACAAAATATTTTTCTTCTAATTTTTATATTTTTTTTTATTATTTCTGATGTTGATATTATTGATATTATAAAAAAAATAATTTTTAAATGAACATAAAACAATTTTTTTTGCTATATCACTTATGAAAGTTAGTTCTGTAGGCTTACGGATTCGTAATTTCTTGCTGGTAAATTAAATAAAATTACACTCAGAAAAATGGAGGCTAACTCGACGACCTACATACGGCGTAATTGGCCTCGGGCAGGAAAATTTAGCCTATGCGAGGCGCGCGTTCGCCTGCATGAGGGAAAGTAAAACTTGTGTTGACCTGTGGCCGGAGAAATTCTGAAATTAAGCCACGAGCAGGTGAAGTAGGGCATAGGGAGCTGCACGAGTTCACCTTAGATAGGCATTTCGAGGATGTAATTTTCGAGGATGCTAGAGGTCAGAGTTAACCTGACAAAAAGTTGACCTGACATTTTTCTGAGTGTAAGAATTCTGTTTTACATTATAAAAGTCATAAACGGAAGTACGCGATTATAAAACAATTTTTTTGAGAGCATTCACCTTAATTTTTCATTCTAAATTAAGATTTTGAAATCAAGATGTGTTGCTGCATAAAAATCAAAAATTTAATGGGTTATCCACCATCTGCAAATAAAACATTAAATTGAACTGGTATCATAGCTTCTTCATTAAATAATATTAAAGTTTAGACATTTCATTCGTCCGTTACAAATTGCATTTCCTCTTCATTCCATATACGTTATACCTGGGTCAGGTTTTACATTTTTTATTAATTTTGTCTTATAGTCTCTCGTCATTTAAATGCAAAAAAATATTATTTTCATCTGGCTAAGAAATCATTCATGAGATTGTAAAGAAGGGAATCGAAAGTCTACTAGTTTATTTTTTAATTTAAATAACGAAGCAATAAATAACCATATTGTAGCCCTTACTGAATCTCATTTCCAGTCTAAAACACTTTAAATTGATCTTATATTGCCTGACTTGACAGAGAATTCAGTATTCCTTTGCTAAAGACTTTTTACTTCATGTTATGGCGATACCATTTAAAGTTCATTCATTTTACGTTTTTGTTATGTTTTGGTGGCTGTGGTTGATCGCGGAATAGAAACAAAAACCGAATTTTGCATGTTGGCTAAGACATGACTTGGTGGTGGCGGTTGCTCAGTTCAATCTGATTAATATTTTAGAAAATGTCGGCAATCTACAGAGAATCCTAATGTAGAAACGACGAAGGTCTTATAAATATTTCAAGAAAAAATCAAATTCCATTGCAAAGCGACATAAAATGAAAAAATATGTGAAACATAATTGGTTTATGATTTGATGGCGATGATCCTGACAACAACTACGCGCACGCATAGATTTTAGATAAGGAACTGACAGAATTTTAAATAAAGTAAATGAATTTTCGTAAAACAAATAATCTGGATATGAATTTGCATATAAATAGAAAATGAAACTGCAATTGATTTAGTGCCTACTGTAGGTTTATGCTATATTCGCAACATAATGATTGCAATGATTCTGTACAGCGTTTGCATGCAAAAGATTTGCTATTTGCTTTTCTGCCTTTGAAGCGGCCAAGTTAGCCAATATATATATGTGGCCAAAGAAAACAAACCGCTTTGTCCTTCTGTCGTTTGATTTTAATTTACACAACATTTTTATTTGTAGTCGTCCAAAAAGTACTCCAACGTTTATCCTGTTTGTGATCCTCTAGGATTATCAAACGATAGACGATTCCCATTCTGTCGTCAAACAACATTCAACCACTAAACACCACCGCACACCATCGCCGAAGGTTGGCGTCGCCGTATAGATAAGAACCCCAAATATCCCAGTTTTCCGGATGAATGTGTCTGGGATCAACCCTTGTCAGCCGAGCCGAATCGTGATTGCTCTCTTACTTTGACTTTGTAAAAACGACTGCTTGATTATGGTGAGACGAATAGGATAATGTTTGTGGTCCATTGACTAGAACTCTTCGTCTCATTCTGTTTTATTTTTTCCTCATTTCGCTGTTGAATTGGTGTTTGTTTTGCAGTCCGTATGTGCAGTTAAAAATACTTATTTGTCTGAACCTGTCGGACAAATGAACCGAATAATACATCAAACACTGCTAAATGGGGGTGACAAATCCACGCGGTTGATTACTTCAAAACTCACCCCTGCCAATTTAATATTTAATGCTGAATCCGGTAAAATATGGAGTGGGATGGCGGGTGTGGTTGTTCGCTAGCTTATTTTCCTTGCCGACTTTGTGCGACCCTCTTACCACAACAATTAGGTTGTCGCTAGCGTTTTGGTAGCTTGCACACTTGAAGGAGTCTTACAGCTTCTTTTAAATTGCAAAATAAGTTTTCACCACGAGAATAATTATGAGAACGTGATGATTTGATTGTGGAGTCATGCTAGTAACACGTGCGTCTGGATTGCAGGTGGTAGTTAAAAAGTTAAAAACACTTTTTTACGAAATCAATTAAAAATTGTCTTGCTGGCAATGTTTTTAAAACAATAAGGGAAAATTTTCACTTTCAAGTGTCGTGCTGATGTGAAATATACTCAAATGTTAAACAAAAAGTTTTTTTTTACTCAATTAAGGTAATAAAATCGATAACAAACAAGATATTTTGACAGGGCAAACAAATTTGATGTTTGATCTTCATCGTCAACAACGCGCGACAATCTAAAAATCATGTCTTCGAGTCATTTAAGTGAGGTGTCATAACAAGTTTTGTCTCTATCGCCCCCCAGTTTGTCACATATTACGAACCATGGATAGGACGACAACATTTGTAAGGAACTGAAACTTGTCAATAGAATCGAATGTGATATCACATAGTGTAGAACCAAAAAAAAACTATCTGTATAACCTTCAAAACTAATATTTGCTTCAAAAAAGTGGTCAAAAGTGGCCAAAAATTGGGTGACAGAATGCGGGTTCGTTAAGAGAAATATTCTTTCGAAAAAAAACCTTTTTTTTTGCCCAAAATTTTTATTGTTTGCTGTATTTTTAAAACAGAAAAAGTTCTATTCCTCTTAAAAAACACTCCGAATATGATAACTCGCTATGAATTGATTTAACTCTTAGAGGCACGGAAAAATAGCAAATATTTTTACCCGTGCGGCACATGAGAAAAACGATTTTTTTTTGATATTTTTAGTGGTGTCAGTTCAAAGTTTTATGCGCCAATGGAAGCGGATTTAATCGGTGGTACAATTATGGTACCACCGTGCAACATTTGTTGCGAAAAAGGTGGTAAATCGAATGTACCACCAAGCCTTTAAGGGTTAAAGACTTAAAATTTGGTAAGGAGTATTTTTTGTTTCAGACAAACGTTTGTTTCCCTGGTAAGTTTGTTGTAAATAAACCCTCGTCTCGGTAACATATCATCATGTCACGAAACTGACTTTTTGGCCGTTCTGAGGTATTATACTGAGGGGCACGGAAACCATACTAAGGGTATTCACTCTTTATCGTAGTTGATTGTAAACTCGTAGAATCGTAAAATTGTAAATAAAATCGTAGTTTTTTGACGGTTCTCCATATAAATTTTTTTTACGACGAAAACTACAATCTACCACCCGAAGGTATGGTAAAATCGTAGTTTTTGTCGTACTTCTAATAAAGTGAGGTTAAGACATGTTTTGTGACATGTTAACTTGGTGCCAACTCTAAAATGGACATTGGAAAAGTAAGTAAATTAAAGTATTTATATGATTTAGTATAAATTAAGAGTTAAAAAATGCTTTAAACAATTTAGGAAAAAAAATAAATAAAAGAGTCAAAAATTTACGACAAAACCAACAAGTAAAGCGCTGCTCACGCTTCGTTGTACTTTTCCATCGTAGATGTGCAGTACAATCTACGATTTTACTATCTACGATCAAGAGTGAATTGCCCTACTATTTACATTACAATCTACGATTTTACTATCTACGATCAAGAGTGAATAGCCCTACTATATCTGCCTTGTGTAAAATTTTAAAATTAGTATTTGTTATAGTTTTGCTGTAACTACAGTTTTTCAATAAATGCTTCTAAATTCCGAAATTTTGTAATCTTTAAACTCATTTTTCTCTAAAGTACGATTTTCCAGTTTCGTGATTCTGGCTGTAACATGACGATGTAAAAAGGGATTTTATTCCATGGCCTGCCATTGAAATGTTCCGGGAAGACAGCATTTATCAGATTTTTTTTTGATGTCTTGAGGCCAAATGCTCGGAAAATATCGGTCGACAAATGCCATTTTAACGGCAGACCATGAAAAAAAAATATATATATAATCGTGACCTTCTGTTTCCGTCACAATTACGGAAACGGTTTCTGCAATTTTTCGAACAGGAATCACTTGATCAAAAGCAAAAAACATAAAAATAATTAGGAAAGCCTTTTGAATACAATTCCACATAATTTGGATATCACATCTAACTGGAACCACTTTTAAAAAAGTCTGACTGAATTTTCTAAAAGAAAAAAAAACCATTTGCACTTGATAACAACACACATGATTTTTCAATTTAATTATATTAATTTTCACAACATTGGAAATACATTTAAGACCACACTTTTATGACAATTTTATGGTCACGTGTGTTTGTATCTGATCTCAATATCCTTGAAATTCAACGTAGGGTAAGTAAATCTCGCAGCTCCTTAACACTGCCACGTGCGAATTTTTAGTCAAGGTCTAAGAAACTGAAAAACATCTCAATAAAGTCAAGATCAAAGGAAAACAATTCTAACATCGTTCGTACATTATTGAATTCTTGCCTAAAGTGAACGTAAGGCATTTGTTATTTTACCAGTGGCGAGTAGCCGAATAAAAACATTTTCCATAATTGAAAATCTAATCAGGATATTAAAATGTTGAAACTGTCTTTGACACGTACACCGTTATACGAGTTTTATCAAGTCGCATAAAGTAAATATTTTCCTTAACGTAGTGGATTTCCCATTTATTGGACATCACGACTTTTCCATAATGTGCTTGGGAAATGATAAATTTCCCTTTGATCGTCCTATCCTGGCAACATAATTTCGGTCGACCAAAATTTTCTGCAAAATTTCGCATTCAATTGAATTATGGTTGCCCAAGCAGAAGTTATATAACCAGTTAGCAGCAGTAACCCAGTAGATTATCCTTTATGAAGACATGGTTGTCGTCGGTTCACCTGAATCTTATTATTCTGGGTTTAAGGGTAACACAGTAGGTATATTGGAATGGAACTCCCTTTGATGAAGTTATGGCCAATGGATGGTGTGGTGTAGTTCGGTTTGGTTTTGAAGTTGGAAGGGACTCTGGTCTACGATGTGGTTATCGAATCGGAAATTTAATTTCTGTCGTTATGTTGACTTTGTGCAGTGCAAATTTTCATGTTAATAGTCCAATATTATGTTTACTTACCTGCCACGCATTTGCATCCAATGTGGCCAGGAATGACATGTCCAGTTCCTAAAATGCAAACAATTCCAATAATTAGAAAAATGAAGATTAATTTTAATAAAATTTCACATTGATAGAAAATGTCTATTCATAAATGTTTACAATGAGATTCTGTTAAAATTTAAAAATTCATCCATTTGCTGAGGAATTACCGACGGTAATTTTAATTTAAAAAAAAATAGTAGTTGTGATCAATACAAAACTTTCCTCTGTAATATTTAGTTTCGAAAAAAAAATATGTGAAAAACAGATGTTCAAATATTTTGAGAACCGTTAACGATACGTAAAAACCGATAAAGCAAAAAATATAGAAAATTTTATTTCCTTTAAATTTTGGTGAAGTTCATTTTTTCATAATACCGCATAATTTTCGAACAATTTTCAAAAACATGAGAAATTTTCAAAAACTGATTTTTTTTTCGAATATCTTCAGAACCGTTAGAGATACAAAAAACCGTTAAAGCAGATAATGTAGAAAATTTTATATCCTCTAAATTTTGTTATAATATTTTTTCCCAAAAGCGGATAGGTTTCGAATTTTTTTTAAAAAACGGTGTTTTTTTCAAATAATTGTATGGGAGATACCCGTTATAGTTACCGTTACTTTTCCAAAAGTCGGTAGAAAACTACGATTTTCGTTAAACTTATTTACATAAAATTTCAAGTAGGTAGGTCAATGCGTTCTCGAGTTATCTGAGATACGTAAAACGGACAGACAGACAGACAGATGTACGGACATCCTCAGAATTTTGTCTGTAACCGATTTCGTACTGATCGGAATTTTTCTATCTGCTCCTGTTCTCGAGTCGGTCTTCGTCACAAATACAATACTTTCCCTCTATATAAGAGGAAAGTAAAAATTTTCACCAATATGCGTATCCTATAATATAATACGAGGAATGTCTGTCTGTCTGTCTGCACAAACGATCTCAAAAACCCGCCTAACGATTTTCACGCAACTTGGTGGTTAGGGATTTTCGGGGACAAGGAATCGATCTAGATAGGTCTCACCTCTGAGAAAATTCCCCCTCGATACCCCTCGCCTGGTAACTTCGAATTGGGTGGTCCGATCTTAATGAAACTTTACAGTATTACTAAGGGGGCTAAGGGCTTTTGATTTTTTCACTACAAACCTGACTATTCTTTCCCCTCGATACCCCTCGCTTGGTGTCTTCGAATTACATGAAGGTATCTTAATGAAAATTCGCAATATTGCTAGGGAGTAAGGTTTTGCGATATGTATTCTAAAAATATCACTTTTTAGATATCTATCGGCAGCGATAAATAGAAATTACAAAACAATCAAGTTCCCTGAACCTCATTATACGAATCATGTTTCAATTACAATCGGATTCAATTATTCAGAGACAGAGGTAGAAGAAGGATTTTGAGATCGCCGAGCATGGCTCGGTCTTCCTGGTACTAAATACTTAGACCCAGATTGGCCGGAATAGCGTCTCGGAATACAAATGTTGTTGCAACTGGATAGGAGATAGAAGTGAAAATTTTTTAACTTTTTAAATTTTTGTGGATACCTAGAAAGTAATAATTAAATTTGGTCCGGCAGAACTTCATAATTAAGGGTGTAAGAAAATCCTTGTTGTTTTATATTTAAGTGAAAATATTTAAAATTAAAAATTCCCATCAATATATTTCATGATCAAAAAACAAATTAAGTGTGATCTCATTATTTTCACACATTCTAACTTGAAAACTACCACGTAAGCTGAAATCTTGTCTCGTTACTGTTTAAAAAAGAGCTGAAATATTGGTAAGTTTTTACAACTTCACCAAATATAACTATAGTCCAAACGTGAAAGAATAAAAATGAATGTATTTTGGGAAGTAAAATCTATTGAAAGTTAGTTGGATGCTTAAGAAAATAAAATTCTCTATACATCTCTATAGATAGGGTTGCTATCCATAGCATTTTTTAATAGTTTTTGGGGAATTTCGAACCCGATAAGAAGTTTACTTCACACAAGACCTCAAGAAAGACAAAACATTCTTGAAAATGTGAAACTTTAAATTTAATGGTATATTTGATATCGAAATGCCACAATTTTCGCCTGCGGTGTATTTCTTCAGCGAATTCCAGCTATGACGCATGTCTTTCGTTAAAAAATTTGCCTGCGGCGTATTTATTTCTATTTTTTTTTGTTTACGAAACATAGTTTGTTTTAAAAAATTGTTTTAACTACAAATGCCTCTCTTTCTTGCGTTTACATGATACATATCCCAGGAGAGACCTCATACCGTAAGCGAGAGATTCCGCAATCTACAAAAGGACAAAGCGATTTGATAATAAAAATGGGGTAATTTCACTCTACACGGCTAAGTCATTTTATATTTTAAGCGTGCCCGGGGATTTTAAGCGTGCCCGGGGTTTTTAAGCGTGCCCGGGGTTTTTAAGCATGCCCGAGGCTATGTCCGGGGTTTTTCGCTGACGAGTCCTAGTGTTTTAAAAGTTATTTTGCCAACCCTATCTATATCTACATTTAAAGATGCGATAATTCATTTTTCATAATTTCAAAGACCACATAAAATATTTTATGGGATTCACATTCCTTAGAAAAAAGTTTTATACACTATTTTCAATCTCAAATTTCTGAGACATTTCTTTACCAACCTTTCTATTCCTAAAGTTGGTGACGAATTCCAGAATTGCTGCTAACTGCCTTGTGGGCACCTTTTAGTAAAAACCTTCTCCGAAATTAGAGAATTAAAACCAAAAAAAAAGAATCTATGTAAACGCAAAATAAATGTAAAAAATGGAGGAGAATTTTTCAACACTTTCGCTTCAACACATTTACATCACTGTGAACATATTTCAGACTTCAATGAAGTTTATCATCATAAATTTTTAGCATAACTTTTGGTTATTTCGTATCGCACATTTATATTTACTATAAAATTTGAATCTATTTGATCCGGTGGGTAACGCTAACTATACCCCAGCTGATGGAGATGTTGATGATGATGAATAAGGAGATTTGTTTTCTTTCTTCTTTCCTGTTTATGTTGATGCTGTTTTGATTGTTTGTGTTTTGTAGTTTTTTTTTTCTGTCACTGTGGCGGTTAGCACTTTGCTTATGCTATTTTCTATGGTTTTTTTGAACTATATTTTTTAGTGGTAATAACTTTTGTTCACTACAAAATATAACACATACAGAAAATCTATATTTACACAACACTAACATAAATTATTACATATTTATACAAAACTGTCGGTTTTTCGGGTTGTTAGTTTTTACTATTTTTACTATAAATCTCTTTATATTGTAGTGATTTTACTATTTTCGAAGATTTTCATATCACTTGGCGGGAATTATTTTTAAATTTCCAATGTTTTGGTATTATTTTTTTCTGTTCTGTCAATTGAATATTTTTTGTTGGTTTTTTATACAATTTTTCAGAATTTTTGTCATACTTTTTGTTATTGTACTTTAACTTGCCGACTATATCGAAAAAAAGTTCAAACTAACGCGCTTAAGGTTTCAATACGACTGCAACGATTTTTCAGCCCTCGGCTATTCAATACCTGGGGGTGTATACTTCAGCTTCTGTTACTATCATCATGCGTACATAACAATTTCTAAGTATTATATATATAGATTTATCTTATATATGATGGCGTATAGATATTTTTGTCTGTCTTTCTGTTCTGTATCAAAATGTGCTCTAAGGTAAAAACCTATACTATTGTCCGTATCCTCGTTCTCATCGTATCTAAACCATCCGATATGAATGTACAAGTATCTGAATAGATACATAAATATGAACGTAAAATGTTGGCAATCATCTGATTCTACCATGGAGAATGTGTTATAGAATTGCAAACTCGGCTACCGAACAACATTTGCACCACCCAACAACATTGGTGTGCTCAGATAAGAGAAGCATCTTTTGCACAAAAAGTATCTAACTGAGGAATACCAGAAAGCATCAACATTGCTACACATTCTGGAATATCTACCAAGCGGCTATACATGAATCCTTACAGGAAAAGAGCTGAAAAGCGGTGGAAATGGCTGAGGCCATTCGTATAGCTTCGAATAAAGGCATCAAGCGGAGCCAAAAGCAAAGCAAGCAAAACAAACGAGCAGACATCCCCCAAGTAAAGCATCCCCCACAGTACTCTATGTACATACACACATACGATCCGGCTCCATTATGGCATAAAGAGGGAATTCCCCTAAAAACACTTACGTGCATTTATAGCTTTTTTGGGATATAGCCTCCAACGTCACTCGATGTATCCGCCCCAAGCTACGAACAAGACTTTTCCCGTTCTCTGATGGATGCTAAGCATACTGCTTGCACGTAACAAGGACGAGAAACGGCCAACAGGATACTACCCCAAAATGGAAGTTAGCCATAGGGTGGCTGAAAAACTGAAGCTGGCATTGAGCGGCACTCCTCTAGGCTTAGGCTTTTTTAACTGAGTGTGCGTATTTTGCGAGGGATGATTTCGTACGATGTGTCTGTAAAACGAATATGTTCGATGCGAAACACATACAAATGCGTGCAGAGTATGATGTGTATAGTATACCCGAAAGGTAAAATGGTAAGCTGCCTGATTTCCCGAAGCACTAGAAGGAGAGATTCCATATTGAAAGCTTTCTTTCCTTGATATTATAATATAGCGTTGAGGAAAAGCTCGGGAAATGAGTTTTCCTATTTCATATCAAATCACAATTTCATGCATGTGTGTCTGTGCATGGGTTTGTAGCAGTTTTCCTATGCCTATATATATGAAGCATATTTTCTTGCACAGAAATATTTTTAGTGTTTATATTCATTTATCTGGAGGCATTTATGGTTGTAAGGACGAATTGCTCAGTTTTGCTAGGCAATTTCTAAAATGGATATTTCCATGAAATTGCCACCGAGGGAGTTTAAAAACGTAGAAAAATTCTACTTCAGTGTGCTAGTGAACTGAACATTATTCAGTTTTTTTTCTTTCGTTTTAGATGTTTTAAAGTTTCCAAGTATTCTCTACTTGCGTTGATTTTTGTTGGTGTTTCTGCCGTTGCGTTTAGAGAGTGGCACAATGTGCCCATAATTTTTATTTACTGAAATAGAAAAGTTAAAGATCCTTTAAGACGAGTTATGAATAAAATTTTACGAGATTAATATGATATAAAATTTTATTGAGAAAGTTTTCATACACTTTTCAATGTGAATATTTTTTTTAGCTATCATTACTACGGAGAATTTCCATTTCCGGTAAATAAATGTGCGTTATTAGACTTTTTTTTTATCCTTTCCACAATTCTGAAAAATGGTTTTACGTGTGAAGAATATTTTTGGATAAAATATTTGACTTTTAAATTAATAAAAACTTCTTGTCTATATTTTAAAAATTTGGGACTTCCATTCATTATTTTTAGGCGAATTTTAAGTTTCATTATCGTTTTGATTGCGGAAATATTAAAAGTCTACCTAAATTATTGCTGCTATCTTTAAAAAAAGTAGACTCATTTCAGATAACAATTGCTTGCTTTAATATTTTAAATACCAGTTTGTAATGGAAAAAAATGTAGGCATATATCATTTATTATATTAAAACCCCCTAGAAATTAAAAGTTTTGGTAAGAGGCTGTTCATAAAATACGTCACCTAAAGTTTTAGGCTTTCGAAAATCTCCCCTTCCCACTTCGTTAAGGTTTTTCGTGATTTTTTAAATGACAACCCCTAGATCTTTTTTATGACCAACAATTTAAGGATTACCGAAAAACCAAACTTTCTTTTGGTGTATTTAATATGTAGTTTTTTGGTTAATTTGGCACCATTGATTCTGAATCTATCATTTGCTTTAGTTTTTGAGATACAACGAGAGACGTGCAAATCATACCTTTTTGTGTATGTGTGGGTAGCTGAAAACTAGACCCCACCCTACCAAACCACTTTATGTTCAGAATTAGGAGTAAAAATGTTAAGAAAATTCCTTCAAAAGCTTCAAAATCTGTTAAATTGCCTACTTTTTAATATTTGTCAGTTATGTGACTCAGGCAAAAACTCAAAACGCAGAGAATTGAATAGATAAAAGTTGCAGTATTAAAATTTTTATAATCTTTAATACCTTTTGATGGAAAAAAAAACTTAAGAAGAGAAGATATTTTGAGTGTGTATGAAATGAAATACAAACAGTGAGGATTGCTTTATAGCTTTATATGCTCTTTATAAAAGCGAATGATTCAAAAGCTTTATGCATATAAAGGGTGGTTAAATTTTAAGGGCCGATGTTGAATGTGAACCACACCTAAACGTCAAGTTTTTTTCTGCATTTCATTTGACATTTCTCAATTTCAGACTAACTCAATTTGAACCATGGAAAGATACACAATCGAGCAACGCGTTAAAGTTATTCAGGCTTATTATGAAAATTTTCGAAGAAAATCATCTTCAGTGATGAGGCACATTTTCACCTCAGTGGATTCGTCAATAAGCAGAACAGCCGCATTTGGGCGAATGATAATCCAAGAGTGATTGTCGAAAAACCAATGCACCCACAAAGAGTGACTGTTTGGTGCGGTTTATGGGCTGGCGGCATCATCGGGCCGTATTTTTTCCAAAATGAGGCCGGTCAGGCAGTTACTGTGAATGGTGTTCGCTATCGTGAGATGATAACGAACTTGTTATGGCCCGAATTGGAAGATATGGATGTGGACGATATGTGGTTTCAACAGGACGGTGCCACTTGCCACACAGCTACCGAAACAATCGCTCTTTTGCGCGACAAATTTAATGGCCGTGTTATCTCACGTGGTGGCGATGTCAATTGGCCGCCAAGATCATGTGATTTGACACCGTTGGACTTCTTTCTTTGGGGTTATTTGAAAGAAAAGGTGTACGTCGATAAGCCAGCAACAATTCAAGAGCTAAAGGATGAGATAATTCGGCACATTAACGGCATAGAACCTCAATTATGCCTCAGCGTCATCGAAAATTTGGACCATCGGATGGAGGTGTGCCGCCGAGGTCGCGGCGGCCATTCGATTGTGTATCTTTCCATGGTTCAAATTGAGTTAGTCTGAAATTGAGAAAGGTCAAATGAAATGCAGAAAAAAACTTGACGTTTAGGTGTGGTTCACATTCAACATCGGCCCTTAAAATTTAACCACCCTTTATATAAAATATTTAATGTACAAGTACTGTCGTCATATTTCTGTTTACTCATTTTTCTGCTTTTCATATTTCTTAGGCCAATCGTACAAGAACTCTTATAATAAAAACCTCTTGTTAAGATACCAAGGACTTTTTGGTGTATATTGAAAAATTGCTAATTAAAATTTTTGTTTAATACTATTCAAATTTCTTTTTGCATTTGGCGTTTTTTTTACGTTCTGCCTGGATGTGAGTTTTCTTTTCACTCAAAAAACTGTAAAGAGAATTAATAACAAGATTTCTACCAAGCTCAAACGTCTATATTGTCAAAAGCATACTTTTGAAGATTCATTAAGCAGATTGCTTTACTAAAATAATGGAAGTGAACACAAAACGATTTTATGCGATGAAAAAGATACTTAAAAAGACACAAAAAAAAACGTTTTCCAGTTTTACTTTTTCCTTAAATACGTCAATCTACTGTTAACATTTTTAATACATTTTTAACAGATGCGTTTCATATTTTTTAGACACATACTTTGATGTATAAAGGAATGGAGGAGTGTGAAATATGTTTTGTTTTGCATTCTATAAAATTATTCTGTGAAATCATGCAAAATTTTCATAAAAACAAACATTTTTGTACACACCTACATATGTATATTTTAGCTGAAAAGACAGCGAAATAAATTCGAAAAAATTTCCTGGATGCTGACTAAAGACTGTAAAAAATATACGTAGGTTGACAGCACCAGAAAATTTGTCCAGCTCCGGCTTATCCAGGTTCATTTCCTAAGAAAAACAAAATAACGACATTTTGAAAAGTGTTCGTCTTAGGTGGGCTTTCCGGTCATCCCGAGTTTGACTTAGACATGTTACACAGTAGTTCCTACATCATATCATATCATATCATACTAATGTATAAAAATGAATTGGTGTCTGTCTGTCTGTCTGTTCCTCTTTCACGCAAAAACGGCTGAACCGATTGACTTGAAATTTGGTATGAGTGTCTGTGGTAGTTCTGCCAGTAGTGCGAGGGGTGGGGGGAGTAAGGGGAGGGGGTAAAGTAATCTCGAAACTTAGTTTTCCCTCTATGTTACCCTTTCGCGGGGAAACTACCGAGCCGATTGGCCTGAAGTTTAGCTCCAACATAGACCATAAAAAAAAACAAATTTGAAAAAACTTAACCCGGCAACGACGGGTATGCAAGCTAGTTTTTAATAAGTTCTACCACGCCGCCTTTTTATCAGAAATAAATATTATTAGGCTTGAAAGTAATGAGACATCGGGTTAACAATAAATTTTTTTGGAAGACTTCGAATTTCGTATTGACCAGTATTTTGTACGAAAGAATGGGAAAATCGAGCCGCTCTTGCCCCTCCATCATAAACAAAGGGGAAAATTTATAATTTCTTCGAAAAACTGCGAATCGTATCGAAAAATTGATAAATTCACACACGTAACAGAATATGATGTTACATAACTCGTCCATACATTGAAATCCATTGAAATTACTTCTTGTCTTCAAACACTGGAAATGGTACTTTTCGGTTTCCTCCAAACGAATTCTTAAGCAAGTCGAACCTCGCTAGCCACGAATTCTTCGATAACTCAATTTTGTTGCGTTCCCTTCAGGTTCGAGTTATTGAGGTCTGGCTGAGTGAAAAATGAGTGAAATTTAGAATATACTTAAAGAAGTGCTCATACAATACGTCATACATTTAGGAGGAGGGAGGTCTACGATAGTGTAACGGCGGTACTAACCTAACAAACCTTTCGAAAAACATTATTTTGGAAGATCAAAAGACGAATCTTCTAGGCAAAACAAATAAAGTGAGTGAATCTCTTCTTCTTCCGATGTGGATCTTCCATACGAACATCAAATAAACTCAATTTTTTAGTCAGCCAGAGACTGAAATAGTGGAATTGTTATTTCTTCGATTGCGATTCTTCCATATCCCCAGATTCATCCGGAAGAATTGTAGGCGAATCATGAATCTGCAACTTTTTCATATGATGGAAGGATCTAGAGAGATGAAAATGAAATCGCGGCGAACTTGGATGACCAAAAAAGGAATCTCGAGGGAAGTAACGCTGAAAAACAGTGTTTGCTGGGAAATTTCGTGGAAAAAATGGTCGAAAAGCATGACGTCCGAATAGGTGGAAGGTCTGAAAAAAAAGCGAAAATTAGGATGAAGTTTTTATTCTAATATATTTCCCATACATTCAATTCCAATTTAGATTACTTTAAAAAAAATAAATTTTACATGAAAGATTGGTTCTGTTTACAAATCTTTTTTCGAATTTCGCCACAAACATTTTTTTCTGTTTAAAAATATGTAAACATTTTTTTTTAAATACTAAAATAACACAAAATTTATTCAATATTAAGGGTATTCACAGTCGTCTTTTAAATTGCGAGTAATTTTACCGCTCGGTAATTCAGTCAAATTTAACAGATTTTTACCGAGACGGTAATTTGGTTCATGTAAAAATGAATTACCGGATTCGGTAATTGTAGACATGCCTTGAGTCGTGTTTTTCGGCCCGGTTATTCGGTATCAAGAATCAACCGCGAGTGGCGCTAGTAATGTTTTTAGTTGTCAAATTTTCTCGCTGGCTTTTTGTTAATCTCATCGGACTGCAAATTTTTTCAATTTTGATACCCGTTGCCACAATAGAAATTCAAAAGAATACATCAAACATGGATTTAAAGGTATGTGCCATATTTTACAATCAAATTTGCAGTTCATGATTTGGTCACGTATCCAATAAAAGCGCTGTTCTCAAATCTCTGCTGTGGGATGTTCACAGCAGAATATTTTCAGTCTTTTAATATTACCGAAAACACCGAATACCCAAAATTAAAAGAGGACTGTGAATACCCTTATTTTATTTTAAAACACAAATAGTGATTTAATTTCCATATTGAATCAAATTGGAATGGAAAACTAGAATTGTTAATTGAATACTGTTATAATACAATATGAAATTTTAATAAGTAAACATGTTATATCGTTCCCCTTATCCAGCAAAGAGAAAAAAAAGCAAAATCCTCGCTACATTTCGGTATAAAAAATTTTCGAATATTTTCATCTTTGAAACCATGAACGAAAAAAAAAATTGAAATCTTTACCTTGCGGCCATTTATATCTCCCGAATATTGCAGAAAACAATATCAGGGAACGAAATGTAAGCATCCCATTCCGAATGTATTCAATCCAAACCGCCTACTGTAAAAAGAGATTCTCCAGCTGCTAAATTTTCCACAATTCTAACCAACAGAATCAAAAAATTGAAAAAAAAAATGACGGGAAAGCAAATAAATGTAAAAAACCCAAATTGAATCTGGTAAATCGCAAAATATTGCCAGTGTACTTTACAGATTTTTTTTATATATATTCCCTTTCACTTTGGATAATAAAATGCGTTGGTTTTGGTCTTTCGTATCAAAATCTGATGCTCATTCTGGTTGAAAAAAAAGAAGTTGAAAACGATTGGAGAATAGACTTTAAGGGTAGGAAAACTTTAAAGGTCAGAGAAGCCCACGGCTATTCTATCAGAAACACCAAATTTTAACTTTCACCCTCTTACACGTTTGCGTTTCGTTTATTCTGAAAATCATACTCTCTGAAAATCATTACGCTTGTATACGAGAAGATTTGAAAATATGCAGTATTTTTGGAACACAGGATCGTCAATTTCAAGTCATGGGGACGATGTAAGTATTTTTCTTTTTCCGTACCTCCGATATGTGTGTATATATTTCGAAAAATTGCACGCAACTACATATAGAAATACATTCTGTGCCCTAAGGGCGAACGCAACCATATTTTCTGTCGGCAGAGTTTTATAACATTTTGCTCCCTGCGTCACAACACACCAATCCGAATTTCTATTACAATTAAAACGGGCCAAAATGTATACACAAAACACACTTGAATTGTGAAATAGGAAAATCTCCGTATAGATTTTTGCTGTTATCCTTGGTCCTTTCCCAAATTCAAGAGGAAATAGGAGAGAACTTTATTGCAGTTTGCTGTAAGTTTTCACATAAAAATATAATCAAGGGATGAAATATTGTTGCTGAGTGGACTCTATTTCTAATAAAATTCTCATAGCCTGGCTATATTGCTTGGATGTGTGCAAGTGGGATAAGTTACATCCCTAAATTTTCTAGTCCTGTAGCGAGAGTACGTACATAGATCCCGCCTCCAGGCTATTTATTTGTCGTATAAGTGGGCATATCCTCTGGGTATAAATCATACATAAAGAAAATTTATGCGCATATATTCATACATTGAGAAATACAAATGCAGCAAGTATGGGTGGGCTACGCTTTTTCAAGAAGACGGTAGAATGTTTCAAAAAGGGGATATATATTTTTTTGAATGGTTATTTTTTCGCTTTCAGATTTTTTTTTGATATTCATTTAATACTTTGAATTGTTTAATCTTCATCGGAAAATGGTGAAAAATATTTCGAAAATAGTCAATTTTACTTTGCATTAAGGGTATTCACAGTCCTCTTTTAATTTTGGGTATTCGGTGTTTTCGGTAATATTAAAAGACTGAAAATATTCTGCTGTGAACATCCCACTATCAAAATTGAAAAAATTTGCAGTCCGATGAGATTAACAAAAAATCAGCGAGAAAATTTGACAACTAAAAACATTACTAGCGCCACTCGCGGTTGATTCTTGATACCGAATAACCGGGCCGAAAAACACGACTCAAGGCATGTCTACAATTACCGAATCCGGTAATTCATTTTTACATGAACCAAATTACCGTCTCGGTAAAAATCTGTTAAATTTGACTGAATTACCGAGAGGTAAAATTACTCGCAATTTAAAAGAGGACTGTGAATACCCTTATTATATTAAATTATTAAAATTACAAATCTTGGCAACAGAAGGTTTTTCGAGGTCGCTGATCACCAATCTCGTGTTTCTCAAAATTCAAAACCGAAGGTCCTGAAAAGATACTGTAAAGATTTTCTAAAATGTTTTTACATTTTTTGGGGTTTTTCTAGCAAAAAAGTTTGAGCAAAAATACTTTAACGCGGCAACGACGGGTATGTAAGCTTCTAGTTTACAATAGCTGCGTTCCCGATCCTACTGCGCATTACTGGACAGTACTGTGGAGTACTGCACAGTAATAGTTAATAAGTGTGTTCCCAATGAAAATAACTGCCCAGTACTGTCCAGTACTGCGCAGTAGGATCGGGAAGGCAGCTAATGACTAAGGCCGCAAACACATTGAATACGATTAGCTATGCGGTACGATGTCCCGTGAAAACGGTGGGGGCACATAATGTGGAATCCAATGTAAACGACTTTTGACTGCTGTGGACTTAATAAGGTTTCATTTAATATGACTTGAGAAAGCCATTTCAAAAATTTTTAACCGAAAGTATCCCCAAGATGAATAAAAACCCACATTTGTTAACACTTCAGAAACAAATTTCATAAGATTTTTGTTATTTGACAACATGTATCTTTAATTAAACACACCGTACTCTGCATAAGAAAGTAATTATTTATATTACCTATTGTTTAAATAACAGAAAAAAATTAAGAAGTATTGAAATCACATTTCTAACCCGCGTTTTTCATATTTTAAAAAAAAATCAAATTATTGATTTTTTTTAATAACAGCTGCCAAGAAAATACTGCAATTTTTTTTGTAAATCGAATGGTATCGCAATTACTTTCGCACTAATAAATAATTTACGTAAAAAATGAATACAATTCAAAATTTGTATTCAACGAAACTTCCATCTTCAACAGTTTTTTCCACAATCAAAGTAGATATTGTAAAGAAACACCTTCGTTTACCTTTTTGTTGAAATGTTGTTTTTGTGTCTTTGTTCTACTTGTTCAGAATACACACTACTGAATTTGTTTCGGTATGGTAAATTGAACGTATATACATACCTATTGACTTGTAAATATATATCTCCTGTACAGATATTTAATAAATTAAATGCACAATCGTGGTCTTGATATTTGCGGATCCAATACCTGGGGTGTAGCCAACAGCAACCAATGAAAGTCGTCGTCGTAGTGGCCTCTCTTTGGATGAGTTCGTAACTGAACTGAAAGATGTTACCAATGTCCGTATGCGTTGCGTTATTACTTCCCATTGCATACGGACATCACAATCAGCGATACACCTTGTTTCTTCTATATTTATGTATTAAAGATTAAATCTCTGAGATTACTTTAACTGAACCCTCGTCTATATGGTAACTAACCATTCTTCAAACGAACTCCGATCGGTTTTGCCGTGAGTTTAGTGATTCGAAATTGAACACAAGACAGCCAATAATTGTAATTGATCATTTAATATCACGTAACAGGAAATAAGTTTTGCATATTTTTTTTTTAAATAAAATAAGCCTTAATAAAATAAAATGAATTTAAAATTAATTATTCTATTTGCTTGCTTTGCTTTATCAAGTATTTTCATCAGTATTTTTACAACCAAAAAATACTGCCATAGTAAGTTTAAACCTAAATCATAAAGGAAATATCTCTGCGAAATCAAATTCGTTTTGTATTATTTGGAAAAAATTCTATTTGTTTTGAATTTAAAGTATTTTATAATTTCATAAAAAAATTCGTTAAGAAGTTTCTTAAAAATACGTCCCAAAAACGTTTTAGAATAAACCGAGATTTTTCGGTATGCCTAAAAAACTGTCTCAAGATCTACGCATAAAAACGTTCTTTAAAAACTCAGAAAAAAAATCTTCCCAATCAAAAATAGTTACATACCGCTTACTCGACGGTCACACAATGTGGGTTCTAAAACATATAGGGTCACAAATTGGTAATTGCGACGTCACAACAACGTTGCCGCAACGTTTATGCATCCGTTTGCGCGAAACGCAGGTATCACAGTAGCGGTTGCGCAACCGTTTTCGCGGAAACTTTCTTGTGACGAAGTTTGACTAAGGGTCGGGGCAGATCAAGTGTGACGTCAACGTAAACTCGTATTACAATGGAACATCAATAAAGGCTTTAAGTATGGATTCGTTGGTCAAAAATTCTCAATTTATACTTCGATAGCACTGTTTGATTTATAAACGAGCGCAATTGAAATAACGAAAAACAACAACAACTTTCTGAGTAGTCACAAAGTAACCCATATGCAACGTTTTTTTTGGACCCGCCACAAAGTAACCGATATGCAATGGGTTTTGTGCGGCCGGTCGCAAAGCAACTAATTTGAAACCAGTTTTTTTGTAATCGGTCACAAGGTAACCGCAATATAAACGGATTTGCAACCGCCACTTTGCGACCAGGGTCACATTATAACCTGAGTCGCGAATGGTTGCTTTAAAGGTTAACATATTACAATTATTTTCCATATTGCCGATTACAAAGATTAAAATAATTTGATAGTTATTTTTTCTGTCCGAATTTCCAAGCTATTCAATAATTTTTAATAAATAAAATATAATTTCAGTTCAAAACCAAAGACTAGGTAAATAAAGATAAGAATCCTAGAACAAATGTTGGTGTACCAAAAAAATGTGACAGCGGAAATGGAATCTTTAGTATGCCTTGTAAAACGATTATTTTTCCTTGTATCTTAACGCTTTACTGTCCAAAAATCAATAAATATGTATATTTA
Source organism: Chrysopilus asiliformis (assembly GCA_964034945.1). Classification (NCBI taxonomy): domain Eukaryota; kingdom Metazoa; phylum Arthropoda; class Insecta; order Diptera; family Rhagionidae; genus Chrysopilus; species Chrysopilus asiliformis. Next base: position 109,249,071 of record OZ035962.1, read on the forward strand.
AATTGCATGCCTTTTTTGATTAAGATTCATAATTGCAAAGTATTTTTCAGACATTTTAAAAGTTCTATGAAAAATTCTGTTGTCCCTATCTTTAGTTAGTTATCTAATCTTTGTCAAAACTGAACTCTATTCCCTTTAAAATATTATTCGCACAATTCCAAGGGACTTTAGTTTAAAAATCGCGAGTTTGAGCTGGACAAGCTCAATAACTGGCAAGAAATCTCATAAGTGATTTCGAAACTTAGTTTTTGCGCTACGTTACTCTTTCGCGGGGAAACTACCGAACCGATTGGCCTGAAATTTGGCATTGATGTTCGTCGGGGGTCCAGCCCCAACATAGACCTATTAAAAAGTAGCCCGAAAGGTGGGGGAGTAAGGGGAGGGGGTAAGTAAAACTTAGTTTTCCCTCTATGTTACCCTTTCGCGGGGAAACTACCGAGCCGATTGGCCTGAAGTTTGGCTCCAACATAGACCATAAAAAAAAATTTAAAAAACTTAACCCGGCAACGACGGCTATGCAAGCTAGTAAGTTATAAACCGAAAACCAATACCTTATTGGCTTTCGGTTTATGGAATCTCGTTTGGTGATCTTAACCAGTTCTTGAAAAGTGTTCGCATACGGACGCGTTCACGAGGTACCGCTTTATTTCTAATGCCAGGCCTGTAGTTTTTTACCCTGGTTCATCACCGTGTGTCTTATGCAATTGCGTCAAATACCTTCACTTTTCTTTTGTTAAATCTTCCAATTCATAAATTGTAAATTATCCTTTTTGAGTAGAAATTTCTGATCACTTTTCAAAAAAAAAAAAAAATTCAAACAAAAACTCGACTCATAAACGAATAACAATTAAAGATTATTATAAATCGATTGTATCACAAAAGGATATTATGAAGAACTTTTCAGAATATACATCGCTTGAAAGCAACTCCAAAAATCCTTATCCTCAATTTATCTTGTGAAAAGAGCTACTATACAACCCTTATTCTTATGCAGCAAGTTTTTTTTTAACACTTAAGCGTATTTGATTCACTATGAGTTTATTAATAAATCGGACAAGGAAGTACTGTAACAAAAATTCTGTTTGCTCATATGTGGAAAATCCGAGTCCAATAATGGTTCAAGTATGTTCAGCTTCTGTTTGCTTTCCATTCAATTCGACAAGCTGTTGAAATTATTAAAGTAAAGTGGGCTGATTATAAATGAACATGGCCCTCACTAACACACGCTTGAAATATCTACCCTTTTTTCGATTATGATGATCCCGTCCAATGTAAACATGAATTGTAGTAGACTGCTGAAGCGAGGCTACCAAAAAAAAGGGATTCAGGGAAAACAGCGAAATGTATTTAATTCTTGCATTTCGTATTAACGATGGTGATATGTTTTTATACGCTTATTTAGATACAGCGAAGGGATGCGAAAATCCTAATAGGACTATTGTGAGCGAAAGATAGTTCGTTTACAAAAACAGGACGATGAGAGTATATCTGACCCAAAAGTGCACTAAATTTTGGTCTCGCATCGTAATATTCTGTTAGGTGGTGGCATGAAATTTTTTTTTACTGCGTATATCGTCCTGGAATTGTGTAAGATTAAGCTGTCAAGACCCTTCAATCAATTTGCTCAGTTGATCCTGGCAATTGACATTGAGCTCAAGAGCATATAATGTACAATACTAAAAGTTGATAGTCGCCTACGACAAATTTGCATAATTAGATTCATTCCGTGGAATATTTTGGGAAAATTCGATACTAACAAATTGGCAATAATTTTATTAATATTAATAGTTTTTCTGACCACAATACAAAATTACTAATTGCTCAGAATCCTCGCATCGTATTCAAATTGCATAATCCACTTGTGCAATGCATCCCTTCATACACTAGGGTCATCATATCATAATGTCTAAGTGAGCATGCAAATTTCGATATCCTTCTAATCGCTTCATCGTTGGACTGTTTGTGGATATCATCCAACCGTAAAAATAGTTTTATATGCAAATTCATATATTTTGGCTTTCGATTGGTGTTCGGTTGGTGTTTGTACCGAATCCTTGTTGAATATCATTTATGCGGTTGGAATCGGTGAGCTGCGGTTATGTTGATGTTGCGTGCATAATTTGACTCCAAGGCAAATGCTTTTTAGGTTGAACTGGCAGTTAGAAGATAATTTTGTTACGCTGCTTAGTGGATAGTGGTGGAGGATGGTCCTGATATATTGCGTGATGCAAAATGATACCAAAATCACCATGAATAATATTCTTATGGTGGGTGTAATTTGATTCTTATGATGGTTCTTGCAGTTTGAATGCGAAAAACATGAATGAATCAAGAAATTTTTGTGAAAAATAATCTTAGTTTTCCTTCAAAGTTCTACTGAAGGTAGCAAAACGTTATGGGAAAACCAACTTCAAGGACGTCAATTTGCGTCAAAAATTTCAGTTCAATCGGTGGAGTAGTTTTTGAGGTTGAGGGTGAAGTTAGGATTGTTTTTTTTATTAAGAAGTTTTTTAAGAATCTCTAGTTTTTAGGAAAAAAAAGCATCCCCTCTTCTCCCGAACATTTTTATAGTAAATCCAATCCGAAAATATATTCTTTAGACCAAAAATTCGAAGAATTTCGGGACCCCAATAACTTTAAGTTTTGTCATCCGTCTGATATTTCCAAATATGCACTCTAAATGGTTTGTGTGAATTCACACTAAATTTTGTTTCAAAAAACTCATTTTTTGTAGTATTTTCACACTTTTGATGTGTGATTTCCAACATTCGCGTGAAATCTCTATTTTTGAGTGATTTCACTACAAAATTTGTGTGATTTCCAACAAGAGAATATGGAATTTGTGTGATTTCACACAATGGAAGTGAAATACGTCACAGTAGATAGTAAAATCCAACAGCAGTGTGATTTCACTACAAATTCTGAGTGAAAACCGTCGTCTTTAATAGTAAAAAACCAGCTTTTGATCATTCTTAATTGACAGTTTTGAAGGGTAAGACCCCAATAGACTTAAATTTTGCACACAGACTTAACTCCGGTGACAATACAATATTTCTATGACTTCGCCCTTGTAAGGATATCTAGGACTTCGCCCTTGTAAGGATAGCGGAAGCGGAAGGTCCTTCAAGGATAAGGTGATTGACATCAACCTTTTCCTCAAGTTTTTCGGACAAAAACTCATTTAAGGGTTTTCGGGATCGCTGAATCATGTTCTGGAGCCAAAAAGTTAGTCAGGATATATCAAAGGCAAGGATATATATTCGAAAACTAAAAAGTAAATACATAAAAGAAGTTAAAAAAAATTTTTTTAAAGAAAAGTATTAGGGAAAAAATAATCAGAAATAAAAGCGAAATAAATATTTAATTTATTTTATTTTTATGCTTTTATCTCGCTTTTATTTCTGATACAGGTGCTCAAAATATTTTTTTTTCTTTTCAGTACATTTTTTTTAATAAAAGCTTTTTATAGATTTTAATAAAAGCTTTTTAGTGAAATCGCACATATTTTGTGTGAAATCGCACACATTTTGTGTGAAATCGCACACATTTTGTGTGAAATCGCACACATTTTGTGTGAAATCGCACACATTTAATGTGAAATCGCACACATTTTGTGTGAAATCGCACACATTTAATGTGAAATCGCACACATTTTGTGTGAATTCACTATTCTTTTGTTGATTTTTTGTGTGAAATCACTTCAAATTTTGTTGGAATTCACGCTGAATTTTGTGTGAATTCACGCTCTATTTTCCAATCACACTTAAGTGTGAAATCACTACATTTAATGTAGGAAACCCAGATTCCTACATTAAATGTAGTGAAATCCAACAGAAATCAATTAGAGTGTGATTTTTTGGTGCTTCTGATAATAAATATGCAATGGTAGATTTTCAGAATTTAACAATTTCAAAGTCGAAATACATTATTAATTCAAAAATAAATATTTGATATATTTATAGATTAATTAATTCTACATATATGAATAAATATGGAGTAGCATTCGTGTAGCCTTTTTTTTAAATATCCCAATTTTATGTTCTGCATAAACTTCAATAGTAGCCAAAGATTTCGCATTGGAGGCTCTTCATGCATAATTCAGCTTTTAGCGTGTCTTTTTCTGGCCAAAGTAGTAACCTCAGAGATGTCTCTTTCATGCAAATTATTTTCATGGCAACAAATTCAAAATATGAACACTACGGAATATTTCTATATCCACAGGGCTATGAATATATCTAGATTATTCGTTTTACAGATGCTTTTTCACCCATGGGCTTCCATATTCCAGTAGAGTATTATTAAAACAGCAACCAACCGAACCGAGGAAAACATTAAACCTTATGCGGAGGCGACTCAATCCATACTAGCACATATTCATATCTAAATACATTTGTAGATATTCAGATCCTTTCAAATAATGAATTCTGGCTAATGCAAACCATGGCTAGTGAATATTAATAAATAATGAAACCACAAAATTAATGGAATTTGTTAACTTAAGGTTTCTGGGGATCATTGGAGTGCATATTTTGAATGACGGTAAGGTGGAATAACATTTTCTTAGAAAAACATCACAGCGAAACATTCAAAACGTGTAATATTGGTCTAATATGTTGCATCTGTACTTAGGAAATTGTACGGTCGATAAAGGAAATTTGAAATAATATGCAATTACAGTGCCGCAAGGAATATCCAGTTGATTGCCAGTCGAATGACATTAGATTGAAAGATTTAATTACTATACTATTATTGTATTTATGATTATTTAAATTTCACTATTGTAGTACGTTACCTGATATATCGAATTTTTTAGTCCCTGAAGTAGACCACTAAAAACTTAAATATTTATAAATAATATTTCGGGGACTAAAAATCTAACAACCTTTTTAGAGGATTTTTTAATGGATGTTCCCAAAATTCCGCACCGCTTTATAACACACTGCGAACTGTTGGTAAAAAAGATTCTTCTGATATTTGCACTAAATTTCTATATCTAGAATTTAGATAAACATAAAGAAAGCATTAAATTTTAGCTTTTATTTAGTCCTACTTGTTTTCAAAAGCTCTAACTCAAAGACTGTGTGACCGATTGAACTGAAATTTCATCTATCCTATAATATAATACGAGGATTGTCTGTCTGTCTGTCTGTCTGTCTGCACAAACGATCTCGAAAACCTGCCTAAGGATTTTCATGAAACTTGTGGGTTAGGGATTTTCGGGGACAAGGAATCGATCTAGATAGGTCTCACCCCTGAGAAAATTCCCCTCGATACCCCTCGCCTGGTATCTTCGAATTGGGTGATCCGATCTTAATGAAACTTTACAGTATCACCAAGGGGGCTGAGAGCTTTCGATTTTTGCACTACATACCTGACTTCCCTCCCCTCGATACCCCTCGCCTGGTATCTTCAAATTGGGTGGTCCGATCTTAATGAAACTTTACAGTATTATTAAGGGGGCTAAGGGCTTTCGAATTTTTCACTACAAACCTGATTTTTCCCTCCCCTCGATACCTCTAAGAATTACAATTGTATGTTTTCATGTTTGTATATTTTTTTTTCGAAACAGGTTCTATAGATTTTGATGAACTTCGGCTACTTATAGTTTTTGGGGACAAAAATGCGATCACCTTAGGTCCCATCTTCAGGGAAATTCGTTAAAGTTCTATAAGGATACTACGAATATTCTTTGTCCCGTTTTTCTTCAGGAAAGTTTACACTATAGGGTTTGTGAGGTCGCTGATCCCGAATATGATGTTGGAGTTTCAAAATTTGAAAGGGAAGGTCCTATAGAATATCGCGAATATCCTATTTTTTCTGGAAAATATACATTAGGGAGTTTTTGAGGTCGCTGATGCCGAATCTGATGTTGGAAATTCAATATTCGAAACCAAAGGTCCTGTGGTGATAACAAAAATATTCTTTCTATCCTTTTTCTCCGAGGAAGTTAGCGGAATGGGCTTTTGGATGGGAGATTTAAAACCTCAGGAAAACTACTGTGAAGAGAACGTGAATCTACTTTTTTCCCCAAAAAAATTAGCAAAAGGAGGATTCTGAGGATTCCGAGCGTGGCTCGGTCTTCCTGGTACTGTCTTGTAAACCAAGGGCAGAAAACAAGAAAACTTGGCAAAAAAGGATCTTTAATAAGAGAAAAAGGTTAGAAAAAAATGTCATCATGCTAATTTTAGGATTCCCCATTTTCCTGCTCTTTCTTCTAGCCTTTTCACGATTTTTTACCTGAAGTTGAGTACCACCATGACACTATCGCAAACCCCTTCCCCCTAAATTTTTTTGGATATATTATGGTTAGGCCTTAGTATATTGGCCATGTCAGTTATGGAACTTTTAAAGCTACCCTCAAATAAAATAATAGTTCATTTGGTATTCAGTTCGGCGGTAAATACAAACACTGAAAGAAAAAATAGTAAAAAAATAATTAAAATTGCGTCTACCTACGAGAATGGTGGTTTAACCATGCTCATTCTTCTCAAAACTTACTACAAACGTACTTAATTCAACTATTAAATGGTCAAAAATGTTTGTAATAGTTGGATTAAGTACGTGTGTAGTAAGTTTCGAGAAGAATAAGCATGGTTAAACCACTATTCTCGTAGGTTGACGCAATTTTCACTATTTTTTTTCTTTCTGTGAATGTATGTAAACAGTTTAGTGATTTTTGCAGACTTTTTAACCAACTCTATAATAACGAATAGCCGATTATCTTACATAGTTTTCCCAATTTCTAAAATGTCAACAAGGAAAAATAATTTAGGAAAAAAACAAATATATCGAGAGAGAAAAAAATTAAAAACTATCCAAATTAAGCCATTTGAACCGGATATGTTTTTTGGCTCGTGGCTAAAAATAAATTGAAAATTACACGGTCGTTTAGTCTCACACCCTAAAAAAGCCCTCAAATAAATTCAAGTGTTCGGAACACCCTCTATTTGGCTTTCCAACTTCGCCTTACTGCACCACACACATATGTTATCTAGATCCTGGTTTCATACTAACAAAAATAGCTGCGATGTGGAGTAATATTGTTCGCTATTTAGATCTTTTTAGTTTTCATTCCAAGAAAAATTTCCCGGCTTTTTTCCGCCTACAAAACGTTGCGAACACCGCATTCATTGTGGCTAATTTTGATTACGCTTAAAAAACTGCCTGGTGTCAATTTCCCCATTTGTTGGTAAAATACTCACATGTGTTAGGGGTGCATTCTTGTCGACATGATGTGGTGGAAAATCACATAATTACAGGTTTGTTTTTCTTCGGCTCTATTTAACAGCATCAATTTCTTACCCTATCACACATATGGCAGAATAAAAATGATTTTGTCCAGCTAGAATTTATGATATGTAAATTCACTTCCTCAAATGCAAAAGTGAATTCAAGTTGTTCATCTTAAAAAAATGTTTTATTGTGAATAACAACAATTCTAACATCAAAAGATTCACTTTCGATAAAATCTTCATGAATTTTTAAATGATTTTTTCGTGATGCTATTTTAAACGATTTCAGATTAGGCACATTCTGCATACGAATGGATAATATAATAAAATTTTAAAGGACGAAATGAATTTTTGAACCCTTCGAAATATTGCAAATAGAAAATCTTATTGTGTGTCGCACTTGAAGTCACATACTCGTAAACTGATTATAAATCAGTTGAAGGGACTTATAAATGGCGGAGATAAATAAAAATATCTTGTAAATGTCAATTTATGTCACGTATTAATCGATTATATTTAAAAAAAGGACTTAAGGATTTTTTTTTAATAATTGAAAATATAACAAACTTTTATTCAAAACCAGAATTCGAACGCGTGGTTGTGAGGGCAAAGTTTTTCCTGCTCGAATTAGAAATAGATACCGAAAAATTCCAAAAATTCCTTTTTTAACAAACCACATTTAATAACAGAGGCAAGGGCAGGGGCAGGGGCAGGAGATAGTTATCAATGGCAAACGCTTGTTTTTGAGGTCCTTCACACAATACCGCATCTTAATCAGTCGAGGGATTCAAAACCGCATCCTAATCAGTCGATTGGTTCAAAAGTTATTAGGAGGTGGTATTGAAGTGTTGGCGGAGGGGGATGTAGTGTAAATTACCCTTCTGCAAGGATAATACTTTAAATTTGATCGAAGTGGACTTGGTCATTTTCGAGTGTTGGCGAAACAAACATTTAGGCAAACATATATTTTAATAATACTTTTGGAAACAAATCCGCTCCCCCCCCCCCCTCGACCATCCCTCCCCTCGCCGTACCACTATATTATAAGCCAACAACACAAAATATTTTTTTTATGAAATCTGTGATTTAAAGATTTGTATTTAATAAAGTTCCTTATTATAGAGCGGAGCCGTCAGAAGTTTGCGAAAACGCTCCTATAATGCTGAGTTTTTACACGCGAAAATTTGGTTTTGGGATATGCTTTTGGGCGGGAGCCCCAAAAACTGTCCTGCAACTGCTGGACCGAATTCAAAAACGTGCGATCCGATTGATCTGTCTCTCGTGCAGCTGTACGCGCGCACGATTTCTTCCTTGAGCCTCCTCGTTTTCGAACAGTAAATTTTAGGGGTTCCTTCAATCCGCGAACAACAAGATTTTGGAACGATTTACCATCCGATGTGTTCCCCCCGGACTATAACCCGCAGAAGTTCAAGGAGAACATAAACTGGCATCTCCTTTAGTCCTTCCGACCATCCCGAGCTGTGCTTCGGCATTAAAGGGTCTTCCCCTAAGCTCTGGCTGGAACTATAAAAAAAATGCTACGATTTTTATGAAATATGCAGTTTGTTGTGATTCGACCCCGTACTCAAATATGTTAATAAGATTTAAAATTCTGACTCTCCTTTTTGTTTTTGCTCTGGATCTTATATACCACGATTTCTCGCTACACGGTATTTTCTTGGAACCAATCTACCGTGTTGTAAGAAGGTTAACTGTATCTCATTTATTAACTCAAAAAATATCTCATTCCACTTGAATTTCCCTTTAAAAATCAACACATCTCTGATATCATTTTTTCTGCCAAATAATTTTATTTTACTCAAAATGTTTGGAAAAATTTCACATTTTTTTGTACGACTCCTACGAAAATGATTTCTTTTCCCCGAAAACAGGCCACCTTTTATGATAAAATTACTAATGTGCGCTTAGTTAGAGTAGATATAGAACTCCACTTTGGCCGTTTTCAAAAATGTGGGAATATGAGTTCGGCTCGTGCGTTGCGTGCCAAAAATTGCCATCATCGTGAGAATCGTATCACGAAACGCAAATTTGCAAGACTTTTAAGTTTTTGTGTCTTATATGAGCGGGCGGTTAATTTTGAAAACATGGCATAGTAGAACTAAGCTAACAGATTAAATTGACGAAAAGGGAATTATTTTGGGTTTCGTTTCGTTTCGGTTTCTTGTTATTTTCGCAAAAGTTTTCGTTGATCGTGAAGAAGCCACTAACTATTAAAGCGAGGAGTGCATTTTTACAGATCGTCGGCATGCTGATTGACCATTCGATGGGGTTATGGTTGGACGCAGTTACACGAATTTAATATGAGTTGAAAAACCCGCCCGCACCTAAATTATACACTTCAATCGAAATTACTACGGTCAAGGAATTATAAGAAGCAAGAGAAAAAAAATTTGAGCGTACATTGGCGCTAATTTTAGGTTAAATATTCCAATTTTATACTGGCTTAATGGAAACTCGGAAAGGTAAATGAAAATAACAATTTATTTATAACTTATGTGACCAGTTGAGGAGACTCATGTACCTAAATAAAAATTTATTGACAGTAATTTGGCATTTAGCGTTGTTAAGTATTTAATTCGTCTTGAAAGAATGATGGAAAATACCGCGAATGTCCTCAATTTTTCTTTTATGAAATTCTTTGGGTATGAAAATATCACTTATTTTCTTGAAATGTTTGGTGAAAATTAGAAAAAAATACTTTGCAATTGTTGAATATTTTAGTTTTTGATCATTCGATATTTCGGCAATATTATTTCATAAAAAATTCTGGGCACCAATCATGTATTCCGACGCGTCTCTGTCTTTTCGACTTCGACGCAGCTTTTAACTCTAGACTTGGCCATATCTTCAGCTTCAAATTTCGCGGAATCGTCACTATGAATCGAAACGTGATTCTGACTGTCACTCCAGGAAATTTGAAGCTGCTGATATGGCGAAGTCAAGAGTCAAAAGCGTCGAGATACATGATTGCAGCCCTGGAAGCAGAAGATTACAAAATTGAATTTTAAATCCACCAGTGAATGAATAAAGTCTTAATAATGTCTAATCATTTTTTTTAAATACAGTAAAACCTCGCTTTATGACTGATTCGATTGGTGAAAGATTGCATGTTATAAAATGGAATCTAAACTAAATTTGATACATCATACTCATACTAATATATAAAAATGAGTTGGTGGCTGTCTGTCTTTCTGCCTGTTCCTCTTTCACGCAAAAACGGCTGAACCGATTGACTTGAAATTTGGTATGAGTGTCTGTGGTAGTTCTGGTTCCAACATAAGCATACGGAAAAGTAGCGCGAGGGGTGCGGGAGTAAGGGGAGGGGGTAAAGTGATTTCGAAACTTAGTTTTCCCGTTATGTTACTCTTTCGCGGGGAAACTATTGCACCGATTGGCCTGAAATTTGGCATGGAAGTTCGTCGGGGAGGGAGGGGGGGGGGGGTCCAGCCCCAACATAGACTCATTAAAAGTAGCCCGAGAGGTGGGGGAGTAAGGGGAGGGGGTAAAGTCATCCCGAAACTTAGTTTTCCCGTTATGTTACTCTTTCGCGGGGAAACTATTGCACCGATTGGCCTGAAATTTGGCATGGAAGTTCGTCGGGGAGGGAGGGGGGGGGGGGGGGGTCCAGCCCCAACATAGACTCATTAAAAGTAGCCCGAGAGGTGGGGAAGTAAGGGGAGGGGGTAAAGTGGGGGTGAACCTCGAAGCACTTCGGGGCGCAGCCCATAATCACAACAGTATATTTTTCACAGAAAGGGAAGATCAAAAATTATATTCTGCAAACTGCACACATACAAATAAGTTTTCCAATTGTCTTCAAAGTATTTCCCATTTTCTAAAAATATACAATGGTTTTTTTTTTGAAACTAAAAGTTTAAAGAAAATTCTCTGAAAACACTGTGCGTAAATTTTACTCACAATCAGTGCTTTTTCTAATGACATACCTGGACACATTCAACGAGAATAAAAAAAATGTTAAGAGTAGTGATTAAATAATATTTTGTTGCAACATCTGTCGGTAAAATTTGACTTATTAACCTTTAGCCCCGATCTACCCACCTTCACAAATTCCTCCCCCTTAATCCCTTTCGACATTCATTTTTCTGCAACCGAATGAAAACAAAAATTAAAAAATTAGGTGCCTTTCTGAGCAGCTCTTAATTGCTATTTACATTAACAAAAAAGAAGTGATCAGCACTATAATTAGTCGTTTTGAAACACAAGAAAATTTTCCTTGTTTTTGGTGTTATATGCGCCCTAGAGCCCCCGCCGAAAAAAAAGACGGTACAACATTTTAAAGGCGGCATGAATTGTACCGAAGAGAGACCATCGGAACAAGGATTTCCAGATCCACTTGTACTAAAATACACCTGAGAATCTGTACCTATAATGTTTTTGTATTGATCGTCGTTTTTTTTTGTTATTGTTTGGGAAACCGAAAGGGCGGAGTACGGCACAGAATTCTGCCAAATGCTCCAAGGCACAAAGAGGGAGTTACTTTAATTGTTTAATTACAGGTTTTTCACATTTGTTGCTGTTTTCGTTGTTCTGATGATCGTACGACCGTGTGTTGTTGTACCATAGGTGACCGCTTGCATTTTTGGAGAGCTTTAGCGCAGCGGCCGCCGATCGCGTAAATTTCATGCACGTTGCTGGGACCTATCTAGTAACCTACCTTTGATAATGCATCATATTTAACTGCAGGTAACGAAAGGGAGATTGCTTGGAGTTTCAGAGTATGAAGTATGAAGCGTGGTGGATGATGTTTGAGGTGAAGCGCATCCTTTTTATCAGTAACGAAACGATCTCGTTTAGACGCTGCGTTCTGCCCTTCCAAAGATCCCTACATCCTCGATATCCATGGGCATAATGCGCTACAAGTACAATAAATATTTGGCCCATGTTGCGCCGAAGACGAAAGAATGCTTAGATGAATACTCTTCTTGGTATTTATCTTATCTGATGTTCTGCATTTTATGCATAACTTGGGCGCATTTCTGGAATGCATCGAAAAGAAACGAATGGAATTTTGTGATGTTTTTTTTTTAGAAATTAAAGGTGGGTAAGTTAATGCAATTGTCAAGGGGGTGATTTTTATAAAACAAACTTTGTTATTGCGAAAGAAGTTTTTTGGATAAATAGGATTGATAAATCAAAAAGAAAATGTCTATGAAAATCGTTTTTGAAAATTTGTGCCAAAATTTTGATATTTATTTACCCTATAAACCGAAGAATAAATAATAGTTTGCAAAAAAACATTACCAAAGTTTGATATGTGGAGAATTTTAGTATCTCTTTTATTCTTTAATGGTTTTTACAAGAAACCATTAGTTTCTAGCAATTTGCAAAAATCAATTTTTTCACTTTTAAATGAATATATCTCATAAACAAATAAAGCTAGCGAATAACAGTAAATAAAAAATTGTGAGAAATGCAGTGTTATGCCGCATAGTCTACGTGATGTAGACTACACCATTGTCTACGCGTAGACTATTACTGTAGACAATGGTCTATTCTCTACGCGTAGACAATGTAGACAAACAATAAAATAATGGATACTGATCCGAATCCAATTGCACAGTTGTTTCATTTTCCAGACATTCTGAGCCATCTACAATTAAGTAAAGTGTTTCATTTTCATTTCCTGTTTCAGTTTCTCCACTTTTTATGGTTTTTAGCTTACAAACATTTTTAAAAAATAATTTACAAGTGCTTAGAAATTTGGTTTTATATTTGTTCTTTTACCTGTGGCCTTTTAGCCGGCTTTCGCTAGTATTTTGCAAAATATTCTTGCACTGCAGGCAAAAAGCGAAATATTTGTTGTTCACCTTGATTAAATCAAAGCCCAGCTCTTTAACCCATTTCTTGCCAATGGTGCATTTTCGCACCAGTAACTTTGAGCAACTTTGAGCCTTTTTGTTACCACATAGGAGTCAAAGTTGCTATTATGGAATACAAATGGTGGCAAGAAATGGGTTAAATGCTTTGTTTTTAAGCCTTCCTGCCATATTTAAAAAAAACTGCATAAAACACTGCATAAAACGAAAGGAAATGATGTTAGATTCCCATACAAGCGAAAAAGACAACAAAGGCACGGCTCTCGTGTCGCTGAGGAGCTCAGTTAACGAGATTTCATATAAATTTAACTCTTTAGGGACATCAGCGCCTCACTATTTCTGGTAGTTCCCCATTTTCTATATAGTACAGTATTACATTTATGACTCACTGATGACTTTGTTTTGACAGATATGAGAAAGTCTACATTGTTTACGCAAAGTCGACATTGTCTACGCCAGTGTCTACACTGAAGTGTAGACAATTAAAGTCTACGCGTATAGGAACAACACTGGAGAAATGTTATCCTGTTCGTCTTTTATACATTAAACTACCGCAAACCCGTTTGTTTTCGACATAAATGCAAAAAAAAACTGAATTTTGCGAAAAAAAAGATATTTCTCGATAACGGTTTGATATATCGGGAGACAAAAGTCTAGAAAATTTTCTTGTTTCCAAATTTTTACTACAAAAGACAATTGCAAAATTCGTAATTTCCGCCAAAAACCGCGAAAAACGAATTAAACATTTTTGAAAAGCCGCCATTTTGCTCACTTCCAGTTAAAGAAATCCTTAATCAAAGTTATTTGAGAGAGAAATTCAAACTTTAACCCTTTGACGACCATACATTTTCGAAGGGATTTTGATTTTTTTTTTCATTTTCATGATCTGTGACCTGATAATAGTTATGCCACAAAAAATGGTGGCCCTAGACCCCCTCCTTGCCCCTCATTTTTTTATCTCGAAAATTAAAATTGAAAGACAACATTCTTATATATAATTCATGTACGTATTTATTTTTGAATTTGAACAAACTGAATTTAATTAGTTGTGCATGTGGTAGACTTCGAAGCAATCGCAAGTACAGATATCGTCGGCTAAGAGTGAAATCGTTCTAAGTCCATTATACCAAAATTTCTGGAAGAGGAATAAAAAACCTTGTTAAATCATTTTAATTTTAATTTAGGATCATAGGGGCACAGGGGAACCGGCATAGAATTCCCGCCACATACATTTATATTGCCCCATCTATCCTCTACAAAAAACCTTTTAATACCTTTGCTCTATCTCTTAACTGGACGATTTTAAGTACTGAAAGCTCTTGGGCAAGCATACTTGCCTGTGGTCGTCAAAGGGTTAATGTAAACTTTTATTTTTAAAAAAATGCACTAAGAAGGAAAAAAATAGTTTTCTGGGCACTGTCTATCAGAAATAAAAGCGAGATAAGGGCATGAAAAATAAAATAAATTAAATATTTATTTCGCTTTTATTTCTGATACACAGTGATAAAAAAAAAGTTTCTCATTTCAGAGCATTTTTTTAAATTACAGCTTTTTTCAAAAAAAAAATTTGTCCGTTTTCCCATCTGAGTATTAAAATCAGCTGGGAAAACGAACAAATTTCATACCAGATTTTTGTGCTAAAATTCTTTACAAGTCAACTTTGAAAATCAATAACCATGTCAAAAAATCTTATCTATTGGATGATAAAATTTGAATTTATTTCAATAAAACCAATATATGTAGGTCCTCTCTTAAAGGAAAATTCAATTTTTTGAATTACATTCACGACTTCGGGTTCTTTTTCCATCCCATATGAATGTTATATGGAAAAGAAAATTGAAAACAAAATAAAGTGAACATCAAAGGAATGGAAATGTAGAAACAATCTGTTTTAGGCATCTGAAGAAATTCATGAGAAATTAAATCCTAAAAAAGCAGGACCTTAGCATAGTTTGCCCTTCGAGAAAAAAGTGGAAAAACAATCTCGGCGATTTAAAAAAAAAAATCTTGGAATGAAAAACGGAAATCCTGCATGCAGACGAAATTATACAAATCAACTCTCTCACACACACAGGCGTATGTAAAAAACATTGTTTTGAATTTGAATTTAAATAATCCTCGGATAAAAGCATGAGACCGAATTGTCATATGTCACTGAAGGATTGTCACGCATAATTTTCAGAGTAAATCTCAACCCCCTCATGGCCCATTTAAATCATCGTCATTGAGTATTTTATGCTCTTGTGTGCTGTGTGTGTGCAAACATGATCTTAAACTAAAAACCTAATTCAACCCTAATTGGGGGTGTAATAGCGAAAATTAAATGGTCGGTTAAGTCGGGTTTTTGATGTCTCTCTAAAACATTATCAACATCGTTGCTATTAACCCGAAATTTCCCCTGCCGATAAACTAACGAGTGGAATATAAAAGGGGTGCAAAATCGAAAGTGATCAACGTTTTAAACTTTTTCATAGCGACTGGTTTTCCAAAGACCCTTTCGACAATTTCAAATTAACCCACACTGCAAATACCATAGAAGAAGGAGTTTTGAGCTGCGATAGACCGATTTAAAATTGCGTAATTTTAAAATAATTGAATATTTCGGAATGTCTACAGATGGTAAGCTGATAGTTCTTTTGATTTTTTGCTCAATTTGTTGTATTCTAACAAGGTATTAATTGTTATTTTATGAAAATTAGATTTCTTTTTAACATGACAATCATAGAGTGATTACACAAAACTAAGTTTGTGTTTATTGCAGTAGAAAGTCTAATTGGAACAAAAGAAAAATTTTTTTTTGGTCTTTTACCTTTTTAAAATTACGAAAACTATTGAAAATTCTTTACTTCTCGTCTAACTTTTCTGCGATTTTTTGTATTTGAGATTAGTACCGCCTTTACAATAAATTTGTAACGTGTTTTGTGGACAGCCCCTAAAAATAATAAAACAAGATAATATACAAAAGAAAATTGAATAATTCTTTATCTGATTTTTTCCTCAGCATAAATAAATTTTAATTCTTTGTGTGCGCATGGAACTCTTCAACACGGTAGCTGGGTTTCATGGCAAATGCTACGATATAAGAAATCACGGCTTGGAAACACCAAGTTCATATAAAAATTCGGTTCCTAATAAAAAAAAAACCACCATTTATGAAGTGAAACATAAATTTTTTCAGTTCTTTTTAATTATTTTAGTTTATTTATTCAAATAAAATTTACCATACCAAAAAAAAAACAACATGATACAAATATTGTATATTGCAGAATAAACGAAACCATGGCAGAAGGTCGCGTTACATGAAAGGTTCCACAATTTTTGAATCCCGTTGTTGGAGGTAATTATTAATAATAATTTCCGATTTATCTAGTTTTTTATAAATTTAAAATTTAAAAAGGTGTTAATAGCGGCATCTATTATCGAATAGATCTGTACGAAACTGGTGTAAAACATCTGAAAAAGCTTTATTTTGAAAGCTCTGTTTATGGGCTGGATTTTGATTGGCTGACTTTCTGAATTCTGAAACTTGTTGAGCTGTCAAAGACTCTCGAATTTAAAATTTCACATCGTATTTCAAGCAAATTAGGTTCAGTTTCGCGTGCAAAGGATTGGTGTTTTGCGCGTTTTGCTCTGTTTTCATTTCAAAATGAACGCCGGACGGATTTTTATTATTCATAAACAAGGTGGCCTATTAAGCAAATAAATCAAATAACAGAAGAATATCAAAAATAAAAGTAAAGTAAACTCGATCAAAATGACACAAAGAACACACGACCGCATTGGTAAAATCCATTCTGTTTCCTGCAAAAGTTTCATGTAAGTTTTGCGCTATTACGATTGTTATTTATTTCACTTAATTGTTTAATTTTCTGCTAAAAGAACTTACGATGAAGTGGAAATGTTTCCGGGAGATTACCTAAATCTGATAATTGGCCCTAATGGCACTGGGAAGTCCACGTTAGTCGCTGCCATCGTCCTCGGCCTAGGAGGTTTGAATTTCACAATTGCAAATCTAGATTTAATCTTTTTATTTGCAGGGCCCCCCAAAATCATGTCGCGTTCCTCAAAAATTACGGATTTCATTAAAAACGGCAAGGAATCTGCTTCTGTTTGTGTTAAAATCGTCAAGAATTCCAAACAACAGACGACCGCGTTTGAAAGAAGTTTTGATTCGACCGCAAAATCGACATGGAAAGTGAGTTTCAATGGAAATTTTGCTATCCAACTAAAAAATCTCATGTATTTCATTAAATTCTTGTAGATAGACAATAAGATAGTAACCCAAAAGGACTACATGTCAAGAGTTGCTCAATTCAATATTCAAATTGAAAATCTTTGCCAGTTTTTGCCGCAGGATAAAGTTCAGGTATTTTATTCGCCACACGAAATCAATTTCGATAATTCAAATTAAATTTTAAAAGGATTTTGCGAAAATGACTCCGCAAGAGCTGTTAGAGAGTACAATTAATTCAGTTTGTGAATCGGACATAACGGAAAAATTAGAAAAACTGAAGCAACTCCGGAATTCGCAGCTTACTACTAACAAGGATTTGACCACGAATGCGGAGAAGCTAAAGGAAGAGGAACAGAAAGTTGCCGAGTAAGTTTCCACATATATTTCCATACTAGTATTTTTGGTGTAGGGGACGTATCTGCCACTAAATAACACACAATTCTAGTGGCAATTACGTCCCATACACCAAAAATGTTAGTAGGGTTTTTACTTTTGAGGCTAATAGGAGGATAGAGTGAAAAGTTGCTGGCCTAGGAGAGAAAGCACGTATTTTGTGTGAAAAATTTACCCCTCATGCTCGTCCGTGAGCCAAAATTTGATGAAAGTCCGAAAATTAAACTTTGAAAACTTATAACTGACTTTCATTTCCAGATTAAAAGAACAAATAGATAAAATGGAGACACGCGTGAAGTATGAGAAGAGAATTGATATTGGTCTATCGAAACAAGCCTGGATAAAATACAATGAAATGAAGGCAAGGCTGAATACTCTTGAATCTGATATGAAGCAGACAGAAGCGATTCTAACGCGAGATCAAAAGACTCTGTCTGAGGTGACCTCCAAATCGAAACACATCGTCAAATCGTGCAGTCAATTCGAAAATATTATTAAAACAGAGGTGATTAGAAATTGAAATTTAAATTGCAAGGAAATAACGTTTTTTTTGTAATTTTTGGCAGGCTGAAAATGGAAAACGTTTAGCCGAACAATTGTCTAAACTGAACGAACAGTGCGAGGTTCTTGAGGGGAAAATACGAGATGGAAAAACTGAATTGCAGGTGAAATTTTTTTTTCTAAAATATAAACATACTAGCATGTAGATCCGTCATTGCCGTACTAAATTATTGTGTCTTGTATGAGTTTTTGAAATATCGAAAAAATTCATAAATCACTTTACCATTAAAAAAAAGAACGCTTTCCGAATTTTTCAACTTCTGAATTCGAAAAATTTGACATTTCACATAAGATTGGCGATCCCAACCGATATATTTCAGCCTTCTAGTAGCCAGACTTCCTTACAAGACTTTAACGAATTTCCCCGAAAAATATTAAACTTGTTTTAAAAGAAAAAGAACAAAAAAATATTTTTTTTAAATGAACTAAAATGAAAAAAATTAAATTTTTGTGGTTGTGTATCAGGATAAATGCGAGATAAATATTTTTCTGATTTATTATGCTTTTATTTCTGATACGCAATGCCTAAAGATTTATTATTCCTTTTTCGTACATCCTATAATGTCATGTTTGTATGTAGATTAGTTGTCGAAAACGGCTCTATAGATTTTGATGAAATTGGGATCCTTATTTGGGGAATTTGGGTGGTTTTCCGGGATGAAAATGCGGTTGCATTAGATATCATTTTCGGGAAACTTCGTTAAAGTCCTGTAAGGATAACCCGAATATTCCTTTTCTTAGTTTTTCTCCCAAACGAGCATTAGGGAGGTTTTGGGTGTCGATGACCTGAAATCTGATGTTAGAATTTCAAAAATTCGAGCCAGAAGAAAAACGCTATTCATCCCTCTTTTCTCTTTTATTTCATCCTTCCTTTCCTTTTTATTTCTTGAGAAAATTAGCAGATCCGTGATTTTGAACCTCGGGAAAGATCCTGTAACGGTAATGTGGATATGGTGGGGCCCGCCAGAAGGTGGGGCGCGGCCGCAAGTGATTTTTGCCGCAGTTGTGGTAACGAGGAGGAGTCGGAGACCGTGAAACACTTACTCTGTGAGTGTCCAGCCGCCGATATGGGACGCTTGGGGCCAGATTTTATAGTAGCCTGACGGAGCTTGGCAACCACCCACCCGAGGATATGCAGAGCTTCGTCAACAAGTCGGGCTGGTTCAAATAGGATCAGCTAGTTTGATGAAAGGTCTTATGAGTACTGAATACATCATAATGGGCCTGTAGGCTTCCGAGTGTAGCGCTGTGCTCACGCCTGGGCGCGCGCGGTCTTCTTAACCAAACCTAACCTAATGTGGATATTCTTTTTTCCTTCAAAAATCAGCAAAAGGAGGATTTTAAGGTCGCAGAGCCCAAGTACTTTTTTTTAAAAAAGCTTTTTTTTAAAAAAAAAAAAATATTTTCGGAGTTCGAAAAACATATTTATGAATATTTTTCAAACCCTTGTCACTTAAGATAAGTACGATTGTGACAAAATGGCATCCAGCGCCCGCCATTTTGATTTTTCCGAAGCTCCAAAAACCAATTTATGAAAAAGATTCATAAGCCCTTTTATTTACAACTCCAGACGATTAGTACTTGGCAAAATTAATTTATACAACACTAGCTTGCATACCCGTCGTTGCCGGGTTAAGTTTTTTGTATAAATTTTAGAATACGAAGAAAATCGGAAAGAACTTACAAACTTTTGAGAAAAATCTCATCCTTGCAGGACTCTCTGTTGCGAATTAGTCTAACACCGGATTCATAATCAATGACCTTGAAAACCCCTGATGCCATTTTTCCCCGGGAAAAATGGAGAAAAGGATTTTTGCGTTACCCTTACAGGACCTTCCGTTTCTAATTTCGAAAATCTATTGTGGTGTACACTGACCGAATGCGAAGACCGAGTCGCCTACCCAAGGTCAACATTCGATGCGGTGCGGAGTACGAGGAGTAGCGGCATACCAATAGCTAGCTCTTGAGACGGGGTCGAGGGTTTAGCTATTCCTTCGTACTTCACACAATATGTTGGTATGCCAATAGGGGGAGCAGCAAAACAATTTTTGGGAATAGGGATTTTGACCCTAATTGCTTTAGGAAACTGCCGGACGGGGTAAAATTGGGAGGCAAAACAGAAAATTCAAATTTCTACAATTCGCAAAAAAAATGTATGGAATAGATTGGTGATTTCTGACTGTGCCCACCCTTTTCAGAACTATATTTCTGACCATTTTTCAAATCAGCCAGTCAACGCTGATTTGTACCCTTAACTGAAACTTTAGACAACAAAATTACTAAGAGTATTTTACTTTATTGATTGCATAATCCTATCGCCACATCCCTTCACGAAAAGGAACTGTCTCTCTCGATCGATTTTCTGGTCGAACCAGGACTTTAAAATCGGTCATTATTCAAAAAAAAATTTATTGAATTTTAATAATGTCTTTTGTTTGAGACTAACTGTGTTGTTTAATTGTTTTTTGTCTTGATTAGTTGCTAGGCCAACGCGTTTGCTTTTTTGTTAAATTTTTGAAAAATGGAATGTGCGTTGGCTTGGCAACAAATCTTTCCGAGAATCAACTCTGCCGCTCGGGCCAAATCAGGGGTTGTAAATCTTTTCTTCTCGCTTAAAAAAAATCTTCACTCAACGATCATTACAAATCTAATACCGGATTCGTGATCAGCGACCCTGAAAACCCCCGAGTGAAGCTTTTCAGCCTCCTATTGAGCAGGATTCATGGCGAAAATCGCGGTTTAAAAACACCCAAACCCCCTTTACCCCCTTAGCGGTAAAATTTCGGAAAACCCCGCCTTGGTGAGCGCCTACGGGATGATTGGGACATACTGTGTATTTTGACATGTTTGCGAAACAGTTGGAAGAAATTAACACGTTGGCTACCAGCCAAAAAAAACGCTTACTCCGCTAGTATACACTGGGAAAAAACGCAAAAGTCTTTTGTGTACTTTGTGAGTCACCAGTGAACACAAGATCAATACAGACAAAAACGAACGAATCGAATAAAATATAACGGACAAAAAAACCCTTTGTACCGCACGAGCGACTGCACTCCACCATGGAACTTGAGAAACTGACGGTAATGACAATAGTGTGTGTACACCGGTGACTCACATGGTAGCCAACGTGTTAAAGTGTTTAGGGACGGACAAATATGTTGTAAGATCTGTATTGTCTTTTGGCAAGCTCGTCCCTGGATGAAATTCCCTTTTCATCAAAATAAATTGTACAATTTTTGTGGGTCTCCTAAAATATTTGAGTATTGGAAATCTAAAGACCGAAATTTGAGGAATGTTGAGACCCCTCCGCATTGTACCCAACTGCAATTTCTTTGCCAATGCATGACAATTTCATTCTGTTAGGAAGATATTAAATTCGGTAAACAAAAAAGAAAACTTTCAAATGTGTTTTTGTTTTGTTTTTTGTTTTAGGAAAAGCACATGGAGCAAGCAGAAAGATGCGACAAGCTTATGAATGAAAGTAAAGTGCTGGAAATGTATGTGCAAGATTTGAAAAATGCCGTCGAGGAACTGGGACCAGGTTTTAATAAAACGCAGCTTTTTAAAAACATTTATTTCATTTTAATTTGTTTTTAGAGGAGCAAAGGGTCAAAGGGATCGGTGAGTTTGAGAAGAAATTGGAAGCTAATAAGACCGAGCATCGAAAATTAATGGACAAACATCGAATTATTGATCGTAAATTGAGCGAATCCTTCCTTCCGGAACTTGCGTTATTGAAGCGACAAATAAATGCCATTGAAAATGTTGATCAACGGAAAATGGCGGTAAAATAAAGAAAAAAATCTTGTTTTATATGGACTACATAAAAAATAACATAATTTTAGATGTTAAGCGATCGATTTCCTGATGTTCACAAGGGAGTCCTGTGGCTTCGACAGAATCGTCATATGTTCCAGGATGAAATCTACGAACCGATGATTTTGATGGTGAGTTTGACAGTTTATTCTGAAAATTAACGAATTTTTGAGTGTATTTTTTTTGTTGTATTTAGCTAAATGTGAAGGATGTGAAGAATGCGATTTTTATTGAAAACTCAGTTGCGTTACGTGATCTTTTGGCATTCACTTGTGTCAATAAATCTGATATGAATTTGTTGGTGCAGAAATTGTGCACTGAACAGAGGCTTAAAGTCAATACCGTGCACTCTCAGCCTTCCGATCATTTGCGATATGAATCTGATGTTCCAATCCGTGAAATGCGGTAAGGGATTTGCTTTAAATAGACTATGAATTTGATTAACATTTATGGTATACAAAAAATCAATTCAAATAAAGTGTCTAAAATTGGTTTTTTTTCTTTGTTATTTTAGAAAATATGGTTTTGAATCATATGCCATTGATTTAATTGATGGACCGGCTCCGATTTTGAATTATTTATGTGAGGTTCATCATCTGCATTATACCTTAATTGGAAATGACACCGTTTATGAGAAACTCGACAATCTGCCACATCATGTCCGAAGGTTTTTCACGCGTACGTTGAAATTTACAGAAATTCGGGGGGTACCTTTTTCTATTTAATTATTTTTCTCATTGCAGCGAGCCACAAATTCAGCATCACAATTTCGAAGTATTCAAGAGAGCCGTCAACGATGCAAGAGACTATCAACACTAAAAATTTGTTGCAAATGAACATCGATCAAAATGAATTGCTACAATTAAAGCAGAAGTAAGCATTTATTATCGTTTTCAGCAGTGTTCAAAACTTTATTTTGTTATTTCGTTCTTTTCGCTCTTAAAAGTTTCGCTCGCAACGGCAAGAACGTTTGCTGTAGTTTCCGACTCTCCTTCTCGGGAACGAAAATGATTTGCAAGCGCAATCGTTCTCTAAAGAGAGAAATTTTGAGCTCCGCATTATTGCTCGTAGGAGTTGGAACGATCGATGCACATTTTTCGTTCTCCCTTCCAAGTTAAGAACGAAATTTGTTCTCTTTGTTCAAAGCGGTTTGTGGGTCTCGCATAAAAATGAATGAAAGCTTCGATGGCTTTTGGGTATCATGCATACGCACATATAAGTATGTATTTCATTATTAAGAGAGCGATTTTCCCTCTCAGAATTAAAGTTCTGTTCTCAAAGGACGTAAAAACAAAACGCAAATGTAAAGATCTTAAGAGCAAAAACGTAAAAACCATAATTTCGTTCTCGTTCTTTGTAGCGTTTTACTGAAATGCTGAAATTCGTTCTCTAGAGAGTGATTTTTATTTTCCACTAGAATTTGGACCCGGCTTCGCCCAGCTAAAAGCGTGAGTAGAATAAAACCTATCGAAAAACAAAATTCAATTCAATTGGTTACAAATTAGACAGCCTGCGGCTTATCTTTAAAGTTTTTTCTTCCTCGGAAAATGGTTTTCAGAATTTCACCAATCGGATTCACTCTACCCTCTCTCTTTCCCCTTCCCCCACCACTCGGTATGGAATGTTAGAGCTGTACCACCGAAGAACATCTATGCCAAATTTCAGGCCAATCGGTTCAGTAGTTTCCCTGCGAAAGAGTAACATAGCGCAAAAACTAAGTTTCGAAATCACTTTACCCCCTCCCCTTACTCCACCCACCCCTCGCGCTACTTTTCCGTATGCCTATGTTGGAACCAGAACTACCACAGACACTCATGCGAAATTTCAAGTCAATCGGTTCAGCCGTTTTTGCGTGAAAGAGGAACAGACAGATATATTTTCCATTGATTTCAATTCCTTCTTGGGAGCAGAACGAAAGACTAGAAATGGGAGCGTTTTGAACACTGGTTTTGAGTAATGATAAAATATAAAGTCAGTTGGTTTTTTGGTTCATTTTTTTTAAAGAAAATCTATATTTAAAAAAAACTCCACCTCTTCAATTTTATAATTTCATCACATTTTTGTAGAAAATTGATAGAATCAAGATATTTAAAAACTTCTTTCCTTCCTAGGTTAAATGAAGTCGTCAGACGTTCTGATCGTCTTAAAAACGAACGTACCGAAATCGAAAATGTGGTATCGCAAAACGAAAAGCAGCGCAATGACATTTTAGTTAAGAAGAAAGAAATGGAGGTGAAATACAACGCAATGAGAGCATGCAAAGAAAATGTCAGGCGTCAGCAAGAAAAGTACAAAGCAATTCAAAGTCAATCTTTTGGTAGTTATCGAAATTCATTTCTCTATATCTACTGTGTTTTGTCTTATTTCTTTCATATAATTCCTAGATATGGAGGCTGAAGAAGAAAATTTCAAGAAATTTGCACAGGAAACGGTAACAAAACTGATTACCATGCAGCAGTCGAAAATTTCCGTTCTTAATGAGTACAGCGAGTCAATTCGGAAACATGATTACGAATATACAAAATTAAATATTTATCGACGAGAAAATTCGCTAATTGAAAATGAATTGAAGGCCGCACAAGAAAAATATAACGATTCAAAGGTAATTCTCCGTTTTCATAAAAAAAAACTCTCGGAAAGACCTAACTTTCGTGTAGCATAAGTTTCTTACCAAAAAACATCAGTATTACGAATTTTAGGTGTTTTTTGCTGAATTATACACTGAGAGCTAAATTTCTGCGGGTTTTCTTCAGTGAAAACGAGGGTTTAGTCCCGATTTCTTTTCGGATAAAAACTTTTTTTTAGATTAAAAAAATCAATTAGTTTTAATGAATATTTTTTAACGATTTCAGAGAATGGTTGAAAATATTAAGCATCTACTGGAAAATCATTCTGCCAAATGTGAAGAGAAACTTAACTTTATTAGAAATAAGTCGGACGGGAAAATTCCAACAGACAGAAAATTTCCATCTCAAAATGTCTTCAATTCCATGCCAAATGATTTGGACGCCTTAGAAGAGATCTTAAATGAGTTACAATCAAGAGTGGATTGTATGCGATCAAACGATCAATCGGTAAATGTTTGTTTAAACAGAAAATAAGTAAATTTTTCCTAATTTTCGTTTAGATTATTGACGAGCACAACAGAAGAGTTGAAACCATGGAAGAGTTAAAAAATTTAGTTAATCTGGCAACAACCTCGAGTGATGATTTTGAAACAGAAATGGCTGAGTTACACGAAACGTGGTTTAAAACAGTGACAGATATTATTGAGCACATCAATTTGAATTTCACACGTTTAATGGCATCGATGAGTTATGTGGGGGAAGTACAATTAATGCAGGGCAATTCTCCAGTGAGATTTTGAATAATTTTAGCTAAGGAAATATTTAAAAAATGTATTTTTTCATATTTCAGCGTGACTATGAAGACTACGGTATCAAAATAATGGTAAAATACAGGGAAAATGAAAAACTTCAAGCTTTGGATCGTTCAGTTCAATCCGGAGGAGAGCGAGCCGTAGCCATCGCTGTTTATACGTTATCCATGCAGAGAATTACCAATGTACCCTTTAGGTAACTTTAGGCATTGATAAAAAAGAATTTAATTTATTTTCAATATCAAAAACGGCATTTTTTTATTAGATGTGTCGATGAAATAAATCAAGGTATGGATTCAAGAAATGAAAGGAAAATTTTTGAAATGATTGTCCAAGAAATCTCCCAACCTGGGCAATCACAGTATTTTTTTGTTACACCAAAGGTATTTCATTTTTATCGCGTTTTTTGGTATTTTTAGTTTTTTTTTTTGCTTTTTTTTTTAATTTTCAGCTACTATTAAACCTTAGTTACAACGATTACATGACAGTTCATATCATCTACAATGGATTTATCGATAATCATGAAGTTTTTAACAAATTTTAAGCAAGCAAAAATTTGTCGGTGTCTACAGACTACAGAAATTCTTATTTTTGATAACGGGTTGTCTATAAAATTCGACACGCTATTTTTTCGTCTTTTCCGACCCCCCTTTCTGCTCAGTTAAGTTTTATCGCAACTTTTTGTATGAGGTTTAATACCGCCGTCAAATTTTCTCCTAATCTATATGACATATTTTATGAAAAGTTTTTTTTTTTGTTAGATTTAACTTTTATAATTAAATTTTTGAAATGGTATACTCGTCTATAATTAAAATTTGTTTTAGTGTTTTTTTTTTAAATTCATTAAAATTAAGTTTATTTTATTTTGATAAATCGTTTTCTAGTAATTCATTTGATGACAAGAACATTTATTTTAGTAACTTTTTTAATAAAAAAGAACAATCAGTTGTTTTTAAATTGCAAAATTACTGTAATAAGCCAAATATTTTACCTTTTCAAAAGAGATAGAAAGAAAAAAAATAACAGCAGAGTAGAGAGAAGTTAAAATCTCTACTTGTATGATTTTTTTTTTGCACAATTCGAGAATACTTTAACTCACGACCAATTCTTCACTGAAATTAAGAAGCGATTTAACTTACGGCCAATTCTTCACTGAAATTAATTTTTAAGTTTCCAAAATTTTTAAGTTTTTCTGATATGTTAAGTTTAGCAATAAGAAAGCTGTATTTTCGTTTTTTATAGGAATAAAATGATTTAATTTATTTTATTGTAAATTTTTATTTTAAAATAGTTTTTCTAATTTGGTAAAAAATGCCACAAATATTGGTTATGAAAATAAATAAATTTTGGAATTAGCAATGAACGCCAAACATTATCATAATCTCAGTACAAATTCAAGGCACATTTTATAAACAATTAAATAAAAAATTAGCCATTAAATTTTTACTTTCTTCAGCTATAGAGGGAAAGTATTGTATTCATGATGTATATCGATTCGAGAACGGGGACAGATCGAAACTTTCTGATCAGTTCGTGCATCTGTCCTTCTGTTTTATGTATCTGAAATAGCTCGTGAACTCGTTGAGCTAGCGACTTGAAATTTTTTGTGCGAACGTACACGCTTCTTCTCGTCGCGGCGACTTTTAGTCCTCAAAATGTCTTTCCAACGTACACGCTTCTTCACTTTTTAGTAGGAAAAACTTGTGTACAACAAGCGATCGCTCATGTGTGTGTGGTTCTCATATATGTGTTGTATTTCCAGCTCAATTCCTTACTAGCTAGCACCGAGGCAACATCAATTGCGAAAATAGAAACTGCCAACAATAGAAGAATAAGGACTGGTAATTTGTTATGGCATTTACCCTTTTCCCACGGCATACAGACAACCAAGGTATGCTGTAAACTTTTGATAGTCAGGTGTGACGTCATTTGTGCCGCACAAATTTAAAAAAAACCATCCAGAATACAAAATTCCTCCTGCACTTGACGAACTAATCGGCACAAATGACGTAGCAACGAAATGTCAGATTTGAGTTTACAGCATACCTTGGTTGTCTCTATGCCGTGCCCTTTTCCTACATACCTGGAAAATAAAACTACCTGCAATTGGTATTTCACTATTTGCATTCAATTTTCGTTTTTTTTTTTTTTGGGATATGTTTACGAGTCGGTGGCTAAGCACCGACTGACTCAATGAAATTACGCACACATGCATGCTGACGTGCTACACGAGCGACTTCGTTTGTGTGCGTAAAAGATGAAGTGAAGAACACTTTTCGAGTTTCCCCTCTTGCCGCACTCGTTTCTTTCCTACAATTTGGTGAGGCTGCGGCATGCTGATGACCGAAAGTTGCTCCGTGTACGTCCTCGCTTTGTAAACGAGTTTTACGAAAATGATAGTTTTTTAACAATTTGATGTATTCATTACCAGTTACCCGACCACGACGAGCCAAGCTAAACCATTTCAAACTCAAGCTTTGCTTGGCTTGTGTTGCCTTTTACCGATCGCTTTTACGTGCATTCACCAATGCCGTTATAGAGATAGAACAATAAGAGAACACAAACCAAGTATAATGATCTGTGCTTTCAGTTTTCATTCTTCTCTTCAGACAATTTTGTCAAAACGAATTGCTCTGCCCAGGTAGAGAATGATAGAAGTCTTAGATTGTGTTTACATTAGGACTCACTTTGAGGCGGCACGTCTTTCCTAATTTTTCTGCCGTGTGCACACGGTTCGCTTTATCTGAATTCATAGACAGGTTTCATCAACAAAACTAAACGACAGGTTTCAACGACCAGACTCAAAAACCGGTTTGCGACCGATAATTTTAAGTGAATCTAAACTTCGTTCGCTCTTTTTGGTTTCCCTCCCCACTGCGTCCCTCACCTTCACGAATGACGTGCCGCCTCAAAGTGAGTCCTAATGTAAACACAGTCTTATTCTGATATAATTATGCAAGTATACCGGCTACATGATAATTGCGATTATGAGTAACATTGCGGGTCTTGAGTGACGAATCAAAGTACCAATTGAAAAGTGTTGTGGTCCGAGTTTAAAGAGATTTTATTGGGGAGCAAAAATAGAAAGACTCACTAGGTTAATTACTATACTTTTATTTTGATAGGTTTTTCTGGTTTACATTACGGCACGCTGCCTCGACTGCTCGAACAAGAATCAAAAACTTACTGTTAGCTAAAAACTACAAATTCCGCCAGGTGAGGAATGTCGACGACGCACTTTTTGTATCTCACGGTGTACATCTTCATATCTATCTTTCACCGTGAGTCTTCGATGTCACGTTGTGTGATCATATGTCGAGTCAGCGGTATCGCTGTCGCGCCGTGTTTATGAAAAGGGTCGGATATCTGTCCCGTAGAGACTAGATATCCGTCCCATGAGATATTTCCGCTGGCCTCGACAAAAAGTAACGATTACTTACCCAAAAGTACTGAATGAGTTCCAGATTATAAAATTAACGAACTCGGCCTAATATTAGGCGTAATCAATGTACATAATGTAATAAATAAGAAATTTACCGAATACAACGGATAAATAAATCCAATAAACTATTATTTGTTGCAAAACCCATCAGAAACAATTTATTTATGCTTTTTATAATAAATATTTGCTTCATTTTTACGCTTTCATTGAAAAAATCAATAAAAGTAAATTCAGTAATTACATTATAACGTACATAAAATAACTTCATCAAATTAAATTACTGATCTGAAATTAAAAAAAAAGTTTTTTTCCTCCAGTTTTAACCAATTTCTACCTTGTTTACAATACCATAATTCGAATAGTGGTAAACAACATAAAAGTACAATAATGTTTGGTTAAACTATCAACAAGCCATAAAATGAATTACATTATGAGCTCAAATACGATTAACATAAGCATACGTTAATGAATAGGTGTCATAACATCGTAAACTAAATAACTGGTAACGATCATGAAAGGGTAATATACACGAAAACGACTGCATTAGACGCAAACAGAAAAAAAACAGAATATCTGCAGATAAATATCTTCTGTGGTTAATTTGATGTCCCATTCCGCCTTGATGATGGTTTTTTTAAAGTCACATATTAATAGTGCGATTGTAAAAAATTTAATTTAAATATTTAAGAAGCTAAAAATCTTTTCAAGAACACCTACGACTCCAGTGATAAACTTGACCGTATTGCAGATTTGATTTAGGACCTGCTTTTTATACTCTATATGATAATCATATAGAATAATGTTAGATTTGGTATACCGTTGGTAACGCCATTCATCAGACACAAAAAAGATTTCGACTTCTGCAAGTCTGTCCGTGAACACCACAACTTTCGAAAGGATTAAGGTAGAGACCAGTAATTTTTTACAGTTGCGTTTTTCGTAAATAGCAAGTCTAAGTTCTGGAATGTGCAAAATCGGACCATTCCTTCCCCCCTCCACGATACAAAAGAAACAGTTTTTTTGCAATTATTCTCGTCGAAAACTGTGAGTCGTTTTGAAAAATTTATAGAGGTAGAATGTGTTTAGAATGGAATTTTACATAACTCATTTATACATCAAAATTCAGTTGGACAACTCCCCCCGTCCCATACAACAAATTGAATACTTTTTTTTCTATTGTCTCGAAAACGATGCACAATTTAGAAAAGTTTATAAAGACGGAATGTGTTTAGAATATGATCTTACATAACCGTTCCATGCATCAAAACCCAAATGGACCACTTTTTTCCCCTCTCCTACATTTTTCACTTTTTTTTCCAATTGATTTTTTTGATAAAAATTTGGTCTGTCCTCATATAGAGGATTTAACGATTGGTCGCCGGCAATTGTAGCTTTTCTTATGTTTGTAATTGGAATTGGAGCTCGGTAAGGTGCAGCTGGCTGTCATATCTAATTTGTAAAGTGATATTCATTCTGTAGATACTACGACAGTTCAAAAAAGTACGTGTGTTACATACGTGGATGGATGGTGGTTTACATACGATAAAAATCGATATATGTATGGTACAAGCAAATTGCAATTAGGCGAGATCCGAGATACTTGGGATGTCATAACCAACCGCACTTACCATTAAAGCGCATGAGTATCGTCACTATATGATCTGCCAAGAAATTAGGAACGAGTCATTAACATAAGGAGAAACATAAACCCGTGCCAGTCGGTAATATTTTTCACATATCGGACGCAAAACTATGCGTCAAACATTTTATACTTACCTGTAGTTATTGATTTTAAAAAGTGCTCAATGTCTCTAGACATTTTGAAAAATAGTCGCTGTCTGTGAATATGGGATCATTTTTCATGATCGAAATTGCTGTAACGAGATGTTCTTCTACACCTATTTATTTCATATTCTTTAAATAGATAGACAAACTGTCCTAGAATGCATTAATAACCGATCAATTTTTCATATCAAGATCAGCGATTTTATTAATGTTTAGCTGATCAATAGATTATGTCAGTAGATTTCTTTATCTGCTAATGATAAGGATGGTAGATAATATTAATGAAAATGAATTTTGTGTGAGGATGTTTTGTAAATACTCCAAGCGATCGATTAGCTGGTTTGTAAATACCTCGATCCATTAGTTACACTTTTCTCAGAAATAGGGCAGCAAAAATGTATTCCGACGCGTCTCTGTCTTTCGACTTCGACGCAGATTTTAACTCTTGACTTCGCCATATTAGCAGCCTCAAATTTCCTGGAGTGACAGTCAGAATCACGTTTCGATTCATAGCGAAATTTCAAGCTGCAGATATGGCGAAGACAAGAGTTGAAAGCTGCGTCGAAGTCCAAAGGCAGAGACGCGTCAGAATACATGATTGGTGCCCAGAATCTTTTTCGGAAATTATCCTGAAAACGGTACATTTTGTCAAAGAATTTATTGACAAAGAAATAATTCGGAATACGATTTTGCATTAGTTACTCTTCCACACATCAAATTCCATTCTGTGCGGCTGTTAAAAAACCGCAGCTTTTTTCAAGAATTTTCGAGGAAACTTGCTTATTTTTTTTTATTTGAAACAAATCTACTAAAAACTAAAATCATAAAAATCCCAACATTGTTAGAAACATTCATGTGATAAATAGCTAATAACTCCCATAAAGTTTTACTCGCGAAATCTTTACGATAAAACGGCATACGCCAAGTCACGATTACCTGAATTTTATTTCATATTAAATATTTGAGAAAATTTAATATGAAAAATGCTTTTAAAAATCATAATGATCCAGGAAATTCAAGCAGTCGACAGTGTCACATTGTAAACTTACGCTTCTTAACAACCCATTGTGCTGTTCAGTTGCCCATCTACTAACTATCCAAGATATCGCGCCAAGATAAAACTGCCGGAGATCCAAAAGTCGTAGTCTTGCCTTCTATATCTCGCGTCCAAGATAACCAATCTAAATTCGCATCTTGGCATAGCTTGCGCTCAGCCCAACTTAATTCAGATCACCTATGGCAGGTAGAAAAGATGACCGCACACATTGAGAAATTTATATGGTTATAACAAGAATATTCACTAAATAGGATATAAATTCCATATGGTGGCTTCTTATATGCCCTTAAAAAAATTCTTGCATCATTCACAGTAGTGTAAAAAAAATAAATAAAGCAACAACCATAAGAATAGTGCACACGATCGGCAAAAGGTGCAATTTCGTTCGGTTATATTTATATTTTACAGTTGCATTCGATATACAGGTATTTCTAAAAAAAATTCCTGGCGCATAGCAAATTACCGGAATTTATCAAATAAGTTTTTTTTTTCATTTTATCAAACGAGCTTGCGTCTAGGATTCTCAGAACCAAATTTAATCATAATGGGAAGGGACAGAACTCTGCCATGGAGTTGAAACACATTAAACCCAATTTTTTATAACTCAACACAAAGCTTTTGCGAACCTATTTGCTTTGTTATTCGAAGTAGAGATGTCTAGCAGAGTCCTCGATGGCGATAGATGTGGTAATGTGTGGCCGCGAATTTATATCACATTGCCAGTCTATTAATCTGCTGTCTTTGGTTCCTATATAATGTTCACAAAGATCCGGCGTTTTTTTCAGACATGATGTTTTTTCATTCGTTACTCCAAAGATTGTGCGTGTGAGAAGCAGTGGGAATGACGTTAGGAATAATTCTTAATTCGTCCTTTGGAGTAACAAATGAAATTACGTCACGTCTAAATGGATCAAAGATGGTAGATGAGTCACCTAAACGAATGACAGCACAGACAATTTCGGTTAAACTTTCAGACCAGGGCCATGCCAAGACAAAACGGGGTCTGGGCTAAAACCTGTACCTGCCCCCCCCCCCCCCCCCCCCTCTTCCAACCTTGCTAAAAACGCATTTTTGTGTGCTCGAAAATTTGGATTGGTCGATCGTAGGGTTTTTCTCAATTTATTGCCTGTGATTATTTAGAAACAAAGATAGAATGCCATCTTCTTTGGTGTATAACAAAAATTGAGCCGCAGGCAAAATAAAAAAATCACAACATGTGGAAATTTACATACAATATATACTCTGAAATCAATTAAATAAGGAATATTTTTCATAGGAAAGTCTTTTCCAAGTAAGAATCTCAGTCTAATTCAAAAAGTTGAATTTCCAATGCAACAAATCATAATTTTATTTTATTTCTTTTTATTTAGTGAAACCTGAATAAGTCGGACCCTGGATAAGCCGGAAATCTGTCTAAGCCGCACATCTTTTAAAATCCCATGATTTTCTTTTCCGTAGATAAAAAATGTTTATATCAAAATTAAATAAAATTTCCTCGGCAG
This sequence comes from Chrysopilus asiliformis, assembly GCA_964034945.1. NCBI lineage: Eukaryota > Metazoa > Arthropoda > Insecta > Diptera > Rhagionidae > Chrysopilus > Chrysopilus asiliformis. The sequence goes on from OZ035962.1 coordinate 109,282,330, forward strand.
TCCGAAAAGATAACTTTTTTGGAAAATTTTCCATCGGTGAGGAAAATTTCGATATAAAAAAACTATTTTTAATGAGACTGTTTCTGTTTTTTTTTCCTATATTATAAATCTAATTATATCTATTACTCATTGGAAAATCCTTATTCAATTACAAATCAAATGACGTCCCAAGTAGCACAAAAGGTCATAAAATGGTCGTCGCGACGATGGACTTACGAAATTAAAGTCACTGCGACCACTTTACGACCTTTTGTGCTCCTTGGGGTTAGCCTTTACGGTAATTTTATGGTCGTTTTGATCAAAAATGTTGCCAAGACTACATATGTAACAATATTATTAAAATGATTCAAAATCTTTTCTAATCAAAATACAATTATGTCGATTTGAATAAAATTGCAAGAAATAAATATCGAGAATCATCCGATTCTGCTCTGCTACACTTACATTATATTTATTTCCGTTTCGAATCGAGTCCATTGGCCTAACTAACTTCTAGTAGTTTGTTGGCTTCATGAAAATTTTCATCGGAATTTCAGTAATTTGTGTTATGGTATGTTATCGGTAAGACCTCCTTCTTCAAATCGTCCAGAAAAACGAAGAAAATGTGAATGAATATAACAAAGAGAGGTCGTCTTAAATGGCTAAACAAGAAGCAGAGCTAACTCACGATTTACCTTTTGTATGCCAAACAGTAGATGAAATTTTAATATCAGTGAATTAATCGGCGCGTGCTCAAAATCGTGACCGCTCAAAAAATAAATTATTTGTTTTAATTGGACGTTAAATTGTCGTCCAAAATAGAGCAAGTCGAAAATGTCCGACGATACGAAAAATCAACCACAAATAGGTATGCCTTCGGAAATGTAGACAAAGTCGTACTTTTGCAAAGGTTAACATATTTTTAACATGATTTTTCCTCTCGAGCTTTCGGATAGGTTATAATTAGAGGAGACCCTCCGGTTCAAAATTAATTGCTTTAATCGTCAGGTCATGCTGCCAATAATTAATATTATTGCATACTAGATATTTTTCCCAGTTGCTAGCTATTTTACATAGATTATGCTGTGTCCTGATTAAATTATACTTCAACTGATTTTCGATTTTTAACACGTTGACTGCCCAACCAATTTTACAAATGTCTAAAAAAATGTCAATACATTTTCTTTGTGATTTGTGCTGTTTATAAAATAGATTTATATCATTTTGGCAAGCCATGGTCCCCAAGGAAACATCACTGGCTATCAAATACGATAAACATGGCCACGGGAAGCATCACTGGCTATCAAAAATGATAGCCATGGCAGTCAATGTGTTAAGGTAATTTGATGGAAAAACTTTGATAACATCTGATATAAAATTGCTAATCGCTAAATTGTTCGTGAGATCCTAATGGAATATTTCAAAAATTTCTGAATGAAACGAATAATAAATGATGAACAAAACTTGATTTTCCCAAGATACAAGATATTCAACTAATTACCAGCGACTGCTCTATCACTTGTGAATTTTTGTGATAGTTTTTCTCGTGGTTTTATGCAACAATGCAAAAACAAGGCAATTACACTGATTGAGAATTGAGCAGATTGCTGATGGATTTTCATTCGCAACGAATGAATGTGATTGAATGTGACTGATTGAGCTATTTACAGTCGTAATAATTCTCAATATACTTATATTAAACGCCATATAATTGCGATAATATTACTTGATTTCATCCGAAAATGGAAAAAATATTTCTAACAAATGGATTCTTCTATGCTCTCTACATTAACTACATTTTATCACAAACAGCATAATTAGTTTATTTATTTCAAAGAGATGGGACTTAATTGACCCAAATTAAATAATGAATCAATTTCACTTTGTGAGATCTTGCAGTAATGTTTTTTCTTTAAGAATCTAGGTGGGGAATTACATATATGTAGTATGGGCAAGCCTTTTTTGGATGTAAGGGAAAATGCAGAAACTTTAGCAAAATGTATTAAAAGCTCCTATGAATTATTTGGAAGGTTTATAAAAATTTCACTACGGTTAAACATGGCTTATAATATTTATTTTGTGTCAACTCGGGTCAACCGGAGGGAGAGGGGAGGAGTGAATGGAACAACAAATGTTATAAGGGAAAATTGAAATTTTCTAGTCAACAATTTTACCTTATTTGAACATTGTCTTTGACAAACGGACTTTATTCGTTTAAAAAGGCGCAAGGGAAAAAAATTGGGTACGGGTAATCATTTAGAAAGCAAATTTGACTTGATCGAGAAATATGGGCAAATAACTGCTACATATGCGCCGCAGGCGAAATCGTTCTAACAGAATGCAGTGCATCGATTTTAATAAGGACGTTTCATAAACCGTTAGCCTTACAAGGACGAAGTAGTGAAAATATTTTATTGTCATCGGAGTGTTATATGTGTGTAAAGTTTCAAGTCAATCGGATGAGTGGAAGTGGGTCAAAATTAGTTTACCAGATTTGACCCTAAAAAACGAACAGATAGACAGATACAAGCTAAATAAAAGCTTTTAAAAATACGCCGCAGGGCCAAAAATATCTTTTAAAGCATCTCCCAGCCGAAGTAAAGTATGTTTTACAAATATAGTGATTGTATTTTTAGTGGCGAATTAATTATAACCACAAATTGAATAATCCGGGACAAAAACTTTGGTTCCGGGAAGCCCCGAAACAACATGGCTAAATTCGCATTTTTAACCGACTTCCAAAAAGGAAAAGGTTCTCAATTCGACCTGGGCACCAATCATGTAGTCCGACGCGTCTCTGTCTTTCGACTTCGACGCAGCTTTTAACTCTTGACTTCGCCATATCTGCAGCTTGAAATTTCGCGGAATGGTCACTATGAATCGAAACGTGATTCTGACTGTCATTCTAGAAAATTTGAAGCTGCTGATATGGCGAAGTCAAAAGTTAAAGGCTGCGTCGAAGTCGAAAGACAGAGACGCGTCGGAATACACGATTGGTGCCCTGAATCTGTGTTTTTTAATGTATGTTCACGCCTAACTTTTTACTGGGTTGACCGATTTTTATAATGCAAATCGCCACACGGGACCGGAAAATTCCTTCGGCTTACATAGGCTTCCGGATCATCCAGATTCATTTACAATGGAAAATAAAATCACGGAATTTTGAAAACTTTTCATTTTAGGGAGGTGTTCGTCTTATCCAGGTTTAAAAAAATCGCTTTTTTGTTTGACAACGCGACACAGATAATTTGTGTCACTAATTAATATTAAATTCCATAGAAAATATTTAAAAGCAAAAAAATATTGCAGCCATAGAATCGGAATTCAATAATTGATTGACAACAGGAAAACAAGATTGAAATGAAGTTTGAAAAATTTAAATTCTTTAACTGATTGACATTCGTCGTCGGTTCAAATTCAAAATAAGTTTTTTTTTGAAATCAGATAGCAATTTGAACACGAATAGAGAATCTCTAAATTAATTTGACGGAATTTTGATGACCAATTAAATAATAAAAGCATAAACATAAATATATCAAATTGAGAGACATTCGAAACGGTTACTTTTGATAGTTTGTCGATCGGTTGATCAGTTGATCGTCTATAACGAATGATCTATTGAATGTTTTATTCTATGATTTCTTTTAAGCATAATTTTTTCATGCTTTTTTATGGACGGGTAAATTTCATTTATTTTTGTTGAAAATTTACTTACCTAGCAAATGTCTTTTATATTAGACTTTGAATTGTTGGATCTTGCTTACTGGATAGCGACTTCAGGCAATTCTTGCGACTTCATAGTCGAATTGTTGTCCACATAATTGATGGCTGTTCGATGTTTATTATTAAGATATTCGTATGATGGAGAGATCACGATTGCTTTGAATGTTGCCAATATACCTAATTGAATATGGCTAAATATGTGGATTATTCATCATATGAGTTTCTTATAGATCCGGTATCAAAATGTTTACAAGAGATTTCGAGAAAATTGAATGGTAAATACGTCGAAATTTAATTAGTTGGAAATTTATTATAGAAAGAATTGCCGGAAAATCATTATCAAAATCAGGAAAAACTAAATGAAAAACCATGGAATGGAAATAACTTTTTACTGGAATAAAAAATGGGTGGTGAAAAAATAAAATTCGGGTGTCAAAAAATCGTTAACTCTATTTAATTTGATCTATTACTAGCTTGGGTTAAGTTTTTCAAATATTTTTTTTTTGGGTCTATGTTGGAGCTAAATTTCAGGCCAATCGGCTCGGCAGTTTCCCCGAGAAAGAGTAACATAGAGAGAAAACTAAGTTTCGAAATGACTTTACCGCCTCCCCTCACTCCCCCCACCCCTCCTATGTTGGAACCAGAACTACTACAGACACTCATGCCAAATTTCAAGTCAATCGGTTCAGCCGTTTTTGCGTGAAAGAGGAACAGACAGACAGACTCCAACTCATTTTTATATATGTATTAGTATGATTATTGTATCGGGTCTTTCAACAAGGACATAACAATTTTATATTTACAGAATAATTGAGATATCGGACTGAAATTTATTCCAGGTGTAGTGGACATGTTACATTTAAGTATGAAATTCGATGTCGTTCATATGGCCACCGCGAGCACGTTTGCTGATTGATTCTTTGGAGCCAATTTTCCACACATATCGGCCGGAACGTTGGCAATTTCGCGTTCGATATTGTTCCTGAGCTCCTCTAACGTTGTTGGTATAAACCAACGACTTAACATAACCCCATAAAAAGAAATCCAACGGCGTTAAATCGCATGAGCGAGGTGGCCATTCGACCGGACCATTTCTCGAGATTACACGATTGCGACCACCGACTGAGAATTTCAGTAGTAAGTTTTAATAATTTCCAAACGTTGCTCGTTCGTGAACTTCACCATGATAAAAATGTAAACCTTGACTGACGTTTTAGCATTGCGAGATCATAAAAGAAGTTTTAGGGTGCGTTTTTATGAAAATACAAAATTGTTATGTCCTTGTTGACAGACCCATTACTGAAGAGATGAACCGATGAAGGATAGACATTTTAAAGTTTCAATTTTCAGGATGAAATTCGCCTGAAGGTTCGTACAAAGTTTAGAAAAAAAAATCTGCTAAAAAAAATTCACTTTTCGGAACACTTTCGGTTACATACATATATGTACTGTTAGCCACGAATGGGTTAACCTTTTTACTATAAATAAACTTAATTTTAACAAAACGATCTTTTATTTATAGATTATTTTATTAAAGCATTTTTACATAAGGAATCAAACAAATTCCACATCTCTGAAATGATTAAAAAGCAAAGTAATTTTATTATTTGTTACAAATATATTTTACTTAATATTATAGCACAAATGTATTTATTAGAAATTGCACGCGATATGTCAGATCGTTGAACATGGCAGAGAAATGGGACATCTTTTCGAGCAAATGGCAATAAATCGTGAAATGCCATTGAAATAATAAAATGAACATTGAAATCATGTGTGGTCTTAACTGAAACTAGAAAGAAAGAAATATGAGGAAACTGTTTTATGCTTTGCTAAGACATTTATTTTGTTTTAAAGCAATCAACGTGCATCGTTATTGGAATATTATATTATTTTTGATTGTATAGTAATCGTGTTTAGATATATGTTGAAAAATATTCATAAAAATAAATAAATAATAGTATTTATTGATCATGCATAATATTTTCTAAGGTCAGAGAGTTTGAAATTTAGATTAAACATTCCACAATGTTGATGAATTATTTTTTAATGATAAAATAACTGAACGGTAATCGCAAGTGATTTTAAAATTATACATAGCTATGAGAAATATACAAAGATTACTATACAAAGATCTTGATTGACATCTCCGTAACGCTTTGATTTTGGCTCTATTTTGGACTGTAGATCCCGACCTAGCGGACCGACTTTAATAAAGAAGGTATCAAATGATTCGTTTGTGTCTGGATGGTCAAAGGCTATATTTAAAAAAAATGTGTTCCCTACATGATTAGATTACAAAAAACTCTAAAGCGCTCTACCGCGTGTCAGTTTGTCTCTTAACCGCAGGAGCACTTTTGATGCGGTTTTCGTCATTGGATAGGTTTTCGCTTTTTGGAAGTTTTCGCTAACTAAAGCTGACCCCATCCCCTTAACTGTGAACCCCTCTCCTGCTATTACTTGAACCAATAGAGCAATTTTGACGCGGTTTACACCATTGGATAAGTTGTCTCTCAAGGAAAGTTTTCGCCCACTAAGATTGACCTCACCCCTTGTCTGTAAATGTTCGCCTGCGGCCTATTTTTGTTTTCACATTTTTTGCATTTGTTTTTACATTTTTTGCGGTCTAGACGCGGTTTACACCACGCGGTTTACACCATTGTATAAGTTGTCTTGCAAGGAAAGTTTTCGCCTACTAAGATTGACCTTACCCCTTGTCTGTAAACCCCTGTCAGCTACATCCTGAACCGTATGAGCAATTTTGACGCGGGTTTCGCCATTATTTTACACAATCTTGATTTTGATCGATATATAAACTAATAGAAAAAAAGCTCTTCCTAAGACAGGTAACCGTAATCTTACTAGGAATTTCGTAATTTCACAATCGACGACTGTCGATTCTACGACTTTTCAAGTTGTTCGCGTTTTCGTGATGCGTAAGGCGATTAACTTAAAAAGTCGTGGAATTGGCAGTCGGTCCTCTTGCGGGCAAGATTCCTCTTGCCCGTCTTAGGCCGGGCCTTAATTCTAGCATTAATTATGTTTAAGATACATGTGAATTCGGGGTAAAACCACTTTTTTGTTTGTTCGGAAAAAAGAACGGCTGCGACAAGGGTTTCCGATGATATCAAATAATTTTGCTTTTTGTTAAAGTTAATTAATTTCAATACTTTATGTAAGAATACGCTTAAAAATCAGTGCATGGGGCTAATTAAATTCTGTCAATTAAAATGAGTTTTAATATGTTTGCCATCAAAGTTAAATTGAACTTCAAACGCTATTAAAAGTAATTTACTTTGGAAGACAAAACTCAGATAATCTACCTATGACTATATTGGTACCTAGATTTGGATTACTTGAGGCCATTGTTGAACATTGTCGATATTTTGGACCTTAAAGCGTTGTTCATGCAGCCAATATGCAAATTTTGAATCAATTTGTTTGAATAAAACGTTTAATTTATCTCATGGGTCGCTCTTAGGCTAGTACCACACTGTTCGACTTTTGCTATTATAAATGCGTCTATTTCCAGCTCAATGAGTAATCACTTGTCAGTGTCACCTGTCGATTCTGTTTGTTGTCGGTGTCGTTTTTCAAACTGTTTTTCACTTTTGATGGTTTATCTGGAGTGGTTATTAGATTTGGATATTGGATTGTGTCTAATATTTAGTCATTATGTTGACCATTGGTATGCTTAAATAAAGTGCATTATTTGGTTTCAATTTCAGATTATCGCTGGCCGAGTAAATTTCTGTTGAACTGGAATTAATGGCAAAAGTAAATCGCGTACTCAAATGACACGAAAATACTCGGCTAAGGCGATGGGATTTATGTTGTCCTTATAGTGAAAACATAGGGTGAATAAGAGAACTGTCAGTGTAGCAATTTGTAAGTGACACTTCAGGTTACTATTGCTTCGAGGAAAACTTTAGTTCTATGTTTAAACTAATTAAAGTGTAAGAAGTGAAAAACATGTTGTTTGACACGTTGAAAATGGTAAATATTGTATTAAATGTGGGCGGTGATATGTTGACGATATTAAATCTGAAATAACATTCTAAATCAATTGAAATAGTGACGGATATTGGAAATAATTTGCTATCAATATGGTGTTTAAAGGTGCTCCCTAAGAAAATTTGATGAAATTAGTGTTGCAACACAATAAAAATAGTCTAAATTTTTATGTCCTACAGGACATTATTTCCTAACCGGGGGTTCGCTAAAAATTTGAGGGCGAGATTCGCGATGTGCATTAGAAAACGTTGAATAAACAAAAATGCGGTGTTTAATCAGTTAAATTGAAAAGAGGTAAAAGAAATATTTGAAAAAAAGTATTTCGGTTTGGACAATGAAAATTTTTGCATGTGCAACAATTCTTTAAAAAAGTTGTTTTACATTGCATAATATCCACTTTTAAAAATACCACCTGCGGCGTTTTTTTTTTCTCGGAGTTATTGTTGGTCAATTTTGGATGTGTATTTAACCGTAAAAACTTTAACCTGAGGCACATCTCTTTTCTAACTTTTCATTTAAATGCAAAATCCTCAAAAATGTTCGCCTGCGGCCTATTTTTGTTTTCGCTTTTTACACTTATATATCTTGTAAATTAAAACATATTTTTATTTGATTACTAGCTTACATATCCGTAGTTGCCGGGTTAAGTTTTTTCAATTTTTTTTTATTGTCTATGTTGGAGCTAAACTTCAGGCCAATCGGCTCGGTAGTTTCCCCGCGAAAGGGTAACATACAGGAAGAGCATAGTTTCGAGATCACTTTACCCCTTCCCCTTGCTCCCCCACCTCTCAGAGTACTCTTTAATGGGTCTATGGGGGGGCTGGACTCCCGACGAACATCTATGCCAAATTTCAGATCAATCGGTTCAGTAGTTTCCCCGCGAAAGAGTAACATAGAGGGAAAACTAAGTTTCCCCCTACCCTTACTCCCCCCACTTCTCGGGCTACTTTTAAATGGGTCTATGTTGGGGCTGGACCCCCGACGAACATCTATGCCAAATTTCAGGCCAATCGGTTCAGTAGCTTCCCCGCGAAAGAGTAGCATAGCGCAAAAACTAAGTTTCGAAATGACTTTACCCCCTCCCCTTACTCCCCCTACCCCTCGCCCTACTTTTCCGTATACCTGTGTTGGAACCAGAACTACTACAGACACTCATGCCAAATTTCAAGTCAATCGGTTCAGCCGTGTTTGCGTGAAAGAGGAACATACATACAGACAGACAGACAGACACCAACTCATCTCTATATATAAAATCGTTTAACCTGACTGACTCATCAACGCCCAGCCCAAACCCCTGAAGCTAGAGACTTGATACTTTCACAGTCGGTCCCAACCAAAGCATAGGCGCTCACTAAGGCGGGGTTTTCCGAAATTTTACCCCTAAGGGGGTGAACGGGGGGTAAAGGGGGTTTGGGTGTTTTTCAATTGTGATTTTCGCCATGAATCCTGCTCAATAGAAGGCTGAAAAGTTTCACTCGGGGGTTTTCGGGGTCGCTGATCACGAATCTGGTGTTAGATTTTCAAAATTCAAAACGGAAGGTCCTGTAATAACGTTTTACCCAAAACTTTTTAAGTTATTTATGGTTTTTTGACATTCTAAAATTTATACAAAAAACTTTTAGCTGCAAACGACGGGTCTGCTAGTTTTTTATATAATCATACTATTATATTGTCTAGAAAGTTCGAAAATTGAACTCTTGAGTTAAATAAATGAATACACTAGCGCTATTGAAATGATGTGATGCTTAAATTGAAGACAGTATAGCTAGGACACAAATTAAGTTAGACATTTGAAAAATATAGCAGAACAGTTTTATGAATTGTGAAGTCACATTTGTTAACAGCTAAAATCCGATATTTTTTCTGATGTAAAAATAATAATTTTTTTTTAAGAAAATGAAATTGTTGAAAAAAAAGATCTGCAAAAAGTAATTGCCGTGTAACTAAAAACGTCATAAAATATAAGAATTTTTAATAAAATATAACTTACGTTACTTGTGGCACTCTAGTTGGGTAATATTTGTTATCTTCAGATCTCGTTTTAGAGTGCAAAAGTTTCAGGAAAAACGATCCAGGTGCGGTAAAATCGGCTTCTCACATTATACAAGTATATTATAAGAGTATAAAGAAAATGTATAATCGTCATCGTCTATATATACTGTTGGCCCCATTTTATTGTATCCAGAGACCCTATATTGTTGCTTTTAAAATGCTTACGATATAATAAATTAATGCTAAATAGGATATAAATTCCATAATGCACTTGCCATAATGACAAGTTACGTGTAAACTGACTCGTCCGGGACATTGTTCAGCGTCGCCTCAATTCCACAGTAGGTGCTCCATTTGAGGGCTCACACAGGCGATATCTCTTCACTTGGGTCTTCTTAGCAACATAAAATTCACTTGTTACGAACCTTTTGTTTGTTTGTTTTCTCTATCTTTTGTCTGTTGAACGATAAAGGAGTTTTTCAACAATGAAGCTACCACATCTTTTCGTATTAGCCATTAAGGAAGAAGTATTTATGTAACTAAATACCACATATCAGATCTGAAAATTATTTATGATTGAGGTGAAACTGTTTAAAAACTATTGATACTATTTTATTTATATTGATATGATTTATAAGAAATATTCTGATTTTGCATTTAAAATGTTCTACCAATACTCGTTGATGAAGTCCAGAAAACAAATTACATCCGACTTACCACATTCTGCTAATTAAAATTATTTTCTTCCAATATCTATACAGAAAAATCTTACCAACGAAAAAAAATTATATTATTTTCTTACTATCCATAAAGAATAGCCCATCAAACACGATTGGAAAGATCAAAGGATTATCCCGTCGCGCTTTAATAACTTCATTATTTTCTCTTAAGCTCATTATAGGACCAAAGATCTGTCGTGCTTCGCATATAAATTAAAAATCTCACAAATCACTTCGTATTTAATTACACTAGAAAGAAATCAAACAATTTCCTTCAAATGATCATGTTTAATGACGGTTCGATTTAAACATATGACATATAAATCTTTAGTTAATAAATCTATGATAAATGCAAGTACATCATTCATTAGTCTTACATGTTAGGTATACTATCTAAAAATGTCACTTCTTTGTGTTTGGAACATTTATTGCGGTGTCGAATAGAATAGAAGCATAAGTGCTGGTGATCATCATAATAGCGAAGAAATCAACGAATCAACTTTTTGCCATTTTATAAATTGCGGTGGGATTGGCTGCCTTTAATTACGAGTGTCAATTCAATTTTGTATGCACACTGTAGAAAATGAATTTGAATTTAAACCGAAAAATGGGGTAAAAACGGGGTAAATTTGCAAAAACGTCGTAAAATTTCGAAAAAAAATCAGAATTTAGCTCGCACACCATTTAAGTTGTAAAATCACCCAAAAAACATTAATATTACACTAGAAATAGGGTAATTTTAAACCTTGCGTAAAATTTCGACCAATATTCGTATTTTTACTCTCATTTTGGTGTAAAAACACGCTCGCAGGGTATTTTTGCATTATTGTACGGACAATTTAACCTTAACCTTATAATTCGCATAAGGTTTGTGGCATCGGAGTATAAATACTCGAATCGAGTTTTACTCTACCAAAATCCTGTGTGGCGCCTGCCACATGGCAGACATGCCCGGCAAATTTGGATGTGAAAACATCCGCAAAAATAATATAATATTTTTGTTTTTGCAGACCGTATAAGCCGAGAAATTCTAATACCATTTTCGGTGTAATTTTAAACAAGAAATGTCGTAAAATTACACCTTTAAGACGTGGTTTTGCTACCAAATAGGAGGAAAATTACAACAAAAATGTGGTAATTTTAAACATCCATGTCGTAAAATTACACCCGTATTGTACTTTTAATTCTTATTTAGCTTAAAGTTCCCCCGTAAAAGAGGCTTTTGTACGTCACAAAATGAGTAAAAATGCATAGCTTTTAAGCCATTACGACTCGGTGTAATTTTACCCCTATTATCGTAGGAAAATGGTTTCCTACGATAATAGGGGTAAACTTACAATAAAATTTTCTAGAGTGCATGCCATGTTTTAATAATGGAGTTTTTGTCTACTTTTTAAGGCAATTAACGGGCATGAGTGCAGTTTTAGTACTTTAATCGACATCTCCTCTTCAAATAAAAAAGTGAGTAAATTCGCAAAAGGGAAGAATTAAAGATATTGACATTCTTTATATTTTTTTCTTCGAAATATTTAAGATCGTGTTTTAATATAAACTGAAATTAGTGTAATCTACGCAAGAACGTAGATTTTTAAAAGCTTTTATTTAGCTTGCCTTCGTGTCTGTCTGTTTGTCTGTCTGTCAGATCAAATCTTGCAACCCAATTTTGACCCACTTCCACTCATCCGATTCACTTGAAATTTTGTACACTTATATAAGTCCGATGACAATACAATATTTTCTCTACTTCGTCCTTGAAGGATAAGGGAAGGTCCTGTGAGGATAACTTGATTATCCTTTTCTCCAAATTTTCCGGAAAAAAATCTATTCTGGGGGTTTTTGAGGTCGCTGAATACGATTCTCAAGTTAAAAAGCCTGCACTCAGAAAAATGGAGGCTAACTCGACGACCTACATACGGCGTAATTGGCCTCGGGCAGGCGCGCGTTCGCCTGCATGTGGGCAAGTAAAACTGAGTTGACCTGTGGTCGGAGAAATTCTGAAATTAAGCCACCAGCAGGTGAAGTAGGGCATTGGGAGCTGCACGAGTTGACCTTAGATAGGTTAACTCTGACCGCTAGCTGGCTTACAGACACCTCTGTAAGGTCAGAGTTAACCTGACAAAAAGTTGACCTGTACATTTTTCTGAGTGTGTAAGGACATCTCAAATATAAGGATATATATTCGAAGACTAAAAAGAACAAAATAAAAAAAATAAAATTTTTTTTTTAAAAAAAAGCTTTTATTAAAAAAAAATGCAGTAAAAAGAAAAAAAATAATTTTCTGGACGCTGTGTATCACAAATATAAAAGCTTTTAAAAAGCGAGATAAAGCATAAAACAATAAAATAAACATTTATCTCGCTTTTTAAAAGCTTTTATATTTGTGATACACAGCGTCCAGAAATTTTTTTTTCTTTTTAAAAAAAATTTTTTTTTTTAAATTTTTTTTTATTTTTTTTTCATAAGAAAGTCATACGTTGTATTTTTCCGTAAAATGGAAGGTCGAATTCGTTAAACGATAAAATCGCATCATTCCTTCCTCCTTTCCCGACAAAGGGAACCGTTATTTGCGATTTTCCCCAAAACTATAAGTTGTACCGGAAAAATCCAGTAAATGATATACGAAGTTGTAATATAGGCTGGCTACGTACATTTTCCTGGGCCCCCTCTCATATAAATGGGGATTTTTTTGCGGTTTTCTTGGAAAATTTCGTCATATAAAAATACATTTAAAGCCTATAGGTATCGGTTAAGATATAGAAATTCTTTGAATTCATTTAGCAATAATCCGATTGATAAATATGATAATTCGACTTCATTAACCTCGCAAATGTGAAATAATAAATCATAACGTGTCTAATCCTCCTTATTGATGTACACAGCATATCTAATACATACCACGTATTTAAGTCCAATTAACTAATAGCTGTATGTATATCTGTAGGACACCTGGATTAAAATATAGATAAATCGTGTGCATTGATGCGGGATCGTTTAGTGCTTTGGATGTCATATAGGTGAATTGCAGATAGCGAATATTATACGAGTATTGATGAAAACGTGAATAGAGAGAATGCGTAACATATTTTAAATGAATAATATTTCAATTAGTAGAACAAAAAGACATCTTATTAGGCTGATACTGTATATAAGATGCGGAAGACATCTTATAAATATTCATAGAAATGTTATGTTGCCGTTTAGTTGTTTCTTTATAATGTCTCGACGACAGACACAAGGAGTCATCGTGGAGGATATATTGGCAGTGAAATTGATGTGATTTTCTTCAATATAAGTATATACTTGGGGGCTGTATTGCATAACCAGCCCCACACGATTGCCGCATATACCGGCTAAACGTAATATCGTGTTTGTTGGCTACCGGATCGAAATGACAGGCTGATAATTAAGATAGAATTTAAAAGTGGAAAATGTCATTCGATCCAATACCATAATTTAACTTTTATGCGTTATGTTGCAAGATTCCGTCAGGAGATATTATTAGATGTACGTCAAACCGGAAGAGCTACTTAGCTAAGTGGATACCATGGCTGTTTTATACATATATTTTGTTTTCTCATACTATCTGAAGATACTCAAGATGCGGTCAATCAGAGCAGGTGTTATTGTTGCTTAGGAAATCTTCGCATAAAGCCTCGAGCAGCATTTTCCTCAAATATAGTTATATCCGCCCAATATAGGAAGTAATAATAAACGGTATATTAGTATCGTAAGATTACTATAATAGAAGGAACATCTTCAATTCCATAACAATCACCTTTCCATGTAATTTCGTTCTAGTTACACTGAAAAATGTTCAAAATAATGTTATTAACTGAAAATATGCTGAACAAACTAGTCTACCTACGCACAAATGTGGCTTGATATCGAGGAGGTAAGAAAATATAATATATAGAAAGGTATAAGAAAAGTAAAGGTTTCGCTGAAATGGAATTGATGACCATTCGGAGGCGAGGTAAATGCTCCAAAGAGACCATTTGGGACTCGTACTTGAGGTCTCTTATTAAAACATTTGCGTTTTGTTGAAATTTATGTCTAACCCGTCCCGGTTTCAGTTGAGTCTCCTTCAGGTGAACAATGATAGCATGTTGTGTTTCAGATTTTTGTTCTGTTTTCGTATTTTCATGAATGCAAAATTTGCGGCGGCTCAATATGTTTGACTATTATTATTATTATCGTTTTGGTATTTTACAATACTTGTGAAAGGGGTCATAACAATAAGTATCTTTCCGTACCAATGTCCGTTTATTGGGTAGTATCTTTGATCGATTTAACTGTTATAAGGTATTCAAATTGTCTTCTACCTACTAATGCTATGCACCTATAACGCCTGCAGAAGAATATTTTCTGTCCATCCGTTGGAATGCGAAATGCAAAATGAGGCACAAATGATGTTGTTTAGATCAAATGTGGTTCTGGGCAAACGAAACGGGAATTATTGTCTTTCGAAACGCTCTGAATTTTCAACAGTTTCTATACAGAACGCTAATGTTGTTAGTAAAAGGCTTGTCCAATGGCTTTTATCACTAGTCACAACATGAATTCGAATTCATTATGTTAGACATTTTTATAAAATTCTCTCTTTTTTTTTTATTTGTTATTCTGTATTAACATTTTCAATATGTTCTAAATAAAGGATATTAGCGTTGTTTCCAATTTAACGACATCGATTTAGAATTGCTAAACTCATAAAATCCATATCATGTCAGCAAAGTGGTTTAATAAGAGACAAATTTTATTAATCATTTCTAAAGAGACACGCTATGAATTACATGTGAATAAAATAATTCCAGGTATAAAATTTTATGGCAAATGATTGCGGCCGTTTAAATTTTGGAATGTAAACTTCATATGACTTTTTTGTGGCCAATAAAATTAATATTTTTATGATTTGTTGTAACATGAAATTGGAAAAAATTAATCTTGTTTGGTATGCATATTTTACAATAGTATACAATGTTTTTAATAAAAGCATGTGCTCTGCAAAAACACAGATTAATCCACCAAACAGTGAGATTACACCTTTCTTACAAAATCAAACTTCGTGGGTATAATACTAAAAGTTTTTAGACAAAAAAATATTTGAAAACTGAAGAACTAGTTAAACTAGTGTCATACGAAGAAATTGCATCTGACAGCGCTTAACCCTTTGACGACCACAGGCAAGTATGCTTCAGTACTTAAAATAGTCCAGTTAAGAGATAGAGCAAAGGTATTAAAAGGTTTTTTGTAGAGGATAGATGGGGCAATATAAATGTATGTGGCGGGAATTCTATGCCGATTCCCCTGTGCCCCTATGATCCTAAATGAAAATTAAAATGATTTAACAAGGTTTTTTATTGCTCTTCCAGAAATTTTGGTATAATGGACTTAGAACGATTTCACTCTTAGCCTACGATATCTGTACTTGCGATTGCTTCGACGTCTACCACATGCACAACTAATTAAATTCAGTTTGTTCAAATTCAAAAATAAATACGTACATGAATTATATATAAGAATGTTGTCTTTCAATTTTAATTTTCGAGATAAAAAAATGAGGGGCAAGGAGGGGGTCTGAGGCCACCATTTTTTGTGGCATAACTATTATCAGGTCACAGATCATGAAAATGAAAAAAAAAATCAAAATCCCTTCGGCCGAAAATGTATGGTCGTCAAAGGGTTAAGGAGAAAATGCTAATCTGGCAAGGCAAGCCAGTGAGTCGACCGATCGAGAACAGAACGAACGTGTGATTGAGGGAGAGTAATAAAGTTATATTTTAAATATATCGTGTTAAATTTAGAGTTTTTCTGGGTCCGAAGAGATCATCCCCTGCCATTCCTGACACTAGAAAGTTGAAATCTGGCACAGAACTGGCTTTTCTCAAAATATGAACTTCTTCCAAGAATGGGAGTCACTCCTTCCTCCCTCTCCCATATAAACATAAAAGATGTTTGCAATTTTCTCGATAACGGCTCATTTTTGCGAAATCGCATTTGCATTCTATGTACCTGTTTAGATTAGCCGATCCAGGCGCCAGGCCATGAACGAAACTGTCAAAATACAGGCAAGACGAGGAAGTGGGGGACACCCCCCCCTAACCAGGGGACACCCCCCCCCCCCCTTCCTCGTCTTGCCTGTATTTTGACAGTTTAGTTCAATGCCTGGCGCCTGGATCGGCTAATCTAAACAGGCTCTATGGGACGAATACAGCTTTCGCGTCAAAAATCCATAAGGTTTACTGGCAGAAGTCAAAATCCATCGCGTCAAAAATCCATAAGGTTTACTGGCAGACATACATACGAATGAACACACGGACACTCACACATAGATACATGCTGGGGACTAATTGAACTGAGCCGATGGGGCTCCGTTATTATTTCGTTTTTTGGAGTGATTTTAATACCTTGCTGATATGTAAGAAAGGTAAAACTATCTGATGTGAAACATTTTCTTATATAAATACTACGTTTCTCCAAAATTTTCAATATAGCAGAATAAAATTTTCGTTTAATATAAATTTTTTTTTACGAAATCTTATAAATCTCGATAACGGCAAAAAATTATTCTCAATTCTTCGTTAAACCATTTAACCCTTTGTGACTCTTCCTCTAACAAAAATTAGACTCTTACATCTATTTACTAAGTCCGTTCGACTATACTGATTTTTTGGCGATTAGGTCCAAGCCTAAACCGTTGTTATTAAAAGAAATACCACTCAGCAAGAAGAAGCATTCAAGCTATTTTTATTTCTTACAAACATAATCCAAAAACCAAGAAGATTTTTATTTTTGCGTCTCCCTCTCTAAACGTATATTGTTTGGATAATAATTATTTTTAACCAGAATTTACGATAATAAAAACGGGATCAATGTTTAATGGTGATATATCAGTTTGTTGTATGTTTCACGAGCCAAGTGCAAAATTTATCGTTTAATTAGTGTTGGCGATCACTATCAGGTCAAGTTGAATTCGATCTATTTAAATTAATGCTGCTACATTTAATGTCTATATGCCATTCGCACACATTTGATTTCATGGTAAAATGAATCTCAAAATGGATTTGGTTAAAAGGACTTGCATAAAATTAATGGAATTGATGTGCCATAAACCATTTATGGATATCAGGAGCAATCTGATCTTGTTGCGTATTTCTCTTACATCAATGATATCGAATTGGTTTTATTATTATTATTTTAAGATCGGCAACATCTCGTATAGCACGTTTACAATATTACCTTTGGTCATTGCGATAAATTCTATTTAATCATACAACATTCCTTAATCGCTTCATGGATTCTTTTGCCATCAATTTGTTGCATCTTTTATTTTGCTATACAAACTGTATAGTTTTTTTCCTTTGTTTGCGTCTATACTCAATCAACATTCAATGTTTACCACTTGCTAGCTTCACTGAAGACATATGGCCACTGCACTTCACTTTTTTTGCTATATAAATACATAAATGTTGTCTTTACTGATGATGGTGATGACGATGATGCTAAGTTGATTGGCGAAGGTAAATCCGTATAGTGCATGAGATCTGATGTCTAAACATCACCCTGGGTAGTCGTTGAGGATTTTTATTGGTAACTCCATCTGAACTTAATCAGACCACAATTGTTCTTTAAGGAATTTAGCTTTGTGTCTTCAATGCTGTTCAAGTCAATGGATGAATCGTGAAACTGAATAAAGTAGTTTTATGGTGATAATTACTTGTACTAAAATTGTCACGAGTAATTAACGCAAGACCTTTGAATTTTCATTAATTATGGTGAGAAACGATTGCCATTCGTGATTATGTTGAAGGCAGGAAAAAAAACGACATTTATCGATCTTTTTTTCCAGTATTTGGGCATCAAGTCTGTCACAGTTGGACTGAGAAAAGTGATAATTACTTTAGGTGAACATGCTGTTTATGCTGTTTATGGGGTGACAATCGTGTATTATGGACTTAACCACGCAATTCAATTGATTCGTGGTAAAACACTTTGGAATTGGAAAATCAAAGATCGAGCCGACGAGTGTATTTATCAATAGGTATACATATTTTATTTTTTTTTTTGGCTAAATGCTATTTAATTTGCTTTTTGTTATGGTTTTATCCTTATTGTGTATAATAAATCTATTTGTGTACACGATTTTAGCAAAACCAGTTTAATCACGCTAAGGAATTTTCTCAAATATATTTGGTCAAAAATAGATTCTACCCTAGCTTTGTGTAAAATATTTTAAACAAAACGGATATTTGAGTTGTTGACTTCTGTTAATAACAAATTTTCCTTGTTTTGGGAGTATGCATTGAAAATGAGCGTTTTGTATCGAGACTCATAATTCGGCAGGTATATATCCGATCGGGCTGAAATAAATTTTACCTGAAAGCTAAAACCCTAGGCTGCAAACATCAGTCCAATTTCAACTGCCGGAGTGTAAAGACGTTTTTATCCGAAATTTAAAACATGGCTGAGTTCGTGCCTACAAAACCGTTTTTTCGGAGAATTCATTTACATTACTTCCACCGAAAGACAACAGCAGCTGAGGGGCATAGAATATTAGTGGAAACATACGGCGACAATGCTCTTTCAGAACAAACATGCAGAAGATGGTTTCAACAATTCAAGGGTGGTAATTTTGACCTCGAAGATGAAGAACATCCTGGTGCTGAGAAAAAGTTTGAAGATACCGATTTGGAGGCATTACTTGATGAAGATCCATGCCAGACACAGGAAGAGCTTGCGGAAACATTGGGAGTCGATCAATCAACAGTTTGTAGGCGCTTGAAACAACTGGGAATGATTCAAAAGCAAGGAAATTGGGTGCCGTATGAGTTGAAACCAAGGGACATCGAAAGATAAATGTTGCAAATGTTGTAAAAAACTACCTGGAGAACCTCAAATGGGAAGTCCTACTCCACCCGCCGTATTCACCAGACATTGCCCCCTCCGATTACCATTTGTTCCGGTCGATGACACATGGCCTGGCTGAGCAGCGATTTTCTTCTTATGACGATACCAAAAAATGGGTCGATGACTGGATTGCCTCAAAAGACCAAGACTTTTTCCAGCGTGGAATCCGCATGCTACCTGAAAGATGGGAGAAGGTCGTAGCTGCCGATGGACAGTATTTTCAATGATCTGAGTCTGATAGTTTTCTCAAAATAAACTGTTGGTTTTTATAAAAAAACGCTCATTTTCATTGCATACTCCCAATAAGATATTTTTTTTGCTAAAAGCACAAAAACACTAATTCTTATGGTCTGATGAAGTTTTTGCTATTTGTAAAACCAATAAAATAATAGCAATAAGAAATCTTATTTACTATTGCACTAAAACTTGATATATTTTAAAAGGTCTCGACTTGTCCTATGGCTGACAGGTGAACCGATAAACGTCTTCTGTGCGATTTGGTGAAACTTTTAAGGCTAATAACTTTCTTAGCAATTTTTATTTTCGTGCAGACAACTTCCTGCTGATACCGACGAACCACAAACTGCCATAAGTCGAATATAGTTTTCTGTTTAGTTCGTGATAGCCACCAGGTAAACGAATGGTACATTTTTTTTCGTTTATTCCTTTGAATTTAAAATTTTATTGCACTACAGTTAAGTAGTAAGAAATATTAAACATTAACGGATGATAAAGTATTACGGACCAGAAGCGATTTTCAAACTGTGCAAGGTGTTTTCCATTCATTTGCTCAAACATGATTAAATTATTTACATTTTGCCCCGAATGTTTTGAATAATGATTCAATATTAACATGGGTGTATCAAATCGGTTAAATGTTGTAAAATGTTTGCATTTTTCACGTTTCAATCTAATTGTAAGCTGAAATTCGGAATGCGGTGGCGATAAGTTTAAAACCTTGGCTGGAGGCTAAAGTAATCTTAAATCAACTTGAAATTTTTACCTGCGATCAGTATAGTAATAATGCGCTATTGGAAAGGTTTGGGAATATTATTGTAAAAAACATAACAAAAGCTATAATTGCCAATCCGGCAATTATTGGAAACCCGTATGGTGATATTCGTATCAACAGTTCTGTCAAAATTCCAGTTTGAAATCAGATTTTCTAAAAAGATTTTTTAAAATGTGTTCCAATTGGATTTCGATGTATGGGAGTTTTATGTAGAATCGTATCCTAAACAACTTTTGTTCTTAAACTTTTTTGATAAGATACACCGTTTTTGAGATATTCGCAAAAAACGTCTTCGTTCGTATGGGGGGTACCCGCCCTAATGGTCCATTTTTACCCATTAACGAACTTAGCCTCGAAAAACCGATCTGTGCAAAATTTCAAGTCTCTAGCTCAATCCTTGCGCTCGCAATCCGCGCCACAGATGGACGGACGGACAGACGGACAGACAGACGGACAGACAGACGGACAGACGGACGGACATACAAATTTCAACTTTTTTGATCATTCTAAACACACTGGTGTAATTCATTTTTGTGTGTGATGACGGGATCTTGGCGTTACAAAAGGTAAGGCAAAGTTAATATACCCTTTGGTTTCAGCATACGGGTATAAAAAATATTTATTTGCGTCTTTTAATGTTGTGAATTTGATATTCAATCTTTTGTATAGAAATCGTTGGGACAATTTCTCACTAAAATGCTGGATCATGAAAAAGAGTGTCATAAAAATCAAAACCTTAAAAAAAAGTTAAATTTTTTCGGCGTCGCATGTGAAACAGGATAAAAAAATTCCCATAAAACGGTTCCAATTTCTTTTTCTTTTTTATCACGGATTCAATTCTACACTTCAACTTCAAAGTTTCTCTGCATTCATTAATTAACATTAAAATTCAATACCTGCAATTAAACAATTATAGAATCAATGAAAAACTTTTATCATATTTTAATGAATTTAATGTCAAACATATTCTTTTTAATGTGACATTTTAATACCGTCATGGAAATCATAAAAATTGGTTTTTTTTAGAACAAATTAAAGAGAATTTTATTTTAATTCATGACTATTTGACTGGTTTCATATGGGTCTTCAAGACACTTATTTTATCGAACGCATCCAGAATGCCATTAGACATTAATAATTGCATAGTAACAGAAGATCCTTAATCTCATCTAAACCACTTCAAAACTGTTAATTACACATTTGTGTACAATTTAATTACATGGCTTAATTAAGCAAATCATTTGCATTAATTAATTTTTTTACGTGATGGCGTTTTAAGAATTTTACTCGCTAATTCTCGTTTCTGTTGAGGCCCACTATAGACTCGTACTGTGATAAGATGATGTTTTAATGAAACAAATAGAAAATAAAAGCATGAATCGGGAGTATCAGTCCGAGGAGCATCTAATTAGGTTTATGCTGGTAGGTACCAGGTATGTAGATAGTTGTATGGTTTGTATTGTAGATCGCCATAATATCGCGTATTTTTACAATATAAGAAAAATGATAGTAGGACTACTTATTATTCGAATTACTTAAGGTTAGAAGGTAGTTCTCTCTTAAGATTGTGTAATAAGGAAAAGGGCTAAGACGGATTTTATTTCATAAAGTGGATACCTCTTTTCAAGCCATTTAGGTTAAGAAACCGTGGACTGAATCTATGTTTTCCTTTGTGAATGAATGAAAATTACAAATGGGTGGTTTAACTGAAGACCAAAATGAAAATAATAAACTCGGAGAATAGACTTTGTCGATGATGATCATATTGATAGATATTGAAAGTAATTTAAGGTATAAAATCCGATAGAAATCGTGATCATCCTAGAATTAATTGGCCTTTAATTTGTTTCAGTAGACGAAAGCAATCAGCGAATTGTTAACTTAAAATGCTTTACTTTTATGATTAAGCTCAACATTGTACGTGATTTACAAGGTCAATTATGTATTTTTCTGGATTATTCAAACGTATTGCAAGTATATCTAGACAAACTAATTGTATATTAGATATATGTATTTCATTTAAAAGTTAAGTGTTACAGTTTTTTTTAATCCTTTGTAACTGAAGTTGCTGAATCTAAAAAAAATATATCTATTACGGCAGGGAATGCAAAATTAGGAAACATGTATTTAAAAACAAAAACGTTTCATCATACTAATATATAAAAATGAGTTGGTGTCTGTCTGTCTGTCTGTTCCTCTTTCACGCAAAAGCGGCTGAACCGATTGACTTGAAATTCGGCATGAGTGTCTGTGGTAGTTCTGGTTCCAACATAGGCATACGGAAAAGTATCGCGTGGGGTGGGGGAGTAAGAGGAGGGGTTAAAGTTATCCCGAAACGTAGCTTTTCCTCTATGTTACCCTTTCGCGGGGAAACTACCGAGCCGATTGGCCTGAAGTTTAGCTCCAACATGGACCACCAAAAAAATAAAAATTTGAAAAAACTTAGCCCGGCAACGACGGGTATGCAAGCTAGTATTTAATATTTTTAACAAAAGTTGGTTTGCGGCTGATGTATCACGTTGATTTACAATTGAAAATTTAATATTGCACAAATGTAGCAATCGTTTTTTTGCGTATGTGTATTTCCAAGGGTATTACGATAAGAAAATTCATGTAAAATGCCACTGGGAAGATGTGAGGGTACCTTTTGTTACATTATTGTACAAATATCTGCAGCTATCACTTTGCTTTCTTTCTTCCAATAAAAGTTTCGCAAAAAAGAAAAAAGATTCTTTAACCCATTCGGTATTTTGATGCCATATGGCAACGCAGTTAAAAATTTGAATTGACTTATTATTTATTTATTTTGAACACTCTATTCTCATTCCGTGCACCTTTAAGTGCATTTGTGACCCAATTTTGATTAGTTGAGTAAAAATCTGGACTACAGTAGACGTATTTGTAAAAAATAAAAATTTTTAATTTTTTTTTAACACGTTGGCTACCATGTGAGTCACCGGTGATCACAGCGTAAGTGAAATAAGAGTGCGTTTTTTTGGCTGGTAGCCAACGTGTTAAATCAATACTAATAGCTTGTATAGAGAGAATTTTTAACCCCTATAGAAAAAAACATGTACCGAACGGGTTAAATGAAAAGTGATAAAAAATTCTCGAAAAAAAAGGTTCTAGAAATAAAACCCGTCACTCATTTAGGCAAGGGATGTAGCAAGGGATGTCTGTGGTGGTATGACGAAGTGTCTGTCTGTCTGTTCGCATAAAACTCGAGAATCACTGAACCGATTTGGATGAAACTTTCAACGGAGCTAACTAGGAGCTTAGTGACCATGCCAATATCCACATTCTTTCTTACCATTTTCTGTCTGCTGGTCAAAAATTAGTTTTTATAAAAACAGCTTTTCTTCAATTTTTTTCCGGATTTCGAAAACTGAGTTTATGAATATTTTTTGAATAAGAGGGGGGGGGGGGACGTCTGTGTTACTGTGATGGCGAAATTAAATAAAAAAATCGTGACGAGGGGAAGGGAGGTACCAAAAGCTGAATATTTCCGTGACGGATTTTTTCGTGATAGTCCATAACCAAGCAAATCTATTTTTAAATCAGTATCCATTTTAGTCACTAATTTCATAATCAAAAAAGCCAAATAAAATGCCTTACACTGTTCAAAAGTATTTCAAATGTACGGCATTAAAAAATCAGTTATAATAAATTGACTAAACCTTTTTGTTTTGTCGAACCATAACAACGGACAAAGAATCTTAGTAGTTTACGGCCTTTACTCATCCCGATCGGAGTTCATTCCAATCTTTTGAATTTCGGTAAATTTAAAAAAAAGAAGTTTTCTTTATACGAAGTTATGAATTTGTCTTTAATTAAATTGAGTTATTAATTTGTTTCACATATGATATAAAAATAAAATATTACTTAAGTGCTTCTGTGTGATGAATTGTTACGATTTGAAAACTTATTTAAAATCCATTTACGATATGGACAAACCGAGGTGTTTATCTGTGAAAAAGAGGGAAGGAGAATGGAGTAATGAGGTTTTGAAGGTAGGAATTGGAATCCTGTAAAATAATTTATGAAAATATTAATAGGATATTACGATAGTATAGTGTTGTGCCATTTTTTGGAATTTCCAAGGGCATTACGATATGAAAATTCACGTAAAATGCCACTGGGAAATCCCAAGTCAGCGCAAACGTGTAAATTTTTTTTAAAACTGTTTTTTGTTTCAAATTTAACACAAATTTTTTACGAAGCAAGACATTTTACGATCACTGCAATTTTCTGTTTGTGTTGATGATTAATTCTTATTATGTTGGGACTTAGTAGGCCAGTAGATACAAAACTTCCAGAGTATTATAAAATCGAACTGCTGGTCCAAAAAATCCCAACACGACAAGAACTTGATTTTTATCCTATGCGACGACGTGACATTGCATATAAATTTATTTTTTAAATTATTTAATTTATTTATTTTTTTCTTTGGAATAATTATGATATTTCTATTTGTCGGTACCCTGAAAATCGCGGGAAATTTTATTCGTTTTTTGCAGATAATTTTAATAAACAGAGATTCCGATTTATTTCATACAAAGCCTGGGCACCAATCATGTATTCCGACGCGTCTCTAACTTTCGACTTCGACGCAGCTTTTAACTCTTGACTTCGCCATATCTGCAGCTTGAGATTTCGCGGAATCATCACTATGACTCGAAACGTGATTCTGACTGTCACTCCAGGAAATTTGAAGATGCTGATATGGCGAAGTCGAAAGACAGAGACGCGTCGGAATACATGATTGGTGCCCTGAATTTACTGGGTTTTGAAATTCAAACTCAAAAATCACTTCACCGATTATGCTGAAATTTCGATTATGTCTTTACGCAGATAAAAAATAATAAATTTAACTATTGCAAAGGGTCTTTCAACAAGGACATAACAATTTTGTATTTTAATAAAAACGCACCCTAAAACTTTTTTTATGATCTGGCAATGCTAAAACGTCAGTCAAGGTTTACATTTTTATCATGGTGAAGTTCACGAACGAGCAACGTTTGGAAATTATTAAAACTTACTACCGAAATTCTGAGTCGGTGGTCGCAATCGTGTAATCTCGAGAAATGGTCCGGTTGAATGGCCACCTCGCTCATGCGAATTAACGCCGTTGGATTTCTTTTTATGGGGTTATGTTAAGTCGTTGGTTTATGCCAACAAGCCAACAACGTTAGAGGAGCTCAAGAACAATATCGAACGCGAAATTGCCAACGTTCCGGCCGATATGTGTGGAAGAGTGGTGGAAAATTGTCTCCAAAATATCAATCAGTGCAAACGTTCTCGCGGTGGCCATATGAACGACATTGAATTTCATACTTAAATGTAACATGTCCACTACACCTGGAATAAATTTCAGCCCGATATCTCAATTATTCTGTGTTTTATTTAAATACAAAACTGTTATGTCCTTGTTGAAAGACCCGATACAATCGTGACTAAAACTAAAATATTTAATAACAAAAAAAAGTCAAAATCAATAATTTTTTCAAGAAATTTTACTACTTGGGACTAAATACTACTATTTTGTAGTTAAATTGATTTTTTTTTCAAGTTAAATCAACTACTTTGTAATTGAAGTTAACTATTTTAGTGATATCCCTGCCTGGTATTGTGGGACCCTGTTGGATAGGGAGAAATTTATCACAAATCAACTTGTCATCAGTTCAGAACTTTTCACCTTATGCTGTTATTTTAAAACGTCCAACAAAATTTATATTGAATTTTCCAGCAAAACTTGTTAATTAACAACACTTATGCCCGGTATTTCAGTGAAAGTTTAAACTCCGTTTAACAGGCGATAAAGTTTAAACTGCCGTTTAACACGAAATTGTGTTTTTCAATGACAGTTTATCTCAAACCAAAAGTTTAAACGGAGTTTAACTTAAACGGCCATGGATGAGGGTTTAAACTGCCGTTTTTTCAAAACTTTTTTGTCATTTGTAGATCCACGAAGAATAAAACACATAAAAATGGACTGCATCACTTTTTTTTTGCTCTCCACAATTTCACTATATTTTTTTACATACTTGAAACACAATTACAACCGAAATAACAACCGAAATCACAACCGAAATAGCATCCGAAATAACAACCGAAATCACAACCAAAATAACAACCGAAATAACAACCGAAATAATAACCGAAATTAAAATTGTTTTATTTTTTATAGAATTTTATCATTAATGCGTAAACAAATATTACGAAAGTGATAACTAGACAAATACATCAATGATTTTATGACTGAAAAATTTGACATTTCAATATATTTTACTTGTATAGTAGACTGCAAAATTGACAAAAAAGTTTAAACTTTAGTTTAATAAAACGTTCAATTCCGTTTGCCTGAAAAACACCAGAAGTTTAAACTTTGGTTTAAACTTCATTGTGAGTTTAACTAAACTAAAGTTTAAACTTTCACTGAAAAACCGGGCATTAGTAACCGATCGTTTATCATTTTTTTGCCGTACAAATGTGGCATTGTGTATGTGTATATAATTTCAATTAAATTTTTCATCGTACCTCAAAAAATCATAATAAGTACAAGACGATCGTCAAAGCTGTTTGATAAAAAACGTGTTTTCTTAGCCATGATGTAAGTTAAAATATGAATTTTTCATTTTACTTTTAGTATTTTTTCAAAACAAAAATGTTTAATGCAGTTGTGGAAGAAGGCATGAATGGCGACATTGAATCAGAAATATATGAACTCGATTTATAGGCGACTTGTGGCTTTAAACTTCTTTAAATGTTGCAAATTTTAACAAGCTTGACTCGAAAATATGATTAATGATGACATTTATTGCGTTGAAATTTAATTATGTGGAAAAGTTTTATCCGCCAACATTTTTTTGCATTGAGATAATTAAAAATAGACTTTCAAAGGACAAATCAGAAGTTATTTCACTGAAATGTATTTGACTACATTAAGTGGTAAATGGAAATCGGATTTAGTTAAGTGCCAATAAGTCTGAATTTTCTTCTTATGATAACTTTCGAAGGAATTGAGTTAGAGCAATGATTCTTAATCGTTGGATCGCGTCGTATTTTTCCTCTTTGTAACAAATTTTCAAAGGGACTTTCAAATACCCCACAAAGGATTGATTTAACAAATTCTTTAATTATTTTGTTAATCAAAAAATGACAAATTTTAGTCACGGAGAATAAAAAAACAATTTGACCAAAAAAATATGAAATTTCGAGCACAAATGTTTTATGTTCAAAAATATCTCCCAATTTAGATGATTAAAATGCAAAAAGGAAATTTAAAGCAGTCGTGAGTTGTTTAATTATAAATTCCTAAGTATATTAACTAAAAGCATTCCAAGACTTCAATATTAGCAGCATAACAAGTGACTTCAAGTGTAAATTGCTTATGTTAGGTTGAAGCGATTCTGGTGTGCAAATCTCTATTATGCTCTGAATATCTGTCGATTTTGGTTTAATTAGACTGCCCAGTACAGGATTTCTACAGCATCCAATAATACTGACAACGAACTGAAGTGAATCTGGATAGAAATCTCCAAGTGACATAGAAACGAGTCCAAACTGCATCCAAAATGCCATTGAATATGCATGAAGTACTTTATTCAGAATGTTAATAATACTCTAGTTTTTGGTTTAGTGGGATACTGGAGACAGTAGTGTTTAGGTTATGTTCAAATATTTTCCAGAGATGTTTATTCGTTGTTGAATTTCTGAACTCGAGGGAAGCTCCCAACATCATTTCATTTTTGAACGTATATTAAAATTCCAGTGAGGACCTCACCGTTGAATAAATTAAGTTCCAAGATCGCGTTTAATTAAAGTTTTTAATAAATTTTGTAATTTCTTAGTAATCTTCGTTTAATACAGCTTAATAGCTGACGTAAAAACTTTATTTTATAAATACTGGTTATTGTTTCACTTATGAAAGAGAAAACTAATTTAATTTTTATCAAAGTTTAAAAACAGCTGGGCGCAGTGTCTGAGCTAGGAACTTGAAATTCGACAACATGAAGGTTAAATTCGTTAATGAGCAAAACTATACTTCTGCCCCTATTTTACTAGCATTTTTGGTTTATGGCACGCATCTACTGCAGAAGTGTATCTGTTATAGCAGCAAAAATTTGCCATCCATTAAAAATGATACAAATGGAATATTTTTTTATGATTTTCTCCAAATCAGTGAGTAGAAAAAACTAGAAATGCAAAAATTATTTAAATTTTAATTTTATATAATTTTTCCATCCATCACAATCCGATTTGAAACCATCGAGATGCATACAAATAAAATAGTTTTTGCGACTTTCCCAATTGTTTTGAAAGATTAAAAATACAGAATGCGTTTAGAAAACGGTGGGGGGGGGGGGATTGTATAATTGAACAATCGTGTTTTCATGTGTGTTTTCATATGTGTTTTCATGTGTGTTTTCATGTGTGTTTTCATGTGTGTTTTCAAAAAGAACCTTTAAATCAAGATAAATGATATCAATCTTGAGCCAGGATTATTCCAGCCACGTAGATTTTGTATAATAAAGTCACGTACTGTTCACACCATGTGTTTTTAATACATATCTATTAATTCCGAGCATTCTTAATAGAGTTCCAAAAATAATAGCGTCTCGTTATCCACAATACGGTTTCCATTTCAACTTAGTTTCTCTGAAATCCGTCAAAAATTTTAAAACCTGCCTTTTACATTTAAGATCCAAACCATATCTGTATCCTGTCAAATGCAGTAATTTCAACTGATATATAACGAGATTTTAGAAGCTTTGAAAATTTTACAATCATTTCCTAAGATAGTGCCGCCACAATTGAAAGACAGCGTGATGAGACAAGCTGTGCATTCACTATAAAAACGACACGAGAACAATGCGTATTTTTGCAGGTGATATCGTTTAGTTGATGGTGGATAAATACGAATGCCTATATTTTTGCTATCCGGGTACCATTAAAATAGCTTCGTATCACTTAGTTTTAAAGAGCCCATGACACATCCTATCACGTATAGAAATAGTATACGAAGTTCAGTGATGATGATCGTTGTGTATCTACAGTATAATATGGATAACATTTAACGCATAAATGTCTGTTATGCTACGGTTGGGTATATTGCATTATGTTATATTGTTGTGTTCTACTGCATGTGAATATAGATTTCGTTTCGTCCTCCGATAAGGTAAATAAGACTGCGTGCCAGACCAGAGGCAATTCTACTCATTTTGATAGGAGCCAACATAATGAACCTATTACACCTTCGGAACACATTAGTGCAGAATTTAAATTGATCGAGAGCATACAGCGTGGCCAAGGCGGCAATGTCAAATGGATAGGAGTTTATTGATTCGAGTATGAGCTGCAGGAGCCATCAGGAAGCAATGAATTCACCCCGGTTATAGTCATCTCACTGTATTTTAAATGCTATCTGTGGCCCATTTAAATCCCATAAGCATAAATGCAAAAAAAAAAAAACAAAAGATTACCAACATGACGCAAAAATGTTTCATTGAAAAGTCACGTAAAATGGCCAAGAATGGTCGTCCATGTCGGTCGACTCTTTAAGTTTAGTTGAATGGCATCGGTGTATGAGGAAACGACACCCGCCTACAACAACGCTGCTGCCTGCCATCCCCCGTATATATCTTTCAACAGGAATGCCACATTGAAGAAAGACTTCGTATTTAGACCAGGTAGCGTCAGTTAGTTATCGCGCAGCAAGTAGCTGAACGTTGCGTCGTTGGTAAGCAAAAGTATGGATACTTAGATGGATCACCACTTCAAATGTTACAATGTTATCATACTTGATAGGTGGCTAGATATCATTCCGGCAGCCTTCAATGATACAAAAAGTACTTGCTTCAAGGCAAAAAAAGAGGATTGAAGTCACACACTCGGTAGTCCAAAATATAGGAAAATCAACTGGAAGTCTTGCTCTGCTGCAGCTACTACGCAGCACAGTTGGATGAACACTCTTGGGAGTTTAGATCAGAATCCGGTGTAGAAGAGTAGTTTTTCTTATACTCAGGATCTTTTACTTCATTTATCTTTACCGGTTTTTTAGTCATGATGACTGCCGCCAGTCACCCTTTTCTCAAAATATTTAGTCTTCTTCTCAATTTGGTAAACCCATTGCGACACGAATCCTAGACGGATTCACATTAGGCTAGGAATTGTTAAACAGAGTGTAGTATTTTGTGTTTAATTAGTAATGACGGGGGAAAAGTAATCGTGCGGTAAAATTTTAAAAAGTTTTTTTTTTAAATTTAAGACTATTTTCACTTTTTTTTAGTAATTATTATTGTTATATTTTCGATCTTATTTCAATCCTGCTGATGTGATATTCGCTTTTTTAAAAATCAGGACAAGAAACTCAGCTTTCTCAAAACTTCTTAGCACTGCAAAAGTTATAATTGCCAAAGCGCAAAATTGTCAAATAACCTAAAAAGTCTAGAACAATAATTGAGGCGGTAAAAGCTAGAGTGGACCAACCCACATGTCGAAATCGTGAATTTTTTTGTATTTGAATCACTATTGCGAGTGAGTTTCTAGATAAAAATGTTTGGATGCACAAAAGAACATTTCAACATTGAGTAATAAAGTCCACAGAAATTTTTTTTTCCAAAAATTTACAGTCAATAATAGTACAAAAGTGGAAAAGCTTCAAAACTGGACTATGTGGCTTGGTCCACTCTAGCTTTTAACGCCTCAATTCTAGAACCATATTCATTTCAGAATTAATTCTAGGAACACACCAAAAACCACAGGGAATCACAATTGAAGGGCTTGCTCTTTCACGCAAAAACGGCTGAACCGATTGACTTGAAATGTGGTAGTTCTGGTTCCAACATAGGCATACGAAAAAGTAGCGCGAGGGGTGGGGGGAGTAAGGGGAGGGGGTAAAGTGATTTCGAAACTTGGTTTTTGGGCTATGTTACTCTTTCGCGGGGAAAATACTGAACCGATTGGCCTGAAATTTGGCATAGATGTTCGTCGGGGGTCCAGCCCCAACATAGACCCATTAAAAAGTAGCCCGAGAGGTGAAGAGTAAGGGGAGGGGGTAAAGTGATCTCGAAACTTAGTTTTCCCTCTATGTTACTCTTTCGCGGGGAAACTACTGACCCGATTGGCCTGAAATTTGGCATAGATGTTCGTCGGGGGTCCAGCCCCAACATAGACCCATTAAAAAGTAGCCCGAGAGGTGAAGAGTAAGGGCAGGGGGTAAAGTGATCTCGAGACTTACCTCTTCCTCTATGTTACCCTTTCGCGGGGAAACTACAGAGCCGATTGGCCTGAAGTTTAACTCCAACATAGATATTCAAAAAAAAAAAAAATTGAAAAAACTTAACCCGGCAACGACGGGTATGCAAGCTAGTAACTAATAAATCTCTTTTCTTCCCCCGCCCTGCTATAATTTCAACTGAGTTGTAAAATAAACTTTCGTTACTGTTGCAACAATATCCCTATTTTAGCAACACATCTTTTATTTTTTGTAAAAAAAAGATCCCAATGTTTGCATGACGAAAATCGATTAAAAGCTATTAATAGTAAAAATAGTTTAGTGATCTGAGATGCATATACATAGAAAAATATGCCATACTATCTAGAATTAGTTGCGATACTGCCTTCCCTAAGAGTTTTATGTAAAGCTACCTCAAATTTATTATATGATTTCAGTACTTGTAACAAGAACTAATTACAGCTTCATTCAACATGCAAGCTAAAAAAAACAGGAAAAAAAATTGTTGATTGCGATTATGTTACACTACGTTTATCGGTTAAGATCAGTGTTAGCAAGGAGGTTTCATTACAAAAAAACATGCCTAAATGCATCTCAGACTTAAGCCTTTGGAACAAATGGTTCGAGAAATTGAGATCGTTATCCGGCAAAACAGCAATGTTTCCAGGGTTTTTATTTATAAACATAAACTTTTAGATTTCCGTAACCAGAGCCACAGCAAAAGCGCCATAATATTTACTGCCACGCCGACTCAAGGTAGGGTGACCATATTGTTTTGGGGGCAATCTGGAACAACATCAAGCGGAAGCGGCGAAACAGCAAATAAATGTTTTTTTAGACGAAGAACACCAAAAAAAAAAAAAATAAAAATAAGGGAAATGTTTTAAGATACATGCAGTATTTGTGGGAAATCGTTTAAGAAATACGCCGCATGCGAAGAAAGTGTAGTTTACTATAATTGCCAGCAGAAATTGAGTATATTCGGTGTATATTCTTTAAATAATTCAAATTCGGGGCAAAAGTTCAGTTTACATGCCTCAATTCGGCCATTCCGCGGCGTATGGTCACCATATATTTAAGTATTACTTACATATTTCTGATTAGGTACATTAAGAAGGTATAACCTTACGGTTTCGAACGTGTTCCCTGTCACTGTTATGCTATAAATCAAAGGGCGGCAGTTATTCTAAGGTGTCGGTATCGCTGTTGATAAAGTGTGATCTTGTAAAATTTCGCGTTGAATGAAACGATCACGTGGCCTGACATCGCCTTTTGAAGTCATTGCAGAGTTATAGATAAACAGTACGACCATATATATTTTTATCTACCACTGTTGGTTTCACGTATAAAAACACAACCATTGTCTGTACGGTTTCTATTCAATAACGAAAAATTCGTACTTTTTGTGTAGGTGTTGTATTGAAAAATTTCTTCTTGAGATAGAAAAAGTATCGCTATAAATGATGCTGTTATCGATTGTAATCTTAAGATACAGAAGCTGTTGAGATTTAATTCGTAAGCGGTTTTCGTGCCGTCCCCATCCCTCCAGGCTATAAATATAGAGAAAAAAGAATCTTTAAAAACATTCCACAGGTGAATATAATGTAACACACGCTCAACGATGATGACAACATTTTTTTTGACACACCTTCATACTATAATATGATTATGATGTATGAACGATAAACAAGCGTGATAATCGGCTAAAGTAGATTAACTCTTTTTACATATTCCTACAATGCTAATAATAACATTATCAACCGGAATTTACAGGTCGTGATGGGCGGTCAAATTTGGAACACAATAATTTAACATTTTTATGTAAATATCAAAAAGATTCTATGAATTTCATATATTATTAAAAGAGACTCTATTATAAGAGTCAATATTCATCTGGAATCT
Organism: Chrysopilus asiliformis; assembly: GCA_964034945.1. NCBI lineage: Eukaryota > Metazoa > Arthropoda > Insecta > Diptera > Rhagionidae > Chrysopilus > Chrysopilus asiliformis. The sequence continues at coordinate 109,315,811 of OZ035962.1, forward strand.
CAACTAACAAAAGCATTTTTGATTAAGGCATTTATACGGTATTAATCCTTATTACTGCTATAAGCGATTTATAATTTCAGTGAGGCGGATGAATAGTACAAAAAACATACATAATGCTATGTAAAGGGTCTTTCAACAAGGACATAACAATTTTGTATTTGAATAAAAACGCACCCTAAAACTTTTTTTATGATCTGGCAATGCTAAAACGTCAGTCAAGGTTTACATTTTTATCATGGTGATGTTCACGAACGAGCAACGTTTGGAAATTATTAAAACTTACTACCGAAATTCTGAGTCGGTGGTCGCAATCGTGTAATCTCGAGAAATGGTCCGGTCGAATGGCCACCTCACTCATGCGATTTAACGCCGTTGGATTTCTTTTTATGGGGTTATGTTAAGTCGTTGGTTTATGCCAACAAGCCAACAACGTTAGAGGAGCTCAGGAACAATATCGAACGTGAAATTGCCAACGTTCCGGCCGATATGTGTGGAAGAGTGGTGGAAAATTGGCTCCAAAGAATCAATCAGCAAACGTGCTCGCGGTGGCCATATGAACGACATCGAATTTCATACTTAAATGTAACATGTCCACTACACCTGGAATAAATTTCAGCCCAATATCTCAATTATTCTGTGTTTTATTAAAATACCAAATTGTTATGTCCTTGTTGAAAGACCCGATATGTCCCTGATAAATTATCCCCGTTAATTCAGTTTTAAGATTTCTAAATATTCTTGTCATTGGTACTGTGAATATTGCAAAGTTTACCTGGGAAATTTTTTTTATCTACAATATTTCTCAAGTCTTAGATTATACTGTAATTTCTGAATCGTTGACGAAATTTCGATCCGATTTTTACTAAAATCTAGTAAAATCGACCACTAAATCGACCACTAAAATTGAAACCAAAATTCACGCTTTTGCACATATCGATTAAAAATTCTTACTAATATAAAATAAAGTCAGGGGATTGTTTTCATTTTCAGTTTCATTTTCTCTAATAGTGAACATTAGTATTACTTTTAGAAGAAGAGGCGCAACTGCATTCAACATAGTTATGCGATTTACTTGAATTCTAGTTGCAGAAAATAAATTGTTATATCAGCATCTTCAGTACACTAAACACCATCATTTATCGTTACTGAATTCCCATAAATAAAATTGGCGTCTATCTACAAGTAATGCGCAAATCGAAATTGTTAGTAAACGAACCCTAAGGGCGCTCCAAGTTGATAGTTTTCGGATAATCTTTATCCGAAGCTGCAACCCTTTTATTTTTGAAGTGTCTCCTCGAGAATCTGTATGGACCATATGAGTCCTGCTTTCAACCATGTGCGATGTGCATATGTGAAAACGTCTTCCAAACGAATAATCAAATATATATCACGACGAGATTTCAATAGCTATTTAGACATTTACAAATGTCAGCAATTTATCATGAAACTACCTGAATCGCATTTAGCATAAGCAGAACAAAACGCTGTAACAAATTTGCATGATTGCCGTATTTTAGCATTGAAACATATGTAAATCAATGCAACATGAATTTTACATCTTATATGGATAGTCACATTAACACTGTATGCAAATTTAAATTTGTTTATGCGAAAATATACAATAATTTTAACAGTATTATACGGAATTTCATATTATGGTTATTCTATTTTGTATTTATGAGTTTTGTTGATCATCGCAACTAGTTTTGTTATTCATTGGTTTTAAAATTTATTTAGTTTTTTTTTTTTTAAATTTCTTTGTTAGTTAATAACAGGGTGATCTTATTTTGTTTTTGTGTGAATAAGAATATCGGGGGGAGTGGGGGACGAGAAGGGGCCACGAAGTGTGGGACGTTTTTTAATGCTTCGGAATTAATCGTGAAAGCTTTGAAAGCCCGGTCAAAGGGAAGTTCCACTTTTTGTTTTTAATTCGTGATTTCATAAAAAGTGTTATATGTTTCATGGTTTCAAAATATAACAAAAATTGCGCCGCAGGTAAAACTTTTAGAATCAAATATTCCTCTATTGTAAATTATTTAATGAAATGTGGCGCAGGCGATGTTTTTTAAAGAAAAAAGGGTAATGGCTGATGAAACTGCATAGTAGGCGAAAAATTCTGTGTTTCGAGTCAATTTTTTCATTGATTGAGAAATTAGAACACTAGATTGCATAATTGCACATACCTAGTGCCGTGACTGACCTGGCCATTCCAGAACATATGGTCACCCGTAGTTACACTCAGAAAAATGGAGGCTAACTCGACGACCTACATACGGCGTAATTGGCCTCGGGCAGGCGCGCGTTCGCCTGCATGTGGGCAAGTAAAACTGAGTTGACCTGTGGTCGGAGAAATTCTGAAATTAAGCCAGCAGCAGGTGATGTAGGGCATTGGGAGCTGCACGAGTTGACCTTAGATAGGTTAACTCTGACCGCTAGCTGGCTTACAGACACCTCTGTAAGGTCAGAGTTAACCTGACAAAAAGTTGACCTGGACATTTTTCTGAGTGTAGAAACCAAATGAATCATTCCTTCGCATTACGTATTTCAAAGTTATCTAAAATTATATTCCAAAAAATAAGTCCTTTACAATCAACTAAAACAAAATTCCACCGTATTTTAAAACAAAAAATTTTGTTTTCGTAATTTACACCTGCCCAACATTGAATTGTGTCACACGAGTAGATTTATTCAATAACATAACACATTGGAATGTATGAAATTAAGCTGTCTTACAGATTTTTTCCCCTTTATTTGTCAAGATAATAGATTTTGTAAGTCAGTCACATAAATATTGGTCTCTATATAAAGTGTGGCAACCTATCTCTGTTTCTGGGGTATTTTGTTACATTTATTTTGTAATTTATATCAACGATCAAATTGAATAGTGAAATGAATAAAAACTACTTGCTAGCGCGTTATAAATCACCTAAGCGAAACGCATCCTCACTTCAAAATAAAATACGTAGTACTAACATTTTATTCACACTTTGACAATGCGGTAAATTTATTGCAAAGATTCAATGGAAAACTGTTTCTTATAGATTTATTGCAAAATGCTTGCATTTTATAAATTTATTTGAATATTTATCGCGTTAGATTAGATGAGCCTTAGATGGAAAGTGATGCAAATGTAATTCGATTTTTTTTTTTCAGAAAAACATTAAAATTTTGACTCAAGGGAGCGATTTTGCATATAGATTTTAAAGTTTGTGGTTGTATTTCATAAAAAAAATATTTGAAAAAAAATCTAGCCTGATTTTCCGGTAGACTTTAAATAAATTTGTCGATTTTTCAAAACTAATTGGTATCCCGCGATTGTAGATATATGGTATACCCACCGATTTTCATGGTTTTGTTTTTACCAGATGTCAAATATATTTACCTAATGAAAATTTCGGCAAATTCCTTAGACATTGCGTAGATTTTTGATCAAACAAACCACATTTCCTATTTATCGTTAAAGCAATAATACTAGCCGACACAGTTTTTTTTTTCGTGCTGTTAAGAGTTCTATTTTTGCTAATTTAATGTCCCTTATTCAAAAACTAGAGCTGGCCCAGCCAAACCACTTTCATTATCGGATTCAAGGACACCAAATTATTCAAAAATAACTCAAATATCGAGTAGGTACACCAAAATAGATGCCGCCTGTGTTATAAATTGAGTAAATACACAAAAAGTCGCAAAGAGACTTGAAATTTCCCACACTCAGAAAAATGGAGGCTAACTCGACGACCTACATACGGCGTAATTGGCCTCGGGCAGGCGCGCGTTCGCCTGCATGTGGGCAAGTAAAACTGAGTTGGCCTGTGGTCGGAGAAATTCTGAAATTAAGCCACCAGCAGGTGAAGTAGGGCATTGGGAGCTGCACGAGTTGACCTTAGATAGGTTAACTCTGACCGCTAGCAAGCTTACAGAAACCTCTGTAAGGTCAGAGTTAACCTGACAAAAAGTTGACCTGAACATTTTTCTGAGTACACCCAAGACAACTTTGGCAAACCGTTTTTTTTATCAAGAAAGATTTAAGATATGTCCTATTCGCCTTCTTTTAACCAGTGTCCGATCTTGGCCTGCCGCAATGTCTCTCATAAAGGGTCTCGGTCATGTGCCGATGTCTTCCAGTACAATATGTCTTCCATACATCAAGTTCCTACCGTGTTAAAATGGAATTTCTTTTATAAATATGAAGAAAATGTTCGTAGAACAATTACGTTGAGAATTTTCAATTTCCGACTTTGCAGATTTCTTTACTGTTTTCCTTTGAAAATTCATTCGCTTTATCTACAAATATTTGAATATCCATTAAACTGAATAGTAAAAATAACCATTCAATCACTTCAGCAAATCAATTTTCTCGTTTTCATTAAGGCCCGAAAATTATGTTTCCAGGCAAATTTCTCGCTTTTAAAACAATTTGTCAAATTGGTTCACAAAATGATTTTAGCCACTGGCAAACTCGTCAGCTTTTAACAAAAACATATTTCTCAAGAGCCATTCTACTCGGCAAGAAACAAATTACGGTGGACCTTCTTGTCTTAGCGGTCCATTAGTCAAGACATCAGAATGAAAAAAAAAACAGCAGAAAATACTAGAAGAAATAACAAATGCTTATAGAGCAGTAGAAACATTGGACTTTTTTTTAAATATGTTTGAACTTCTGCACCTTTGATTTACAGTGAGCTCGATTTCAGTGCAGCATACTCTAGAAATTTGCAGCATTTCAGCAGCTGATCAGCACGTTTTCAATTTATCAAAGTTCATGTCTGTGGCTACAGATTATAAGGAAGTTCTTCCAGTCTTTAGAGGTTTCTCGTTCCTAAATCTTTTTTTTTAGCCTTTGGATGGATCTTCTTAGTCGTCTCTTGTCCGGAGTTGTTGTTCATTTTGCCGGAAAATGATGATGCAGAAACACCACAGCCTATATCTTCTTGTCGCACTTTTGAGGCATTTCATGGAGTTCTGGCATTAATCGCGATATTTATGTCCATACAATTTTACAACCGTCCTCACTTCGGAGCCTCATTGAGAGCATTTGTAAAGTTGAATTTAGCACGCCATTTAGGCTTATGGACGAGTTAATTTGATATGCGTGACTTAGGTTTTATGTTGAGTTTATGATTTATATTGCCATCAAATATATCCAATAAATGAAAGTAGTGCGATATAAAAAGTGATCATAGTCAAATGGATGCAATGATGAGGTAAACTTGGCTACTATCATTTTTCAACATATTTCATAAATTTTTTCTCCGTTTTTTTTTAATGTTTTCCTTTCAATGTTATTTGGGAACATACGGAAATTGAAAACAGTAAGAGATACTCTGTTTTATCTACAATATAATCAAATGGTTTTAACTATGAATTAATAGCAAAATGCCATAAATAAATAATATATGCTTACATGCACTAAACAAAATTACGAGTAATATGTTTTTATGTTTTTAGGCGAGTTTATTACTTTTATTATCCCCGTTGTATTTATTTACTCAAGAGCAAAATTACGCATGAAAATATCTGTGATTCTGGTAACTCGAAGTGAAGAATTATGAAGTGGTTTTTTGGCTTCGGGCAATGACAATTTGCGCATTAAATCAATTCAAACGAAAGATATTCAATATTATTTCAGTATGTGGTATCGCAGTTTCAATTCAATTGATCCTAGAGGCATTTCATTTGAAATAATTTTCCCACATCGTAAATTAACTCTGCCTTCTAATATTAACATATTATTTTTGTTTCAATGTTCTTTATGCAAGTTGTTCAAGTACCTATTTATACCTTATAGGCTAGAATCATAATAAAATTGAACTATATATAGAGAAAATGAATGCACACTGAATCCGTTGCGTTGTCGAATTGTGCGATTTTTAAGGACAGCCAAACAAATTCTAACAAGACAGTATTCTTTCTAAAAAGATTTCTTATTTGTGAAACTCCCATGTTTTTCAAGGAAATAGAAAAAATTGGCTTCAAAGATCTCAAGGTTATGTCAAAAAAAAACTTTTCTAGAATAATGTACTAAAAGGAGTTACGTATGTCTGCGAAATTTCAAGTCAATCGGATGAGTAGAAGTGGGTCGAAATTATATTACAAAATGTGGCCCAATTAGGAAGTGAAGAGACAAGCTAAATAAAACATCTTAAAAAGGATTGGTGGTGCCCGATGTGGAGATGAAAAATTGTATAGGAGCATTTGAAATCTCTTTTTATAATTTTTTACAATACTATTGTGCAATTCCATCTTTTAGGCCGAATGTAGCCCTCTCTAAAATCTCTGGGGTTTTCTATGCAAACATTAAAAAAACGAATTTATTTTGGAAAAGCATACAAAATCTCTGAAAAAACATTTCGTTAAAAAAACTCTTTTCGTCTGGTGACAATTGTGTTAAAAACAAGAAAACTAGATGAACGTATCAAAAAATCTGGGTAAAGCACGCATTTGACTGACCATACCCATACATAATCTGTAATCTACGAAGTAGAAAATTGTTAAAAACAGCCGCAGGTTCACCGAAACATAATCTAATCGTGCTGCACTTTAATCCGAACTGAGGCGATTGTTGCAACATAGAAATGGGATGGGCCTACCGCCACAAAGTGAGCTTAAGTAGGCAATCGAATGTCCAAAGTGAGCGCTAATGCGGGGATTCTATATGTAGGTAGGTAACCACAATGATGCCCCCATCCAGCAGCAGCTGTCCCATCAGACTTTTCCAGTGAGTTGTATTTGATGTTGGGGACGGGAAAGCATAAATGCAGTGGGGAGAGCACCATTCCGTGGCACTGGAATTGTTCTTTTTTCAGGTAACATTGTGCGATTTTAAACATTGTTCACGGTACATTATCAGCAGGTTGTGATCAGACATGGCTTTTTGCCAGGCAGCAGTGAATTTATCAGTTTGAAATGTTGTTGGAATTTTTATTATGGTCTGGGATACATCTTGATATTTTGGTTATTGGAAGACCTAATCTGGAGCATCGTCTTCTTGAGTGAGGTGAACGTCTTCTTGAGTGAAAAGAAATAACATTACAAATTGACTTTCTTGGGTAACATTTCTATGGTGTAGGATACGATGCTAAGGCGAACTCTAGGCAAGACCCCGACAAGAAGATAAGGAAGCATCTTGTAAAGTTGTCTAGAGTTAACCACAAGACTTCTTGTTTTGCGATTTTATGTGGAAGTGGGATACGCTTTATGATTAATAGTCATGCTACTGATAGAATTTGATAGGAATAAAAGATCGTTTGTACGGTTTTTGGGTTTTACTAGTAAACTTATAGTTTTTTATCCTTTGTGAATCTTTTGCTTGAGGATAAGTAATTAAGATAGGAATAGTGGTCAGTTCCTGGGAACTAGTAGTCGTACTCGAATATATGGCTTCTGAATGACCATTGTTTCAAAATTAGTATGATATTGCCTAATCATTATCTAATTTTAATATTGTTTGTATTTACGAGGGTAGAGTGAAAAGTTCAAGGTCTAGAACGGCAAACAGAAGATTTGTAACAAATATTTGATCCTTTTATTTCACCCTCTTCCTATAGACAATATATGTCGAAATTTCAGCGCAATCGGCTGACTATAGTGTTTTTAATTGCTAATAGTGTTTTTTAAATACATGGTAAAATTAGGCTACGTTTTCGGTAGAGATTTTCCAATTGGTGTTTTTCATTATCTCGCAAATAATTTGAAATTCCTTTCGGAAAACAGTCTAATCTTACATTTTGTTATACTTTGTAATTTTTGTTGGAAACATCTTCAAAAAATATTAATTTTCAAATAAATTAAGAGACCCTCAAAAATTTTCGTGGAAAATCATATTTAAAATTCTACACTTAGAAAAATGTCCAGGTCAACTTTTTGTCAGGTTAACTCTGACCTTACAGAGGTGTCTGTAAGCCAGCTAGCGGTCAGAGTTAACCTATCTAAGGTCAACTCGTGCAGCTCCCAATGCCCTACTTCACCTGCTGGTGGCTTAATTTTAGAATTTCTCCGACCACAGGTCAACTCAGTTTTACTTGCCCACATGCAGGCGAACGCGCGCCTGCCCGAGGCCAATTACGCCGTATGTAGGTGGTCGAGTTAGCCTCCATTTTTCTGAGTGTAGCTGGGACAGAGTGAGATGAAATTTTGTATTACCATTTATTAGGGAAAACAATCCAGTGGGAAGATGAAAAATTTATATTGCCTTCGCAATTTTTAAGGCCACATGCGCTGTTGGAAAATTCTGTATTATTACAACAGAAAAAAATTTCCCTAACAAGTTTGCAGAAATTGACTTTCCTTCTAATTACAAATTGATTCCCATAATTCAAACCAAAGTCTATAGAAACAGGAAAGTGAATAAATCAATCCATCGGCATTTAATTAAAATATTTTCAACGAAAATCAATTGAAAACTCTTGTTAATTTGAAAAGGCAACATTTAACTAATTTTACATTATAAATAACTTTTACAAGACCAAACATAATCTTGACGTCGATATTACCCAAGACAAATTCTTATCATCATCATAAATTAATCTGGTAAGTCCATAAATTAAAAGAAACTCGGGCTACTAGTCAATTAAAAACATGAATCTCAAATTAAAATCCGTTTTGTATATCAATTTGTACCGCACTACGCACATATCTTGCATGCTGGCTGCTCCTTGGGCACAGTCAGTCAGTTATAAGGAAATCAATGGAAAATACCACGGAAAATGGCACAGGGACAGATTTAGTCACAAGATCAAATGCATGGCATGGCATCGTACTTCAATAATCTAAAAATCAAGGTAAAGAAACAGCTAACATTTGGGCAGGCAAAAAACGACGGAGAATTAGCCAGAAAACTAAAACATATACAAAAAGTTATAAGAGGAAAAGAAACGAACGAGAAAATCTTAAATTTATTATACACTTAAAGGTAAATAAATCTAAATGCTTCCATTAATTAAGAAAAAAGGTGCTTAGCCGATGAAAGAAATTCCTCATGATTTTACGATTACGTACGAAATTAATTTATCGATGCAGTGGGAACATCGTTTTGCTAACAATAAAAAAATCAATTGCAATGAAGATTTCACATTTGTTTTTAAAATCATGTACTTAAGTAGGTCGCTTAGTTGTAGGGTTGCCATATTTAAATTGGGTCTATCAAGGATAAGATGATCGATATGGTTGAGTGCGGGATGGGGACGGGACAAGGGGATTTGCTGTGTGGAGGATTGGCTGAAACAGAACACCCACGAACAACAAGAAATGTGCGCCGCAGGCGATACTTTTTAGACAGAATGCAGCGCAATGATTTGAATCAAGAAATACAAAGTCTTAAGCAAAGAATTTTTTAATATTTAAATCTCTCTACGTTCCATAAATACCTGCAACGGAAATTGTAAAAACCCCACGAAGTGCATCGAAGGCGGAATTTTTTGAGATACATCGGTTTTTCGGGAAATTCGTCGAAAAAATGGGCCGCAGGTGAAAAAGAAAATATAAATTGCAGCAACCACCAACCGAAGTAGATTGAGTTTTGCATTTTAAATCGTTTTTTCAGCGTTTGTTAAATTTGAAAACGAAATTGAAAAAGCCGGGACAAAATTTCCGGAGCGCCGGGACAACATCCCTAGATCTGGGATTGCCCCGGACATTCCGGGATGAATGGTCACTCTACTTACTTCTTATGTGGCAAATCGCTGCAAATTCTCGTTCCAGATCTTTTTTTATTGATTCTAGGTAAAAAAATTAACGATACAACGGACGTTTATTCTAACTATTCAAATAAATTTAGCACTAATTTGGCTACAAGAAGATTGAGTTTAGTTGCGGCAATGATAATTTTGTGATATCGTAATTAGTTTGACAATAGATTGGTATTTTCTCTAAGAGTCTGAAACTTGCTTTTCAATTCAACATCTTTTATTGCAAAAAAAAAATCTGGGCACCAATCATGTATTCCGACGCGTCTCTGTCTTTCGACTTCGACGCAGCTTTTAACTCTTGACTTCGCCAGCTTCAAATTTCCTGGAGTGGCAGTCAGAATCACGTTTCGATTCATAGTGACGATTCCGCGAAATTTCAAGCTGTAGATATGGCGAAGTCAAGACTTAAAAACTGCGTCGAAGTCGAAAGACAGAGACGCGTCGGAATACATGATTGGTGCCCTGGTTTTTTAAAGATAGTTTTCATTCTAGAAAAAAATTTCATGATTTTCTAAATTTATATGTGAAAGGTTTTCACGCAGCAACAAGTTTTTATATTTAGGCAGCCGTTTTCGAGAAAAAACAACCAAAAATTTTTTGGCCATAGCAGAGCCGGAAATCGCCAGCTGGAACTGGGCCGAGAGAACCTCAAATGGACCCAAAATGGCTAAAATGCATATTAGAAAAAATAACATTATTCACGAATATTGTAGTAAAACCTTAAAACAGAGATAACCAAAATAGCAGGTGTCGACATGCAAGTTTTAGTGGTCGATTTCGGTCTGAAGGTAAATTTAATTTTCCACCAGCGGCGTATTTTTCACGTAAATTTTCTTACAGTATTTTCCTTGTGGTGATTTTTTCTATCTTTGCATTTATTTATGGAACATGGAAAGCACTGAAGAGGACTTACTTTTCGCTTGGAACTCAAAAGCCTTTAAATTTAATTTCTAAAATTTCGTCACATAAAATGTTAGACTGCGGCACATATTTATTTATTTTTTTTTGCAGAGAAAACGTTTAACCGACACTTCGAGTTTGAAACTCCAAGTTTCGACTGTAAATTCGGTCATCTTTTTCTTCGCTATTCACCATCAAAGTTTAGATTGTAAAAAAACATGCAATGTTCATGTGAGTCATCGAAATAAAAATGATTGGAGTGATTATAAAATTGAAAATGACTAATTGAGTAATCTAGTAGCCATAATGATAACCAATAAGACGTTCTAAGCGCCACAATATAACAACATACCTAATTATCACTCGATTTGTTTTCCGTGACCAAAAATGGAAAAGATGTCATTAGAGCGTAAGAATGCAATGTCCCTAACTGGTGATTGTCCCATCAATCTAAACTAACCGCGTAGCATTTAATCACGTGTACTCCTTTAGTTAGCAAGGTTTAAGATAAATTCCCAGTCACAGTTTAATAGAAATATCATACACACCGTGAAATATCAACAAATATTTCGAACTGTGTCGATCTTTGCTATGGAATGGCATAATCAAACAGAGAAACGTATATAGTGCGGATATCAGTAAACATGAAATTCACTCAAAGATTTTAACACAAAAAAAAAGCTAAAAAATTGAAATCTTAAACCATATAATATTCAATTACTATCTATATCACCGTCCATTTAGCGGTTAACTTCAGTCTCTCTATGTATGTGGTATGCCTAATATATATTTGAAGACAAGCGCAGAGATTTTCTTATAACCGATGCGTATCACTAAGCTAACTTTATGATGATATCAACGAGATCTCACTGCTCCTTTCAGTCACATATGATGTCTCAAGTATAATTTTCCCATTCTATTTAATCGTTTGATGGATGACCAGTTTTTCTCACGTGAGCTTGAAGCATGTCACCTTTTTCTATCGGGTTTTATCTATTCATCTATTCTTTTATCTTCCTATTTATCTATTGGCCAAAGAATACATGCATCCCAAGTGGCCATACTTTACGATGACACCTTAATATGAATTTAAATTCATTTATACCGCCACTGCATTTTCTCAACGCTGATCCCTTGAAATGTCAGCTTTTCTTTATCCATTCGATAATGCTGATGGCGACAAAAATGACGATGATGACGGCGTTGGCGATTCTGATAGCAATCTTAAATGTGATATCGATGGCAGTATTGATGGCTATGTTGCTACTGGACTTTATCACAATGAAATGTGTACCGCGTTTGTATAACCATTGATTGCCGTTCAATCATAAATCAAATCATCGCACTTCGCTTACAGGTGAAAAGCGGCATAACAATTGTTCTATTCTCCATTGATCATTTTCCAGTTAAAATTGTTTCCTATTAATAGGGTGACCATATTTTTTTTTGTGGGAATCCGGGATCGATTAGCGTTGGAATGCGACGAGGGGGAGTGTGAGGCAATTTTAAATGTTTCGTAACAATTTTGAAACCCACCTGTTGGGGGTTTGTTTCAATTTTTTTTTTCTTTTTGATTATATGAAAATTATAATGGAAAGTCTATATTCTCAAAGTACAGTAAAAATTTGATCACATGCAAAGCTTTTAGAAATAAACATCACAGAACTAAAAATTTTTAACCGAAATGTCCGCGTGTGAACTTTGTTTTTAAGAAAAATTCTCTAGAGTCAGTAATTTCTATGAAAATTGGGCCGCAGGCGAAAAATTTTGAGTTTCAAGGTCAATTTTTTAGTATAAAAGTTTAGCATCCCAGACGGAATATTCCTGAATGTGGAACTGGTCCGGCTATTCCGGGAAGTATGGTCACCCAGCATATCATCAATTTATAACGAATGGTATATTGAAATTGTACCGCTAAATAAACTATTGATCATAATGTCGGTAAATGTAAGAAACATTAAGGAGGCATCGTCAACAAAACTTGAATAATGCCGCCGCAAAATGATGAAAATTATCACATTTTCAACTATTCTCCCTTTGGATTCCTTCAATCATTCGCATTTTCTTTGGGACACATTCAATTGTCTTTCACCATACTCGTAATTATATTGATTCATTGCTGAAATATTGTATTTTGATTTGTGCAATATTTTCTCATTACAGTTATGGCGTTTGTTAGGAATGTAATTGATATACTTATGATTTTAAAATGATCCCAATAATTCAACAATGGCGGCTTCTTGTCGTTATTATCTGTTTGATACAATTAGATTTTGTTATATGGATTTATAAGTCGATAAAAGCAGTTGCAAAAAAATATCAAGCAATGGATTTGTTTGACGTCAGGTTTCTGAAAGCTATGATTAGAGGTTCACTAGAATCCAATTAACATTTTCCGAATTTGAAAAAAAAAAACATGTGAGGCTGTTGTATTGCCTTTCTTGCGATTTCCTCCAAAAATGGTGTCTCGGAGCGAGTAAAATATTATCACAAATGTTTTAATTTTACGCAACTCTTCCATACATCAAAATCCTATCTCAAAAAACATGATTTTTTTTTCGATTCTTTCTAAAGAAGTTTAAACGAAAATAAAAAAGAATTTGAAAAATTCTAAAAACTCTCGAAAGGTAAAAATAATTTAAAAAAAAATCCACCATAACAAAAAGCCCATTAAAATTCGTTGATTGGTTACATATGTATATAGCAGAACCGGTGGTTCTTTAAATAGTCCTCTAAAAGAGGAAACAACATAAAAATACGTTGATTTTTTGCTCATATAGGTACGTGAAAATATCAAACTTCTTCAACCCACCATGATTGAATGTGGAACACAAGTTTAATACTCCAATATCTGAAGAAATATTTAATAATAGTATACTGCTAACATCTACAAAATAATTAGCTAATTGTTCACAATTATCACCTGATATTGTTGCATTTTATGCCAACACAAGAAATATATCATTTGGATCTGACTATGATCAATCTAAAAATTTAAAATTGAGGCAAATTAAAGTTACATTCTTGACGGTTCATGTTGAATGTTAATAATAGTCCAAATACCGATACTGGTAAAAATATCTAATATCTACCAGAACAAGATTTTCCAATAATCTGTCCAGTCGCTTCACATAAATTACATACCTTCGAGGTGTCGGATTGTGCAGCATATTTTCCTATCTATTTGCAGCAAATCTCTATACAATTAGTATATTTACAGAAGTTCTATGTATGCGATGTAATATAAAACTCAATTTACCGGATGGCCAATGCTTGATTGCGATGCTTTAGTAGGTTATGTACCTCGAAAAGTTGAGATAATTCTGGTCGATCAGGGATCTATTTTCCGATTTCAAAACACAAAAAAATCGACGTAAATCGAAACTGAATGGATATAAATTATGGCAACACGAAATTCAAGATCGATTATCTTATATGGGTGTAAATTATTTGAGTGTAACGTATATTTATCGCTTGCGCTATGTCGACCATGCATCACTAAAATACCTTTGAATAATTCTACGATATTCAGCTATTTAATATTTTGCAGAGTAAGTATTTCTTATTATCGATAGAAAAGCTGTTATATAAGTTGCGTCCGATTTCTGAAAAATTATCTAAATTCATGGAAATTTCAGAAGATTGATTTTTTTTTACTGTTTGGATCGGCAAATTATCTTCTTAAGCATAGATTGGTACTGAAGCCGCCATAAATGATGTGCTATCATTTACCTGTTGAATTGTCTATCTGGTAATTCCCTCTCCCGGATTGTATTATACTTTATCAATTCAAGTGTCACTGAGACATTGATTTGAAATTACAATTAGCAGCAAAATCATGTCTCATTCACCCTAAATCCCGCTAATTCTTTAATTAGTACCGAACCAACTGAAGATAGGATACGTAATGTTGTGGTCGAGTACAAACCCTACTACCAGATAATACGTAAATTGACATGGGTAATTTATAGCCCCACAACGGACGGAATCTCTTAAGGGTGTGGACACGCATCTTCCATCATGTCGTTTGTATATACCAGCCTCCATCTGCCCGCTTTCCACATCCTTTGGTCATTTGTTGGCATTGTTGGCAATAGAAATCGTATCTCCTTAAGCTTCTAAAGTTGCTTCGTTATACTATTTTTTTTTTTTTTTTTTTTTTTATAGATCCAGCCAGAGCTTAGGGGAAGACCCTTTAATGCCGAAGCACAGCTCGGGATGGTTGGAAGGGCATCTAGATTTAATTCAGTGACATTGAGCATAGTGTAAGTTGTGTCCGTCGTTGTTGTCGTCGTCAGTGAGTATCTTTTCTATGTAATTACATTCGGTTTTACCGATAAGGACACCCTCCTAATTTCTTGTTTAACGTCAACGACAACCGAGAAATCCTGAAAATTTATTCGCGTGTAATCTGCCCGGTCGGGATGAGCAATAAATTAGATGAAAGCAATTAATATCGTGTCTGGAACGTACAGTAGGAATCCGAATCCGAATCTGTATCTGAATTCGAACATATCCTAATAAGCGGCTACCTCAGCCTTGTTGATTTCTTCTATCATCCACATTTGTATCCGTGCAATGCGGCATAAAGTCTCATTCGTTTCAACTGACTTTCAATCCAATTCGTTCATTTCCACCACCTCGCCCCCACTCGTATGGTCGCAATTCAGATATTTCAGGCACACACTATAAACTAGATGAAGAGTTTACATTACTTGAGATGTGTAACCTAACTTCTAGCTATTTGGATTGGGATTCACTTCATTGCAGTGCAATTGAAAGGGTTTATCAAACAGAATGGGATGAGATGGGATGGTCAATGGTGCGGATTCGCTGAAGGGCATTTCTCTGTCCATATGTGCATGTATTCTAGGAGCGATTAACTCGCTTGAATGCATCTTAAGGCCAAATATGATTTGAGGTGGTATCAGACGAGCACTGCTATTTCGAGTCATATGCAGAAATCAGGTAAAATACATCACTGGTAAAATGCAAGGTAAGGCAAATTGAACTCTACTCTCTGGAATTTCGCTTTGAAGTGAATATCTGATGACGGGCGAGGATTTCTAGTGTCGTGATTTATTTATTAGCAGATGAAGTCGAACGATATTTATATAGTAGTTGATCGTGATTAGTTTATTAAGCGTAAACAAAATTTCAATTGTCAATTGTGTTTTCTTGTTTAAAATTAGAGTTAAATATGTAAAACATTTTGGGGCTTTACAGTTGGTATTTTATTATTTAAATAATAATATACCGAATCTCCAGATCTCAAAATTCCAATTTCGATTTTTTTATAATTTTATAATACACTTCCAAAAATTGCACTGAGTATAGTCATGACTCATGAGTTTCTGCCCATTTAAAAAACAATGATTTAAAAAACAATGATCGGGCAATACACGAATTCCCGAAGGAAGTTACCTACTAGAAGAAGAGTTTTACGACATGGAAATTATCTGGTAAATTTTAATACGATCGGAGTTAAACTAACATCGTTATAAAATCAACGTTTTATCATCATTGGGTCCATATAATTTTTTTACGACATTATCACTTCATTAATCACGTTGTTCACAACATTCTGAGACATTGGGTGATGTGAATAAAAAAATAGCTTTTGCTAAAACTGATGTTTTTTAGCTAATGCAGTCTGTATGCAGTCTTTATGCAGTCTTTATGCAGTCTGTATGCAGTCTGTATGCAGTCTGCATTAGCTAAAAAACATCAGTTTTAGCAAAAGCTATTTTTTTCACATCACCCATTGATCTAAAACTATGACAAAACCGTGATGGTTATTGACATATTTTTTCTCATACATAATTGGAGAACTCATTCGAGACTACTTTTGTATCAGGGCCTCTGCAGTTGATGGGCTAAAACAAAACCCTACAAATGTTGAGTTCCATCTTTCGTTCGCAATCCATTTCGTTCGCAGTTCTGAGGAAATCTCAATTGGGGAGTTTCGACCCAGTTTTGAGATGTAGTCGAAAGAAAGTCGAAAGCACAGAGGAGAAGTCGAAAGGAAAAACAATCTTTTTTTCATATCATTTGCGTTTTTTTACCACTATTATGCGTAAACCCCTATTCAGACATTGTTTAAAAACTCATCAAATTCCTACTATCAATCAAAATAATTTATTAGTTTCGCTGTGAAAAATTGTACGTACTTTAGGGTGATTTCCTGAAATGTCTGACCCCGTCAAGACCTACAACATGACATTGTGAAACTGAAAATGGTACAAAATGCAAAATATTCCCACCGGATTGATCATTTGCTATACATATCCATATTGACTCCGTTTATGATCTCGTCCGTTAATAAATTTCAGGAAACTTCTCGGCAATATTCTTGAGATATTTGCTGCGTGCGGATCAATGATCGTTTCTGCGCATGCGAAACCAGTTTAAGTGTCACTCCTCTCAATTCATTACGCTGAAATTGTTCATTAATCAAATTTCCCATCGTTTCCCGCCACTCAGCCAAGTCATCTATAGCAATGGTAGAGATCTTAGATACAGATTTCAGGTATATTTTAGGTATGATAGATACATATATAGACTATAGAGTAGTCTTTTGAGATCAATCGGGGTCCAAAAGATGTGTATGGGGCCAACATAGGTTGTGGCGGTCTTGTGATTGAATGCGACTGTCGATTGAGAGACCGCAAACTATTAACTAGCGTGCGAGAGTTCTGTGACAAGAAAGTTACGATCCTTGCTGCCACAACGACAGAGATTCCATAACTTATCGTTTGGCATGGAGCGTTGGATTGAGATTTATTTAAATGGCTTATAATAATTTGCGACCAGCGACTATTCGACTTTTAAATTGCAACTTTGAAAAGAAAATGTTTTGTAATGTTGGACGAATGGGCGTTTTCAATTTAAAATTGAAATTCACCAATAAAATTATGCATCCGATGTGTGGTAGCAGAATATTATGCGATAGCATTCCAGATTAATTTCATCGTTTCAGTAAGTGGCGTTTTCGGGCTCTTCTAGATTTTCGATTTGTAAACTATATGTCAGCTACCATATTTCATTCTAGTTTAAACTTCGAATTTTAAGCATTTTATTTTATTAAATATTTATACAGGATCTGAATAGAATTTTTCTCTGTAAAACCTTTTCAAATATTTGTAGTTCTTACAAAGCATTTGTGTCTCTTGCCGTTTTCGATCAAATCAAGAAACATCAAATTGTACACGCTTTCAAAAAATTAAGTTGTAATTTAGATCAGGGGTAGAGAAACCGATAGGCGCGAAAGTGGTAGAGAAACCGATATTTATAGTCGTTTTTCAACACCAGTTTTGTTACCCAAATAGCATTTTAAGTAGCAATTATGGTGTTTATCCCCATATTTCGTCACCATGCAGATCGCGGCGATAAGCAGTTTATGTCGCAAATACGTATTTAGTTGTGCGTATGAGACGCGCAACGACACACATAGTGGGGAACACTTTTCTGCGGTTTGCTACGTCGCAATTATAACGACAGGGACGTAATTAGTTCCCTCATGCGCGAGCGTCATCTGACGGCATTATATCACACAATTACACAAATCATCGAGCGGGTTTTCTTTCTCCCTCGAATGCTTGCTAGTAAACAGAGATGAACAAATAAAAACGTAAGCAGAAGACGAACGAGAAAAATCTAATGGCGACAAATTAATGGAAACTTTTGTGGAGTGTTATTTTATAATGGACTTTTCTTCCGGTTGCATGTCGTGATTTTAATTGCCATTAAAATTTTTCGACAATATTGGATCTGAAATTTAAACAGATTTTAATGGGCCATCGAATTATTTTGTTTTTAATCAAAAATTTCTTTAATTTTATTTTATCGGTAAAATTTTTTTTTCTTTTGCAATGAAATTTTGATGCCAATAAAATTATGCTGTTTCAAAAATGTATGCTATCCACTTTTTATGCAATATCCTTCAGTCATTCGCCTGAAATAAGAAATTTAATTCTCGAAACGAAATCGTTTCCATCAAATGTCAGTGAGAAATATGGCGGCTGAAGGCATCAATTTTTTTTGGTGTTTCTCAGACGGGGAGCTTTAATGAAACTTTAGTGGTAGCAGTTTCGTCACTTTTTCCATCACACGCTTCTTCAAAATTAAACTGACGTTCAGGCTCCACAGCCAATCACTATTTCGGCCCGAAAACCATCAAATGCTGCTCTATCGCCGCAGGATTTTCATGAAGCGAATGTTGCCCCAAAGATCGTGCTCGTCACTTCTTTCGCTTCTTTTACGCGGATGTGAATTATAGGTGTAAATTTTTAATCCCGATTGTGTAAATTTCTACTCTTTCAAGTCGCAAAGAACAAATCTCATGTTCCCGTACTTTTCGATGCTGTTTGGGTAAACATAAGCTTAAAGTGATAAAAAGCTTAAAGTGATAAAAAAACAGCAAACTGTCAGTTCAAACTCATGTTTAACGAAACGTTAGTTAAAAAAAAAGGCTGTTAACACGCGTCATAGTGTTTAGTCAAAGCCAATTCAGTTCCCATTATCCTTTACTTGATTTTTGAGTTTCATAAAAATTCCTGTAACTGTTTGCATGCTTGTACAAGTAAATTAAATTTGCAATCCTAAGTAGTTAGCGAAAAAAAACACTACTTCAAGAAAAATAATATATATGCGCCGCAGGTGAAAATCTTCGAATTGTAACTTCAAACACATCCTTAAATTAAACGTATCACAAATGCAATTTAAAAGCAATTCCGTTTTTTACTTTTTAAGACACTGGTTTTTATGCCTGTTTTATATATACCCAAATGTGTTTTTGTGCACGAAAAAATGGCACAAAAACAGTTTTGGGTATGTTATTTACGTGTAAGAATCAGTCCAGGTCCATACACTTTCTTGCAAGAATACTCCATAGGGGCTGCTCATAAAAAAGTCACGCTAGTTTTCGGTTTTTTGAAACCCCCGCTCCATCACTCTTTTCGCGATTATGGAGTAGTACCGAAAACCCCCCTTAAAAGTGTGACGTATTTTGTGGACAGCCCTATGTTAGATTTTTATTTAAATGCGCCGCAGGTGAAAATCTTTTTCCAGACTTTTTTTTAATTGGACGAAAAAAGTAAAGGACGGATCGAATTTTGGACAAAGTGTTCAGGCATAGAATTTTGGGGTGTAGTTCAGACTCCTTGGAGTACTTACTGTTTATATGACAAAAAAAAGGACAGAGCAGTAAGATTAAGAACAAAATCGTCATTTCAGAAAATAAATAAATATCAAGAACATGACGTCAAATAAAGGACGTAAAGTCACCGGGTCACCGTATGGTCAATGTAGTCCTTTTCTATTAAAAAATCACTTGTCAAAGTTTTTCTACGATTTAAATACCATTGGGTCTTATTTGATTAAAATAATTAATAGAACAAAAAACATTATTATCTCTAGAAGCGAACATGAGCAAATATATTTTTTATATTATTACCAGTGTTGTTCCTCTACGCGTAGACTTTAATTGTCTACACTTCAGTGTTTTTGCAAAATACTGCCGAAAGCCGACTAAGACGGAATTTGGCGATTGCTTCCTGGAAATTGTGCTTTATTATGTTAAAATTAATTGAATAAAATGAGATTTTTAAACTAAATCAGCTATCCTTTTTTTATTAATTGTCTACATTGTCTACGCGTAGAGAATAGACCATTGTCTACAGTAATAGTCTACGCGTAGACAATGGTGTAGTCTACATCACGTAGACTACGCGGCACAACACTGATTATTACCCTGCGTTCAAATTATAACTGCGATAGAGTAAGAAAATTTGTATTAAGTCATTATTTTACTATTGATATTAACGCTAATGGTGGAAAATGAGCAATGTTTAGTAATTTGTATTAAATAACACACTTGAGCGAAATGGGGTAGCAAAAGTAGGTTTAAGGCTGAAATACACTTATTATATGCAAAATTTTAACTCACTTCGAAGATTAACCTAACATCCTAGGAGAGAGAGCCATTGGCAATTTGTTTATTACCTTCAAGTCGGGTAAATTTTCGAATTGAACTAATAGGAAACACTATCTATGCTGCTATTATATTTATGTGAATCTATTTGCTCGTTAACTGTTAAGTTTCTTGTAGCATAATGAAGTGCATTTGAGGTGATCAGGCAGCGTACTTTTACCTCAAGCCAATCCATTTGACCTTTGGGCAGTAAGTGGAGCCATAAAGTCTGGAATCATGTCACGATGGCAATAGGGTGCGGAGCTAAACGTAAACTAAATTCTAAGATAACAGTTGCAACAATAAAAGTGTGAAATCTGTTAGTTTCGCTTATAAATTATGATTAGTTTTTTTTTAAAATTCAATTTAACTTTTTGATGGTCTTTTCATTTACGTGATGGGCGATCTCTTCGATATGAATAAAGTTGTCTAACCTCCTTTGTTCGATTCTTGATGGGTCTACGCGGTTGTGTATCAGCCATTTGGCCGTTAAAAAGAATACCCTCAACAATAAGTATAATACTTTGACCATTCAGCGAAGCTTTTGCAAAAGAGAAATTGTAAATGGTGATGGATTAGGAATATTTTCATATTTTGTGAAAATATTTTGGGTTTGGTTAATATCGATCATAGAGCGGGCGTTTTCTAATATTTTTTACATATTTCCGAAAGATTTGAAAATTGTGCTATTATTATGCACTATTTCTAGAAATTAATTTTTCAAGGGATTAATATTTAGTTGAATTTCTGCTTAGTATAATCCCAATTAAGTTCTTTATATAATTATCAAAATACACAAAAAAGCTATTTAAAGACGCAAACCTATGCTCCAAAAATAAATAATCAATCTACAAAAATCTTAATTTTTTTGATCCCTGGGAATGAAAAAAATTCAATGAAATAAATTGAAAAATGGTGTTTAGATTGAACTTCATCACCTTTCGTGTAATGAGCAAAAACTCAAAGTATCAAAGTGTGTGCACATCAAGATTTTTCCATTTTCATTTCAAAACGAATGTGAAAAACATCACAGCAGTTTCGCAAATAAAAGTGCTAACCAACAAGATGAAACATTGAAGTGCAAAGGCACACAAAAAAACCATCTAAATCGCGTGTTCGAATAGATATACCTGTTTAAAATGGCAATTCGAGTAATTAGATTTAATTAACCATTTTGTACGAGTGAGAAAAATGCTGATGTGGATGGCATCCCAGTAGAGGTGTTGTCGCTAATGAATGGAATGGTAAATAACAAAATGAAAACCTCAAGAATTTTCAAACAAACCAAACTGAAATTATACATTACCCTGTGATCAACAGCTCATCCCTCATGTCTTTTTTTTTACAATTTCCTACAACTCTCAAGGTGCCTCTACTTATAATCGAATGCCAGAAGACAAGAAAACATTTTAAATCTTCTTTTTAGACTAAATGGAAATAGTGTTTATAGTAAAACTTACACTTTGGCATCGTTTTGTATTTTGGTTTTAATTTTCTTCTTCTTTTTCTTTAAATGATGAGAAACGAAAACCAAAGCGAAAATTTTTAAAATGCATTTTTCAGCTAAATCAGGTGAAAAACAAATTGAAAGAGGAAAATGTGCACAAACTTGAAGAGTGAGACTGAATGTTAGCCAACTTACAATGGTATCTTTAAATGTCATGTAAACACTACTGGTCTTGAATTAATTTTCTTGTTTTAAATGTTCCTTGTGCTGCTTATAAGCATACTTTAGTGCTTCACAAAACTTTACTAAAATGTTTGGACGAAAACGAAGGTTTGCCAGAAGCAGATCGGATTTATTTGATATGCGAATTAATCCCATTAGTGTCAAAATAAATGAAATATGATGATTGTGGCTTTGTTTTCGCATGCTATTTAACATGTTTCGAAAAATTCGTAGAAAAAACTTGAAAATAAAAAAAAAACTTCAATATTTTTTTTTGTTAAATTGCTAACAATTAAAAATTCTAAGGTATAGGTTTTTTTTTCTCCTTTGTGACCTCCTTCTAAGAATTTTAGAATTATAAAAATATCGGCCACCACCCTCTCCAACTTTAAGATTATTATAGATTTTTTAAAATTTTTTAAACATTATTATTGACTTAATTTTTACATTATTTAAGAAAAAAGTTTAAAAATTGCGCCGCGGGAAAAACCTTTCGGTGTTCAAAATGATTTTATATATTGTTGAAAAAGTATTGAAGTTTTAGCTTATCTTTTGAAAAAATTCATTATTTCTTCATAGATCCGTCATTTTTCTATTTCCAGATTACTACAAAACCTTTTTTTTTCGTATCTGCGTAGCTCTTGATTTAAGTTATTGCGCCGCATTCAGCTCAAGGAATGTTGCCTGCGGCACAGATTTCTTAATTGTTTTCCTGTGGTTTTCGCCCAAATTAAGTTTTATTTTCTATATTAAATTCGTTTTTCTGCTTATACAAGTTTTATCAGCTAAATGTTCACATTTCCGAGTCAATCTTCAACGAATAGTATGAGATTTAATACATTAATCACACTACATCTGCCCCCCCCCCCTCCTTATGAACGGCAACTAAAGGAATTTTCCAATTTCCCCAAAAATAATTTTATCTCACGCATATGGTTTGTCGAAGATATTTACTTGATTAAAAAAAGAAACTTTTTTCTACGGCACCAGGGCACCAATCATGTATTCCGACGCGTCTCTGACTTTCGACTTCGACGCCGCTTTTAACTCTTGACTTCGCCATATCTGCAGCTTAAAATTCAAAAACTATGAATCGAAACGTGATTCTGACTGTCACTCCAGGAAATTTGAAGATGCTGATATGGCGAAGTCAAGAGTTAAAAGCTGCGTCGAAGTCGAAAGACAGAGACGCGTCGGAATACATGATTGGTGCCCAGAAAATTTTGAAAAATTCTACAAAAAACCATTCTATTACTCACCAAATTTATTGATTTCTTTTGACATGATTTCTTATTTTCTTTTTTCTTTTTTTTTAGGTTTTCAAGAACTTTTTATACTGGTTTTTTTATTTTTTTAAGAAGTTTTCCATGGAATCACATCTTTTCATCAAAATTTCTTAAATTTAATTAGCTAGAATTGAAACCGTTTCAATTCTAGCCAATCAGAAAAAAGATCTACAGTAAATTGAAAAAGTATTTCCTTGCACAAAACTCATTCAATTTTGAAACAGAAACGAATTTTTGTATAACTATTATAAAATGATATATTTGAAAATTATGTTGCAATTACACAACAGGAGTTTTTTTTTGTAAAATAATGTACTGTAGTGCAATCTAAAATTCTAGTAACTGCAAAATCAAATAAATTTTCGTGTGGAAAAAGTGCACCTAGTTTACGTTCAAAGATGACAATAATTTACACGTTGACATTTTCACTGAATAGAAGAATGCGTTTCAAATGCGTAAATCGTTACAATAGTTGACATATGTGTACAGAATTACAGTCATTTGAGCAAAAAACGTAAAATCAGAATTGTGACTTTGTTAAACGAGCAATTTCTTATACAATCCCAATTGTAGGTGGTTTTGTCCTGTCGCTTATTTAAATTTAAAAATTATCTAATGAAATAAATTTCCATACATGGATTTACATATGCGCATACCATCTATACGAGTATAAATATTAGTATGAAGTGCAAGTGATGTATTTGTATACACTTTCAGCCGACCGACGAATAAATTTTAGCTTTATATTCTTATTTATTTTATGAATAAGAAATTCATTGTGCAAAACTTTATGCCTCTTTGAGTTCAGTTTGTTATGCGTTTTAATAAGAAACGAAATTTGATATTTTATAACATTCTAAATAGAATTAAATGAATGGTACCAGTTTACGATATAAATTTGTATGGAGATTTAAAGAAAGAAATCAATAAATTTGTTCTTTTATGGCCAGTGTTTAAATAACTTAAACTACTTGTCACTCCATTGATGTTTATGAACTTAAATTAGAATTGGGAACATTTTTCTGTCAATCTTAAGTCGAAATATTACAAATAGAATAGTTCAGATTGTGCTTCTGAATTTGAATCCACATATTTTCGTAACAGGTTTTATTAATTTAAAGTTGTGACATACCAAAAGTGTTGCGTATTGCACGATTTTTAAAGGCAGCCAAACAAGTTTAGACGTTTTTCCTTCCACAAACGGTTTATATTTGTACAATAAAATGAGTTTATTTTTTTTTTGATACTATATGAGGTGCAATTTGGAGTATATTAAATTTAGTACCCCGTTTGTAGCTCATAGAATAAATATCTATCCATCTATGAGCATTGTAACTTTCAAAAAGAATTGTGCTGGAGACCTCTAATTTTTTCCAATTGCGTTTCTCGTAAATTGCGTTTCTCGTAAATTGCAATATAGAATATTTCAGGATTGCCCTCTGACAATGTTTTTAACAATATTTTTTTTCTCAAATATTTTTGTCGGACAAATTCTGGGCACCAATCATGTATTCCGACGCGTCTCTGTCTTTCGACTTCGACGCAGCTTTTAACTCTTGATTTCGCCATATCTGCAGCTTGAAATTTCGCGGAATCGTCACTATGAATCGAAGCGTGATTCTGACTGTCACTCCAGGAAATTTGAAGCTGCTGATATGGCGAAGTCAAGAGTTAAAAGCTGCGTCGAAGTCAAAAGACAGAGACGCGTCGGAATACATGATTGCTGCCCTGGATTTGTTAATGTTTGTAATGTTTAAAATCAGGAGTGGTATTCCGTAACTTGTTTCAAGCGTTTGTTTCGAGTTAGAAGAAATAGTAGTATTCGCTGTCTTTGTTTCGATCAACATAAATGATAAGGCGAAAAAGAGATCGCGAATACTACTTTTTCTTCTAACTCGAAACAAACGCTTGAAACAAGTTAGGGAATACCACTCCTGGTTTTTCCCCTTCAATTCATAAATCTTGGGTAACCTGAATTCGCATTCACTGATTACGAATTTTAAAAGAAATTCAAACCATAACAATATGAAAAAAAGTTCATTACTAAAAACGTTTAAATTTAACGGCCACCCACTTTTTAAGTGTCAATAAATATTATTTATCTTATCATATTCACATCTAAAATAATTTAGCCGCAATGTGTAATGATAGATATGTGAAACCCATCGTTTTGCCATTGGGAATATCATTTAGTTCAGTTATATGCTATTTTTCTCTATCGAATTCATAGCAAGTTGCCCAACCAACATATAATAAACTTGGTAAATCGAATTAGAAAAATAGATTCCACCTGAGAGATATAATGGTCGCCAATATAAAACGTAATCGAGCCATAAAAGTTTGATGGCATCTCTAGACCATCTAAACGTTCAAAAACGTACGTTCATATCATCTTTGATGCATATGTTTATTTGATTTCATAGAAACTCCCTGCTGACCACCTGCAATTCAACGTATTTCAAAATCTATAGATACTTTAATCCATTTCAATCGTGTCTATCGTTATAGATATCTGTCGATTGAAGGTATCGACGTTTCTGCTTCTTAACTATAAACTAAATGCTCTCAAAAGTACTTGGCATGGACTCAATAACTTTCATCTTAGGGTATTTAAGTCTTCTTTCTTTACAAATACTGTAAGAATGTTTTATGTACTTGAAATGCCCGTAATTTATAAATTATGTCAATATCTGAAATAGCTGACGCTTTTTGATATATCGTGCCATTTATTGAATATTTCTTATTACCAGATATCAGGACATTTTTCATTTAGTGTTCAAGAGTTTTTTTTCTCATTCAAAGACGGTGCATATTCAGTGTGAAATTGAGTGGATTGGTTGGATATGAAACTTAAGAAATGGAATGATAAATAAGCTTTTTGAATTAATTAAAACACTGTCCTAGAAATTTTTGAGTTGTTGACACCCAGCGGAGTTGGCCTTGCAAATGTGTTACAACCCTAATTCCGTTTTTGGGGTTTGCTCAGATACTTTTAGGTGGAGTATGGGGCGACTATCGTATTGTGCCGATGACGTGAAAAAAGTTGCAAACAATATTAGGTTAAAACTATTAAAAAAATTATTCTATTATAACCAAAATATTACGCTATAGGCAGTTTCATAGGCCGACTTCTTTTAGTACAGGGCACCAATCATGTAGTCCGACGCGTCTCTGTTTTTCGACTTCGACGCAGCTTTTAACTCTTGACTTCGCTATATCTGCAGCTTGAAATTTCGCGGAATCGTCACTATGAATCGAAACGTGATTCTGACTGTCATTCTAGAAAATTTGAAGCTGCTGATATGGCGAAGTCAAGAGTTAAAAGCTGCGTCGAAGTCGAAAGACAGAGACGAGTCGGAATACATGATTGGGGATTTACAAATTTAAATTGGTCTAAAACCAGGCAGCCCAGGATGGGGATTTACAAATTTAAATTGGTCTAAAACCAGGCAGCGCGGCGGAGCAAGAGAAGTTCAGTGGTGTGAGACAAATATATTAAATCTCTTACAAAAATCGCGAAAAAACCTGACGGAGCAACGTGGATGGGGACAAAAAGGTGAAAACTAGCGTGGCGCATTTTTTAGACGACCCTGTAAGATAAACAATATTATTGTGCAGACTCTCCTCCGGACATTGGGTGCTTTTTCTTTTCCGTCGGAGGTAAAACTATTTCTATTATAACAAACACAATTATGTCTTATTCTCAAGGTGATTTCACGTCCCGGAATCGACGAAATACCATCACACATGCTGTCATAATGTCCAGGAATATTACATTTTTGTCTCGGATTATTCCATTAATTTTCTTTCACCCGAAATTTTCACTTGCGGAGCAGTTTTTGTGTTTTTATTTAAAAAAAAACCTACTGCGGAACGTTTTTTTATAACGTGTACTTCGCCCTAAAAATTTTGCATGCGGCATAATTTCTGCTGTTCTAAAGCAGAAAAAATACCAGAAAATGTGACAGAAAAATTCACTTCTTTTGGAAAAGTGTTGGCACGTAAGATAGTTTGTTTCGTACTTTTCGATTAATTTCGAGGCATTAAAAATTTTCCTCTTCTCACCTCGCTCCCTCATCATTTCCGGAATCGAACAATAAAAAATGTTATTCTGAAATATTTCTATAATCTTTCCAATTTATCCGCTTTTTATAACTGTTATGAGTACATAATTTTACTATCTGTACAACAAACCATTGATCCACCTGCCTAAGTTCAATTGTGTTCAAACCGTATGGATCAAAAAATAGACTGATAAATGCTTTCATGTCCTTCCCCTGTATTTTCTTAATGGATTCAATATGTCTGTTGTCTAGTGCAGACAGGTCTCCTACAGTCGTCGCATGGCTGATTTAGATGTTTTATTAATGTCGTGGATCATTAATAAAACATATAAGAAGACACAGAGATTCTGTCGCCCTCATCGCATCGATCGTGGCTACCTTGGATATTTCCATCATTTATTTATTCAATCGTCAGCATTTGCTACACTCCATTAAATGGATAAGCTCTTCACCTGTCAAATGCAAGTATGCATAGGTTAACTGGACTGTAGTACATTTCGTTCAGTTCATCGTAAGTTTTTCTCCTTCACCACCATCGATGAAATTATATGCGACAACATATTGAATGCGAAAACTGGGAATATCATACGCCTGGAGGGAGTTAGACGATTATCCCTTGATATTCCATCTAGAATGTCATCAGCTCGGATTCAAGTTCTATAATCTCACCAGAAGCCGAGCGCTAAATGACTGTAGGAGAAGAAATGTGTAGTGTGTAGCTATCGAAACAGATTAGTGGTAGATATTTTCCTACAGATCTCTTGATGAGGCGCTTCATATGACAATTGTAGGTACCTTGGCTCAAGTGGGCTTAGCTCCATTCATTAAGTAAAATTGCACCCGTTTTCTTGATACCTTCTTGATGTGATTTGTTAAAGGCTTCAAGATGCGAAACGTCGTCATTCGCAATGTGTGTTTCCAGTAGCTCCTTCTTGTAGTCCATATCAGCCGTCAATATGTTGAAGATAAGCGCTCTGTCTGATATATCTTTGGATACATCGACATTTGCGGCCGCGTCTAATGTCGCTGATGCATACGAAAGGAAATATATGACACAGATTTAAAGATATAATTAAGTAATTATTATCTTATTATGTAAATTGTGCTCAATTGAAGATAGGTCTTCTTCCTCTTCGCATATCGTTAATTTGAATTTTGTGTAGCGCTAATTGGTTCGACGGGGACTCTGATAAAATTAACGTATATATGTATGTAGATTTTATGTTCAATGAATGAACATTTAGTTAAATAGGAAACTGAATTTGCGATACATACATATAGAGATCTATTGGATGCATAAGCTAAAAGCGTTTTCTTCGTCTGAATTCTTACAGGGAAAAAACGGCATTTCAATAAAACTTCACATTGACTGTTCGTTATCGCATATTTAAATTTTTGTCCTTTTTGTGAAATGTCTGTCGCTGACGGATGCACATAAGGTAGTTTTTGTCTCATAACGAACACGCATTCGCATTCTAATGGTGAGAGTTTTTCAGATTTTCTTAGATTTTCATTAAATTTCACTATAGATGTTTATCTAAAACGACATAAAAATAGTAAAATAATTAGGCTGACCATAGACACCGCGACAGTTTGGGATTTAGGTAGATTGTCCCGGTGTCCCGGATTTTGGCATATTGTTAATTTCTTAATCACTAAAAATTGACCTCGGAACCCAAACATTTTCACGCAGTTTCCTCAGAAATTACTGCCTCTAGTCCATTTTCCATTGAAAAAGAATTCGGCAAGAATCCGGCATTTTTACTTAAGTTTTTGTTTTGAATAATGGTTATAAATATATTTGGAATCTACATATTGCATGGAGTCGCCAAGATTGTAAGTTAATAAACTGTGCTTTTATTTCATTTAAGAAAAAGGAAAATAAGGTTTAATTCACTTTGAAATTGTACATTTTTTAAATAATCTCAGTTTGATCTATCTTCCAAAAATTCTACGCATACCAAGGATTTTTGGACTGAACGCCACTGATCTAGTCTTATTCGCTTTTCGTTTAGAAAGTTTTAACTTTAAAGATGTAAAGTGATCTTCAGGCGGTAAGCAAAAATTTCATATGTTTTCTTTTCACGACTAAGAATTTATCAAAAATGTTACACCAATATATGTATATAATTATATTTTAATAATTCGAAATTAATTATAGCCAAACGTATCATTTTTTTAACCACAAAACTACATAACATAGGCCAGTAACATTCCATCGTAAATTGAATTAAGCTGTAAAATCAAATCAAATCCTCTAATTTAACTGGTAGCAAATATTCAAATTAACAAAAAAAGAAGAAAATTGCCTGTCAGTTAAATTGTTTCAGTCAATCATTTTGGAGCCTCGAATACATATATTCATTGGGTAAATGTTTTCCCTTTTTATTTGTACAATTTTGCATCAATGCTCAAAACCTTAGTTGTTTGTATCTTTTAATAGATTTCAGGCGAAAGAAACAAAAACAAAAAAACGGCTAAGTAAAAAATAAGAAAACCTACAGTACGAGGTCCTCAGGTAAATGTTGTGATAATTTACGGGGATGGAAGCTATTTAAGTAACAAAAAATTGAAAATCTCTAAGAGGTTAATTTTTGGCTTCCAGCTGTGGTTAGGCAGCAGCACACTTTCCATCATGCTTAATGGTTAATTAAAGCATTAAAAATGACTTGACTTCTTCGCATGAAATATGACCGCAAGCGATATGAAACATCCAATTGACGAGTTTTGAAGTTATGCTCGTAAAAATTTCTCCACAATTTGTTCGATGTCTTCAAATACGTATCTATATCTGAAATGTGCCTTAGTTTCGGCACTTTAATTTTTTTCCCTAGGATGGCTGGTTCGATTTGTTAGGTAAGCTTAGGTTAAGAAAAGTAACCTATAGACACGGTTTTTTTTTTCTAAATGAAGTATAACTGAATGAGTGACTACTAACTCTGCTATCATAGACCAAAATGCTTGATCGAAGGCGACAAAAAAATGTTCCCGGGTTCATTGATTTAAACAGCAGTCATGTTGTGGTTTAAACATTGGGATTAGTAATTGGAGCAAAAAAAAAACAGCACCACTATAGAGATTTGCTGTGTAGAAGCAGCAGCAGCAGCTTCTTATTGCCAACAAAAATCAAAAGAAAACTTTCAGATGAATGAATGAACGTTGGGGAGAAAAAAGTCCAATCGTTTTAATGTATCCAGGTATGTAAAACACGAATTCAATTTCGATGGTCTTTTAAGATTGGGATTACGATAATAAATTCGTTTTATTGGAACAGTACTTTTTTAATTTGGTTATGCTTGAATAGCTAAAGGTATTCCGGTTTACTGTTATCTACATAAAAAACATCTTTACACAAATTCTTTTACTTTTACGAAGCAAATTTTTCAATATTCTCGTGCATTCGAACAAAAAGATTTTCGTTAATTCACCATCTGTCGATTTCGTTAATTCACCAAAAACGATAATTGAACTTTGGTACATATTCGAGGGTAGTTTTGTTTTTAATAACTTACTTCATTAAATTTTCTGCAAAAACGAAAATATGAGAAAAAAAGTAGCCCAATACATATATCGGTTGTGGTCAACACAAAACTTTCAGGTTTTGTTTCGGAAAAAGATATATGAAAAATAACATTTTTCGAAATTACTCAAGAACCGTATATTTCCAAAAAGGTGGGAAATTTGATTTCCTTTAAATTTTTTTATATGATTTTTTCCCAAAAAGCACACAGTTTTCGAGAAATTTGCAAAAAATTGTATTTTTTCAAGAAAATTGTTTGCAAGGAGAGAAGTAATAGGCAGAATCTTACAAAAAATAGGAATATCCGAGACAGTAAAATTTTTTGGTGATCGCTTCCAAAAAAAGGGGAATTTATGCCAAAAAATAGGAAATTTGCTCAAAATTCTAGGATAAATTCCTTATTTTCAGGGGATCATTACCAAAAAGTCCAAAAGTCCATGTCTTCCTATTTTTATTTCTCTACGTGTGGGCGGAACCTGTTATAGTTAAAGTTACTCATCAAAAGTTAACAGAAAAATACGATGATTTTGGTGAAAATTTTTCAAGTCGCTAGCTCACACACAATTTCAAGTCGCTAGCTCAACGCGTTTTCGAGTTTGTTGAGATACGTGCATCAGATAGACCGACAAACAGATAGACAGACAGACAGACAGACAGACCAACAGACCGACGCCAGGCAAATTCTGAGGCACGGACATCCTGATAATTTTTCCTGAAACGGATTTCGATATGATCAGAAAGTTTTTATCTGGCCTCGTTCTCGAAATGCTTTGCTACTTCGCTACGCAGAGAAAAGTAAAAACGGGCTTAAGGAATGTTGGGGAATGCTAGTTAATTTTCAAGATGTCATGCCGAAATTGTTAGGCATTCCACGTATAGTTTCGGGGTCCGAAATATACATATGTGGTTTTGATTTTGTCGTTTTGAGACGTAAGTTTGAGGGAGAACCCCGCGATAAAAAAGTTTTTTCAATATTTTTGTGTTGAATTAAAACAATGTAAGTCCTTATTCGTAGACAACCATTTTTATACCCGTATGGTGAAACCAAAGGGTATATTAACTTTGCCTTACCGTTTGTAACGCTAAGATCCCGTCATCGCACAAAAAAATGAATTACACCAGTGTGTTTAGAATGATCAAAATATTTAATTTTTGCATGTCCGTCCGTCTGTCCGTCCGTCTGTCCGTCTGTCCGTCCGTCCGTCCGTCTGTCTGTCTGTGGCGCGGATTACGGGCGCACGGATTGAGCTAGAGACTTGAAATTTTGCGTGGATCCGTTTTTCGTAAAATGCGAGGCTAAGTTCGTTAATGGGCAAAAATGGACCATTAGGGGGGGTACCCCCCATACGAACGAAATCGTTTTTTGTAAATATCTCAAAAACGGTGCATCTTATCAAAAAAGTCCAAGAACAAAAGTTATTTAGAATATGATTCTACATAAAACTCCCATACATCAAAATCCAATTGGAAAAAATTTTAAAAAATCTAATTGGAAAGTTTGACTTCAAAGTGGAATTTTGGTATAACTGTTCGAATTTTGATACGAATATCACCATACGGGTCTCCAATGATTGCCAGATTGGCAATTATAGCTTTTGTTATGTTTTTTTTTAATATTTGTTAAATTATCGCTGAAATCACCAATCGGTGTAAGTATTTAAAACTGAAATTTTTATTTCTGTTATTTTAAAAAGTTTTTACAAATTATGTCAAAATATTTTTGGCAGAAAAATTCAAAAATTCATGAATTTTATTAATTAAATTAATCTGGGTTTGAGCGGATGTTTTAAAAATTTATATACTTGTAATTGTAATTGATTAATTCCACTGTAATTTTTTGGATATTTGAAATATCGACAATTGAGGACTTTGCTGGCGTTTTGTTTAAAAAAGATTGCTTATAACGTAAAATTTTAAAATTTTTATTGAATAACAACGCGAGGTGTTTCCTGTTCGCTAAATAATTTCTTGGGACAGTTTTTCCAATTTACCCCGGATTTATTTATAATTTAATCACAATAAAACTGATGTATAAACCAAAAAAACTAAGCATATTGCATAGAAAAGGACGAAAGCCACCTAGATAATACCCTTAAAAATTCTGGCTTCCGCAAAAGCAATCATATTTAAAAAAAAATCGTGTCGGAAGTCCTTTAAGTTTTCAGGCTGCTTAAAATATAAAAGGAGGTAAAGCCCTTCATGTTAAATTAACAATTGGAGTTATTCAAAAGTGTTATCCTTTTTTAAGTGATTTTCTTTCAATATTTTCGTCTAAACTGATTAAAAAGTCATACTCTTGTGTTGCATATATATTTTATGTTCTGATTGTCCTTTATACTCTTCCTATATTATTGTGTCTTTATTGTTTCATTAGAGAACATATGAAACATACCTAATTTCAGTGGCGTGTTCTTCCGAGTGCATATAATTTTCACTTTTATTACTTACATTTTTTTAATATTCTCACCATGAACATTTTTTTTCTTTTCAATATTTGTTTAAACACAAGATCTTTTTTAACATTTTTATACACTTTTACACAAATTTTTAAAATTTAAACTCGCATTAAAAAAAAACCTAATAATACGTTTATAATATTAAAATATATCGCCCCTTAACACATAATTATTTGTTACAACATTGTATCCAAATTGTAATCCAGCCAACTATGTAATAATCATTATTATATCGAGACCAAATTAATCGAACGCATTTATCGAGCAAATTGCATACGAAAAATAATTCGCGATCTGTACTCATCAAACGTTAGAGTTTTACTAAAGACAGCATCATGGTATGTATCATTTAACTCGGCCGTTTTAATACCTTATATTTTCCTTTGAAAATATCTTCAGATGTACAACGGGCTACGAATAGATACGAGTCCATTACGCTATGTTATTTTACATTACACTACATTACGTATATCTACTGGTACGTACCTATAAAACTCCGAAAGAAATATATCTTATAATCTAGAGTAGACCAGAGTCGAGCACGGACAGATTGAGTACCCTGTAGTGTAATTCTATATAGCGTAAAGCTAGCCAAAAGCTAGAGCAAGACCAAAACTTAGCAACTGGTAGACAGACCAACACCCAGAGCTCCAACCTCGGCTCGCGATCTATTTGGATTTGAAGTGGTGCTCTTTTGGCCTGCCTGGTAGTGATCAATGCAGGCTCAAACACACAAACCGATATACAAGACGGGTATCTATCTATCTATTCGCTTACCTATCATTTGTGGCATAGCGGAGTACATCCGTGCGCCCATGTTATACACAAAGGTGCTAGCATCGAGCACAGCCCTAGTTCAGTTTCGCTTCTTTCATTCCTATTAAATAAAAAACAACTAATCAGATGAAGCAACTACAGCTACAGCAGCAGCAAGTCGTCGTACGTACCATGATGTATCTACCTATATTTCCCTCATATATAGATATCAATGTAGGAAAAAATTCACAACCAAAACATACGAATCTACCGTGGGTTCGATTCTATGCTATTTTGCGGACCACTAGTACAGTAGTAGTATCTATCGGCAATTGGCGAAGAATGGTCTATCTGAACTTCTTCTACTACGTTGACGGCTGATGCACAAAATGGGAAGTAGCTGAAGAGAACGAGCGCCGGGCCACACTACGCCGCCGTGACGAACA
This sequence comes from Chrysopilus asiliformis, assembly GCA_964034945.1. Taxonomy (NCBI): domain Eukaryota; kingdom Metazoa; phylum Arthropoda; class Insecta; order Diptera; family Rhagionidae; genus Chrysopilus; species Chrysopilus asiliformis. Next base: position 109,350,561 of record OZ035962.1, read on the forward strand.
TATGAAAAAAGGCGAATTTCTTGAATAATTGCTTTAATGTTTAACTTCTTTATCATTAGCCGTAAATGTACAAATGTTGAATATTTCGCTCAACGGGTCGCCAAAATGAAATCCTTTCGGCGCATTCCTTATTTGACTAACGTAACGATTGCGAATCTTACCGTAGCTTGGCGGATTCTTTCCAATAACAAAGATTTCGTCTTCTTGTGTTTGATGCCGGCGCTCTGCTGGCTGGCGTTCAATTAAAGTGGTAACAGCCCATGTTACAAACATATTTGACAATAATTAGGTAAGAATTCCTGTGTAGGTGGAACAAGATATGTCCCTTCTGGTTGTTACGGCAAGCAATTTTTCGGGAATGCTACCAGAAAATCTGTTAGACGATGAAAGTTTCTCGCTTAAGTCTTTTGTTTTAATTCCGCCAAATCGATAGGGGCGAACGTTTGCAAATACTCGAGTTAATCGCTAGTGAGTAAAAGTTCTAAAATTAGTGTAATTTCCAAATAGTTTTACTAAAAGTTGGAATTTTTGATTGTGCAATTTCAAAAAATTGTTACTTCTGCTGACGATGTACAAGACTAAAAAATTTCAATTTCGTAGAAATCATCACTTTGAAATTCTTTAACGGCCAATTTATTCACTAGGAGTTAAATCGCCTTAACTCCCTTAACTCACCTTTTACATGGAAAATAACACTAGCTAACTCCCTTAACTCACTAACTCGGCTTAACTCCTAGTGAATAAATTAGGGGTAAATGTTTCAAAAAATTTAATTAATGTAGTTTTTGTTGTCGATATATTTTTAAAGCAATTTTAATTATTATTGGATTTACAGACTTTATGTTCTTTTGATTTCACAATTTTTTTTTAAATTTTTTTTGAAGAAAAAAAAATAAGGTGGTGGGTTTCACGAGTTATATGCTAAAAGCAAATCGTGTCTTTCTTTTAAAATCAGAGTGTAATCTATTGTGGTTAGCCAATGTGGAAGCAAATAAAGCTACCTCTGATGAAGGTCAATTGATTTCCAAAACTAGCGACAAAGCAGACATGCAGAATTTTTTTTTTCCATATTTCTAGATTTGAAGTCATTTAATATAAAAATGCTATCACACTATGTTGTTCTTAATAATGATTAATGCGATTCGATTGAATATTTTAAATGACGGATTACCAATATAGCTCAGAAGATTTATAGACTGTGTAAGCTAATACACGTGTTTAACTGCCATAATGGTAATAAATTTAATTAAAATAAGCGGAATTTGCGGTGCCAAATAGTAACGTCAATGCGTGGGGCGCAAGGATTGCGAAACAAATAAGTACAGGAGCCTTAATTGGCTAAGTTACCAGTCGTGTGAATAATTAGCATATGACCACCTGACGATAACTCAGTAACATTACGTGCTTATGATGTGCCTACAATTCTGTATTTATAAAATTCAAGAAGACTTAACACCTCGCTATCTCACAAAT